>CM067216.1:54595884-54975883 GCA_034190945.1 Octodonta nipae
AAAGATGCTGTGATTTTTAAAGTATTTACCTTCCGGCCATTCTTTCATGGCGGGATGCTTACTGAACAGTGATTGCTGCCCGAAATTATATTCAGGTGAAGATTTTGAGATCTGAAATTAATATAAAAATTATAGTAGGTGTACTAATAATCACAATAATCCTTACCCGTAGCAGTTTTCCTGTCATAAGAACTTTCGCACATCTGGGATCTTGAGGATCGAAATTTTGAGTTTCGCAATAACTGGTTTCAGCTAGTGAGGCCATTATTGTGACTCTGTTATCTACCTAGAAGTATTAAATGTCATTCGGGTTTAATTAACAACGATTTGAAATATTTTAAAATATTTCTGAATTACGCTTATGCCCGCAACAGAAACCAATTTGCCACATTTTATCAAATATCCTTTTTATATTTTATGAAATATTTCCTGAGATTTTTTGTGGTGAGCATACGAATATTTGAGATATATTTTAGTGAGATATTTTAAAATATTTCTATAATATTTTAATAATTGATTTGAAATATTATAAAACATTTTTAAAACATGTGTATTCAAAGGAATCTTTTGTAGCGAGTATATGAATCTTTAAAACACATTTTAGTGAATAATTCAAAATATTTACAACCATATTAATTATTGTTTGCAATAGTTTACTGACATTTTTCTGAAATGTATGTTCAGGACAAAAAAACATTTGAAATATTTCATGGATAATTTCTGTAATATTTTATATAATATTTCGAAAGTAATTTTAATTAAAATAAGTACTGTAAAACATTTTGAACATATTCGTGTTCAAAATAATCTGTATAATTCTTGTTCGCAATATTTCAAGGATATTTTCTTGAAATATTCGAAAAATTTGGGACAAAAAATCCTTTGAAATATTTCCTGGAGTATTTCTGAAATATTTCAGGAAATACTGCTCTAATAGTTCATGAAATATTTAAAAAAGTATTTGGTTCCAGATGGTAAAAAACATTTTTGAAATATTCCCCAGACAGCATGAAATGTTTTTAAAATATTTTTTGTTAGATTTAAAATATTTCAAAATATTTCTTAAAATATTTGATGTAAATATTTTTATGACAATTCATGATTTATTTCAAAATATCTTTTGTCACAGATATATAGACATTTTAAATATATTTTAGTGAGCCATTAAAAATATTGTTATAATATTTCTTGATTGTTTTGAAGTACCATAAAATAGTAATAATCGTTTGAAATATTTGATGAAATAGTTCAGTAATATTGTATGATATATTTCAATTTTTTTTCTTGGGCATATGAATAATTCAAAACAATTAGAGTGAAATATTTTTAATTTTTTTAGAAATGTTTCCGAAATATTCCTATATTATCGCCTAAAATGTCTTGAATTATTACATGAACTATTTATGTAATATTTCACTAAATATGTCTCTAGAGATTTGGTCGAGGACATAGGAATATTTAAGAAATATGGGATAGAATTCAAAACAATTTTTTATAACATGCATACGAATATTTCTAACACATTTTACTAAATAATTCAAAATAGTTATAACAATAATTCTTGTTCGCAATATTTCACTGATCTTTTCCTGAATTATTCGTATATTCGGGATAAAAAGTCCTTTGAACGATGACATAGATTATTTCTGTAATATTTCAAGAAATACCTACTGCCGTGATATTTCATGAAATATTTCAAAAGGTAGTTTATCGCGGTTATAGGAGTATTTCAGCAAAAACAATTTTAAAATATTTCATGCTGTTTCGGAGGAATGTCTTGCCCGTTTCTAAAAAACTTACTAGTACATCTTTCCCAGATACATCCATATCAGTCATGTACAGATATGGTACTCCAGTAGAGTTTCCTTTAGGTCCGTCACTGAACGATTTTAAAGTAACAAACGGGTAGGTCTTAATAGAACTTTGAGTAGATATAGTAGCTATGGATACCCAACCTAAAGGGATAAAACTTCGCATTTAGTTCATTGATTCTGAATAGTTACTTGAAATTACCTGTATTGTGAATAATATATCGCGCCATAAGTGCTACTTTCGATGGTTCTGGAGGATCTTTTGGAACTATAAAGTCGCCATAAGATTGCTGTATCAAAATTGAGAGCAAGACTATCGTCAACATTGAAATCTATAAGTCGAAAATATATACTTTTTATAAATAATCATCAAATTAATCAATAACAAATATAATCCATAATGAATTAATGAATTAATTACCATTGGTGTATTCCTCTTACTGGAACTGGAAATATATTGATTCTGAAAACAAGAATATCCAAAGTGCAATACAGTCTAAATGGATAGAGTAATGTACGAAAATTAAGGATTGTTTTACAATATATATGTCAGAAAAAAAAAGATAATTTGAATATATATCTTATCTAAAATTATTAATTATACAACTAATCTAATACTTTTTTTAAAAAATCTACTCGATTACTCGGTGAGGGGTTCATATTTGGGGACATTCCTGTTTCTATGGATTTTAAATATTACAAAATTGAAGCCTTCATAAAATTCAACAGCAAACCGCATAAAACGTAAATAATAGTTGGAGATCGTAAAGTAAATTATTTGAGCCTTCAAAACCCCAAAAAATATGGGGTAGTTTCTTTTTTAACTGGTCGATTTCAAAATGAATGTTTATTTTTTCGCGGCATTTTTCATAAAGAAAAGCTGGAAAAACCTATATAAAGTGAGTGAGATACCCCTTAAAATAGCTTATAATGTTGAGTGTAATAACGCTGAAATATTTCTTCATTTTTAAAAAAAAATGTAGAAATATTTTGCAGGGCGTACGATTATATAGTTCGATAGGTATGCAAAATCTTATGAAGTGCCGTAAAATGTATTAATACGGGTTAATGGATGGACACCAAACTATACTGTACAAGTAAGCATTAACTTAATGAACCAATGAAAAAATAGACCAATACGAACAGGCAATAGTTATGTAAATAAAAACGTAATAAACTGCTGAGAAAAAACCTTTAATAATTCAATTTACCATAAATTTCATCCACCTTAAATTAATTCTAGATCCGTCCATGTACCTTGACAGCTATTGTCAGTGTACCGCTGGCTAGCTATCGCATATTCATACATTTAATACAATGTTTACTATAATTTGAAGCCAACTGCAAAATATCTCTCTAAATTATTTAAATTTGAATTATTCAAAAACTACTCATTCAATAGTATCCATCGCGAGCCGATATAAACTTAATATCATATTGACGATGACTAATATTTCAGTAATAGTTACCAGAAAGTTATAAATTGTTGAAAACAAAAACACTGTTGACCAGTTTTTCAGAGTTTACTAAAATAATTTGGTCAAGTGGGATTGAACGTATACTAAGGGTTCCGTACCACCTTCATGTTCTAAAATTCCATTCCACGGAACCCTAAAAATGATCTAATTTGGCCCCCAAAACTAACATTAGGTTTTATCTTACTAATAAACTTTCAGGAAGCCTATAAAATTTTGGAGATAAGGGGGGGAACATTCATTAAGATAGGACCAAACTATACACTGATTTCTTATTCTTGAGAGAAATCCGGAGTGATATATTAAGGGTATTCGTGTATCGCATATACGGAACCCTAAAAATGATCCAATCAGGATGTATAAACACTCATTAAGAAGGATTTCTTATTCTCTACAACTTTCCTGTAGATGGCATTACGATTCTTACATTACTTTTCATTATATAAGGAAATAAATACATTTTTAAAAAAACAAAAACCGACTTCAAAAGAAAATTTACTAAAAAGCATGAAATAATATTTTGCTACAATTAAATACTTTTTATGAAGTCGGTGCCAAGCGAAAGTGAAAATATTTTGTGAGGTACATTGATGAGTTATACTTCGCAACTTCGCTGTTCAAACTTCATATTTAATTGTATTTTGTTTTTAGAAGTCGGTTTTTGTTTTTTAAAAATGTATTTATTTTACATTTTCAGATGAGTTATTTTTAATGAGAGAAATCCGGAGTTATATTAAGGGTATTCGTGTATCAACGGAACCCTAAAAATGATCCAATCAGGATGTATAAACTCATTAAGAAGGATTCATTCTCTAATTTCCTGGATGGCATTACGATTCTTACATTACTTTTCATTATATAAGAAATAAATACTTCAAAAACCGACTAAAAAAAATTTACTAAAAAGTAAATTTTTTGCTAATTAAATACTTTTTATGAAGTCGGTGCCAGCAAAGTGAAAATATTTTGTGATACATTGATGAGTTATACTTCGCATGCTTTCAAATTGGCAGTAAAAAAGTTTTAATTGTAGCAAAATTTTTTCATGCTTTTTAAAATTTTCTTTTGTCGGTTTTTGTTTTTTTTAAAAATGTATTTATTTTACAATTTTCAGTGAATGCAATGTCTGTAATTGTTAATGATTTATCCTACAGCTGTAACATTCTATTAACATTTTTTTAACCATCCTTCATAACAATATTTGTACTCCGCCCTGTATGTCAGCTATCATAAATTTCCAACTCCTATGAGCTACCTTATATAATTATTTTTTCTCGCTTTTTACTAACCATCCTGTATGATATAATTACATTCGACGTTATATTTTAACCATCTTGCATAGGAAATCTTATGGATCACCAACATTTTAATAACTACCCTATATAATTTTATTTTTACACCACATATGTATATTTATATGCATCAAATTAATATGCAAATTCATAAGATTTTACTCATTCAAAAATCGCCCGCCTCGGCAATTTTATCACTTTGAAAAGTTGAAATCTCCAGGTGTAAAAATATAATGCTAGGAAAATATGAGGTAGGCATTAAATAGTTACTTGTTCGAAACATAGAAATATATTTTGTATTGGAGAAATGATTACAAGAGCAGTTTCACTCTCAAATCACCCTGTATTGAAATAATTTTTACAAGACGAATCTCACTCTTACGTAGGTTACTAAATCACCCTGTATTGAACACCTTTAAATTAAAAATCAGCTATATTGATTGTCGCAAACTGCCAATAACTTTTTTAATTATTTAATTTCTCTGGAAAACAATTTTCCCAAATATGAGACCCTAACCAATCGATTTCTATCTATTGAAACTTCTAAATAAGAAAATTTCATCGAAATCGTTAGAGCTTTTTTCCACAACTCAATTATATATATATATATATATATATATATATATATATATATATATATGTTTTAGGTGGTTTGAATTCATCCGCGTAGTTGATAACTGATCCCTGCAGGGATCGATGGTAAAATGACGACGTTTCGGCAGAGTCACATCTGCCCTCTTCAGGTCGGTTCGCATAATTCTCGTAGCCTTCTGCTTTCGCTTCTAGTTACTCGAATACTATATATATATATATATATATAAATATATATATATATATATATATATATATATATATATATATATATAAACAAACCTTGTTCGTTATATAGTATTAGATTATTTGTATTTGATAACAATTTTATATCTTAACAGAAATGAAGATACTTTAATTTGTAATTAAAAGCCCTCTTTGACGGCAAACTTTGTCTACAGTTAATAAAAATTGACATGGAATGATTAATGTTTATGTTTTAGACCATGTAAAAAATCTGTTTGTGAAGAATAACTTTTTTCTCTGAAAATTATGAATAAAAAGAAATCGTTTAATTTATGAATACACACTGTATATTCATATTAACTGACACTTATTTTGATTTTGATTAATTCATCTTATTTACAATTTACCCCAAGTTCAGAATAGTTAATACCAGTAACTCCATCTAATCTTATAATACCCGCGGCTCCACCAAGACATAGAATATAAGAAAATAGGTAAAACGTTTTTCCCCATTCTATAAGAAACGATAGAAGCTATGTTATTTGAAAAAAAGTTCTGACCACTTTGAGATATCACGGCACTAATCAAATCCCTTTTCAATTCGCCCCACCTTCAGAATAACATTTTTCAAATTTTATATAATAATACCGGCTCCTCCACCATGGCATAGAGTATATGAGAATAGGTAAAAATAGTTTTTCCCCATTTTCTAAGAAACGGTAAAAGCTATTTTAATGAAAAAAATATGGGACCACTTCGCTATCCCGCCAAACAGGATCCAGTAAAATGGTTGAAATCCCTCAAGCAGTTTCCTAGTAATCGGTGAACAAACATAAAAAAAGCAACATAGATACAGACGAATTGAGAACCTCCTTCTTTTTGAAGTCGGTTAAAACAAAAGAATTTCGTATTTTTGCGGGTTTTTATTATTTAGAACGTTTACTTCTACGAGTTTGCTGTTAAAATCTTAGCAATAATTGTCTATAAACTGTTACTGAAGTGATGGTATAAGCGAAGTGCTGTTGAATTTTATGCCCGATAATGAGTTAAATTTTGCTCTATAAACTGGTGTAATTGTTTTCTGAACGTTATTTGTGGCAACCTCTCTCGTTATAGTTTTTTATAGAAGAAAAAACAACCCTTTGAACAAAAATATTTATATAATTTTAAAAATGCAAATGGTTCTAGGTTACCAACTGACCTCGTTGTCAATGGTATTAAAAAGTTAAGTACAAATTTAAAATTAAAAGTTTGACTTTCTGACACTTTTACTTTGGCACTAAGAAAATTTGTTATTTTTAGATATATATGGCAGCACAACAAAAGATCAATACATAAGAGTCAAGCTACTTTTCAAGTTGGAAGAACTTCTAACAGTTCTGAACAGAATTTATATATGATCACAATAACGTCATAAGAGAAAACATAGGAAAAACATAATCTGTAGGGTTAAACAAAAGGAAATTACCATCTCTGTTGAAAACATCCAAAAGAGCCCCATATAAAACTACAGAAACGGTATATATGTTACGTGAATCACTATGAAAGACCCCTTTGTGCAACATTGTAGCTTATCTATAATATTTCCTTTCAAGTAATTGATATTTCTGTTTACTCCAAAATTGCTTATTTAGAGGTGAGCTTAATAGCTAATAATATTCTATTGTTCAAGTAAATCTGCACGTGTTATTAAGGCCACCTTAGTCATCATCACAGAACCTATAAATTCTTTGTAAAGTTGTAGGAGAGTCGATATTAGCACATCCACGATATTAGTAAGATTATTAGCACATCCATTGTATTAGTTAGTAAATTTCTGATCTCTCTCCCTCGACTGCAAAATCTCGGCATAATTAATTGTAATAATTTTAATTCAAAGTGTAAAAGTTGAAAAAGTGTTTAAGTAAAAATAAATTTTTTTAAAAAATAATTAATTTTGTTATCGACGTAACATATATATATATTTATTATATTTTTGTTATTATAAAGTCCATTTTTTGAGTCTACTAGTCCAATACAGGAGTTTTCTTTTTTGAATCCATGGGTTTTTAATGTATTCTGTAATAGTATGGATGTAACCTGGGGGAATGTATCTGATGTTATTGTAGTCCGTTTATAATTTTAGAGCTTACGCGTATTTCCTAATAAGGAATAGAAAATTATTTTAATGTTTTTTTTTGTACGTTTCAGTTTTTCAGTACGTTTAATGTTTTCAATTTGTATCAGTTTATAAACTTCAATGTTTATATATGGGGATTGACAGCCACAAAAACACATTAGATTTCCATAAAAATCCATAAGATTTTTCCCACAAGGATTACTAATTTAACCATTTTCGATTGAATTCTACGGAGGTAGAAGCGATACAATCGTACTCATTCAACAGAATTAAGGCGGATTATTTTCATTTTAGTTTTGAGTAGTGTAGTCTTACTGAATTGTCAAATTGTATTTTATGACGTAGATCCAAAACATGTTCACAAATTTTAGGTTTGTCGAATTGTCGTTTCTTTATAGAATTTTTGTGCACATTTATTCGCATATTTAACTGTCAAGATTTTTCTCCGATATAAAAGTTATTACATTCATTACAAGAGATTTCATAAATGCATTTTTTTAATGTTGATATTGACTTGTGTATTGGTTTTGTCTTCGATTGATTGATTTAAATGTAAATCTGGCGTCTAGCCTCTTCAATCTTTCTGACAAACCCCGTATATATGGTATAGTTGTTAGGACCATGTAATTGTCGGAGTTGTGTTCTGCCCAATCTTGTTCACCTCCTCTTTGTTGATGAATATTGTAAGGTAATTGTTTCCATACTTTTTATAGTTGTTTTTTGCTTTATTGAATTTGTTGACCTTAGCACAGGTGGTCTATGTTTTACAATATAATGATTTAATAACTACTGTCTTCACTGTTTCACATAAATACACACATAGTAACCCATTTGGACTTTGTAAAATTAACGATTTCTAGAAAAGATAAGATATACTACATTAAAATAACTAACATTTGAAAAATCATACTAAGAATTTTTTATTAAAAATTTAAACGACCCATTGTTTTTTGTCATTTAAAATTGCTCGGGTCCCAATTTTTTAACAAAATCTACCTACCAGTGATACGCATTTTTTAAATTTTGACAATTTTTGAAGCAAAACATGACGCAGCTATCCAGTTGCAAATTCTCAAATAATCCAAATATCACTTTTTCATTGTCCTTCAATAAAAAACTAAATTTCCCTTAAATAACTCATTAAATATTATTTATTTATTTGAATTAAATAAAATAATCACAAGTCATTAGGGTCTGCAAAATTTGACTATTTATTATTCAAAAAGACATCCTTTAGAAAACTTTAGATTAGCTTGTAGCTTTGTTAGGGTTATTTCCTTAATGAAGTATTGACTTTACTCAAAAAAATACCTGAAAGCTCATACCGATATAGAATTTTATGTTGACTCAAATTAATTGTTTTTTGTTCGAAAAAAAAAACAGAAAATTGGAAAAAATGTCGATATCTTAAAAGCATTTATATTTCTTAATGTTTATTTTAAGTAGGTACTATAAGAAGAAAAAAATCTAGAACGCGATCTGGAGTTAAACCAGTTTTAACGCTGGATTTCAGCTTTTTCATGTATACTTTTCATAGTTTCCATGATATTTTTATTTTTTGTACCTAATATAATGGCAAATTTGGATAATATGATATAAGTTTTTAAACGATATATATTTACAAATCTAGATATTTTACATATCAATGTGTAGAGTGTACAAAATTGTTTAAATTTTCCCTACTTACAATTTTAGTTTCAAAATTATACACTTTTCTGCATTATAAGTAATGATTTTAGGAAACAATGTTGCAATCTCAAAAATTATAATAGTGATGATAAAATCGGAATTTATATTTGATGATATATTTTTTATAGTTTAAAAATAATTACATTGTTCTTGAGATATTATTAAAAGTTATTGTTATAACTAATTGAGTAATTCAGCTGTTCATTGGAAGAATTATTTTTATGCAGGGTGGGCGTGCATATAATCATTCATATAAGGTTCGTGTAAAAAAATTTTTATAGCATCTGCCTTGTCACTTCAACTCCCCCCTCCCCCGGATCAGTTCCAACACCAAAATTTTAAACGAAAATAGAGGTAAAATTATATCTTAGTTTACAGATAATCAAAATATCTGTTCAACGTATTTAAATTTTGCAATTTTGAAAAACCTAGAACAACAGAAAAAAAATTATTGCTCGGTGGAAAAATGTCGTTGATTTGTATATCCAGAAAAAAATGTTTTCACTTATTTTTAACTGTGTAAATTCAACTTCCCGCAGAGGTAAACTGCATCCGTTAAAATAATTAAATGAGATTAAACCCAAGGTGTCTAACAATTTTTACAAATATAATTTGTACTATCTACATAAGTAGGTAGTTAAAAACTCAACACATATATAAGATTTTAAACTTATGTAATTACATTGTTTTTCTGGATGACTTTACGATAGATATTGTTTTGGTTTACAAAATACGATGATACAAAAAATAATAAATTTTGTGTATTCATTGTTCACGAAAATAAGTGTTGGCCTCCTGTATCCAACTAATAATAGAGATTTTGTGTAAAACGGTCCAGTACATTACGAAACATTTCGGGTGTAATTCATTTTATGACTGTGGCTGACTGAGTTTTATAAATCTCACGTTTTATATAACCCCATATAAAAAATCTAAGGGGATCAACTCAGGTGATTTTGCAGGCCGCTCACTTGGTTTTGTTTGACCGATCCATCTTTAATGGAAGATGGACGTGGACCAATTGAATGGCCTCCAAGTTCTCCAAATTTGACCCCAATGAATTTCTTCTTATGAGACCATTTAAGGAACCAATTTTATGTCCACAAACCAGACAACTTGCAGGATTTAGTGGAACCCGTTAGACAAAAGGCAAATTCAAAATTGAAACGGTCAACAATTAAAACAACTATTGTAAAAGACTAGATGCAAAATTGTTTATTATCATTATTGTTTAATTTTATTTATTGAAATTTTTATGTAACCCCCTGCTTCAAACACTTCATTGTCACAAAAATGTCCTCTATCTAATAAGTTACAATTTGAAAAGAAATTCGTCAGCACTTTGACAACTACACCTTTTCCTTTCTTTGAAATGTCATCAGAAGAATAAAAAAATTAACGATTGACATGTTTCGGGATTTTGGGGATCTCTTTCACATTTATTTTCTGTCATAAAATTACTAGATATACAATTTCAAGATAAGGCCCTGAACAACCGGAATCATTAAATTAGAAAACGACCATCATGTTTCCTATGGAAAATGGGTTTCGGGCAACTTTTTTGAAACTTTGCAAAATGATAGTTCTGAGCCCCATCCTCCCAAAACTACCACCAAATGTATAATGCTAGCCTTGTGCACATTTTATCTATCTGTCAAATAATATAATACGAGCAGTATTTATTTATTTAGTAAATTTTCGAATATAGCTTTAACGAATTTGATAAAATTTATGAATTTATAGGTTCCGATATTTATAAATCGTTTCCACATTGTTGCATATTAGGGAATTTAACTTTTAAAATTTAAAAGTTTAATGACAGATATGTGAAAGTTGTAACAGACTATCAAATTTCAAACAAGACGTATACAGACAGGGTGATCTAATGACTTAATTGCGAATAAAACAAATCCTGTAAATAATATATATGATAATATATCATATATTTCTCATGAAAAATGATTTTGGTTATTTTCTTGAAACTTTGCAGTGTGATAGTTCTCAATTCGATAAAAAGTTCCAATGGACACTAAACTCTAAAAGCATCCCATCCCCGCAAAACCACCTCGAAAGGACTGAGAACCACGAAATGTGCTCTATTGGTGGATTGCCTAAAATAAACATTTAACTATTATAGTGAAATCTATAACTACCCATACTATCACTAGGCATGAGCCTTCCATCGCCCTCTACCTCTTTTTACTCCTGCACCCTTTCTGTCACCTCTCAAAGCTATAGTCATGTAGCTTATTACTTCTTAGCTCCACAAAAATACCCCCCCCCCCTAACACAAACTGTTATGGTTTCACCACGCTCTTACGAGTTATGACACCATTTGATTATGTATTTTATCTCTAAGCTATCAAAACTAGCGTCCTCTGAATTATACCCCAAACCAACCCCCAAAGATAAGCCCTACGGGTTAGAAAACTATATTTATCTATCTAGTGATCATCATTAGGCACAACCATTTTGCTTCAGGAGACTAAGTATACATGAAGTTAGCATGTATTCATAACTGTATTAACAACTGTTTTCAGGCAAGAGGTAGACCGGGAGATCTAAATTAAAAGTTCAACCACGATTTTCTGAGTACTCCCTTAATAGGTTACCATCGATTTTACCAAGAAATTTTTTTTTGCAGGAGGGTAGTAATGAGTCTAAGTGTTGAGTTCGATATATAAACATGTAAGAAAAAAATTATTAATTTTGAATGCTGTTCTGAGTCCTGCCAACTAAATTAATCAAACATATTTATATCGAAATGACCAAAAAAATTGGCATGACGCCTCCTAGGGGATAAATGAATTTTCACTTGGAAAATTGTGCGAAAAACTTTCATCTTTATTCTGTTTTTCCAAAAATATCCCTAGCAGGCGTCATGACAATTTTTTTTTGTCATTTTAAGAGAAAAATTTTAGATTATTATAGTTGCCAGGACTCAGAAAATCATTACCTACATGTTCATATATCGATTTCAACCCTTAGATCCATTACTACCTTACTGCCAAAAAAATGTTCCTGATAAAATCGATGGTAACCTATCGTTTTATTAACATGGCAGTACTTAGAAAATCGTCGCAGCACTTTTTTTTGTTTGGAAAATCTAATTTTCACAGGAAAATCCCCTAAGAAACTCTAGGATTTTTCCATGAATTGTAAGTACCTCATAGACGCTTTCAGTACTACAGAAGGCAGGACTCGGAAAATCGTGGTTGAATGTAAACAGTTTCAAAACCCGGAAGATCGGGTTTCGAGGAAATGCTGAAATGCGGGATCA
Organism: Octodonta nipae; assembly: GCA_034190945.1. Taxonomy (NCBI): domain Eukaryota; kingdom Metazoa; phylum Arthropoda; class Insecta; order Coleoptera; family Chrysomelidae; genus Octodonta; species Octodonta nipae. The sequence goes on from CM067216.1 coordinate 54,608,328, forward strand.
AATGGTTCCCAACAAACCAATAAGTAATAAGCTACATGACTATAGCTTTGAAAAGTTGGATATAGAAAGGGGAGGGGTGAGTGAGCAAATGTGGGTAAGGGATGGAAGGTTCATGCCTAGTGATGGTACGGGTTGTTATAGGACCCATTATAGTAGTAAAATGCTTAATTTAGGTAATTCACCATATAGCACATTGCGTGGTTCTCCGACCTTTTGCGGTGGTTTTGTGGGGATGGGATGCTTTTATAATAATAATTTACGACTTTATTGTGCATTAAAAAGTACAAAGGCGAAGTTTAGCCATAGGCCATTCACACTCAACCATTCCTAAAACTAAGAATTGAGAACTATCACACTGCAGTTTAAAAAAATAACCAAATTCATATTGTCATAAGAAATATATAATATATTACCATATATTATATTATTATTTACAGGTTGTTTTATTCGCAATTAAGTCATTAAACCACCCTGTCTGTATACGTCTGTTTTGAACTGTTATAGTCTGTTACAACTTTCACATATCTGTCATTAAACTTTTAAATTTTAAAATTTAAATTCCCTAATAAGCAACCATCTCGAAACGATTTATAAATATCCAAACCTATAAATTCATAAAATTTATCATAATCGTTAGAGCTGTTATCGAAAATTTACTAAATAAATAAATACTGCTCGTATTATATTATTTAACAGATAGATAAAATCTGCACAAGGCTAGCATTATAACTTAAATGTTAAATATTATATATGTGATTCGGTATTCCTTTAGTATGAGTCTCCTGGTTTTTATAAACACTGCATGCTTTCTGCAGATAAATGTGTTGGTTTTGCTAGTTAACTTTACTTTTAAACAAACGAACGTAATTAAAGAAAAATAACGTCCAACACACACCTGTACAGGAATAAATAATGATTGTATCATAAAGACGAATTACCGTATTTTAAGAGGCAAACTTGGACATGGACAAACGACCAGCAAACAAAGACTCTGACTCATCTATGAATTGTCGAATAAATTAAGTTCTAAAAATAGAAAAACAGTAATCATTTTTGGACACTCACTTGCATGTCTGTGAACTCGAGGCGAACAAGCGAAAAATAACGGTCAACTATATCACATCACCCAAACAGTCAATCGACTTACCGCAGAAAATTCTTCATTGAATACTGACGATGTATTAAACTAAACGTAATCATAGGAACACAATCCCAAAGGTCAAAAGATCGAATTGTAAATGAGGCAAACAAACATGCGGATATCAAAACTGTTTTTGTCACATTAGTATAATCGTTTCTTTGAGGAGTGTATGTATATAGAGGGTTGATATTATTTATTTACTACAATTACATTAACAAAATGGTTTTAAAGGGGAAAAATGCCCCATGCATATTTTTAAATCACACTCTGTGTTTAATTGAAAGTACTTTGCATTTATTTTCTTTTTCTAAAACAAACAGTTAATTATTAATTGTAATAAGTTTATAGGCATGCAGAATAAAGAATGTAGCAAAATAGATATTTATTCATAAGAAATAATGAGTAGGTATAGAAATTTCCATTTTGTACAATCTAAACAGCACATATAAGACAAAAAATTAAACCAACTAAAATACAATTATTAAAAACATTGTTACTTGATTTAGTAAATTATAAAATAATATGAATAATAAGTAACACCATCAAATCAATTTCCTTTTTATCAGATTTGTAGTGGTATAAATTTATAGTATGAGCATGTTTTGAGGCATTTACCTACCTACTTAATAATGTTAAAAACCTAAAAATATTTTAAAAATGTTTAATAACCTAAGTAAACGAGTTCAGTCCGGTGCTTCACAGAAATTATGACGGTGATTCACCGAATTTTAGGAGAATTTGAATTTAAACCTGTAACATCTGTAGATATCAGTTATCCAGCTGCTGGTACACACGTCCCTCGTCCGCAAAACATGACCACAGACGTGGGGTTCGTATCCTTCTTTATGCATGGATCTGTTCATTCTATTCCCTCAACTACTCAAACATTTTGCCAGGATAAAAGATATTTCGACCAATTTGTACCCTTTTTTGCTTGCCTTAATTTTAATTTTATTCATGCAGATGTTTTTCGATCCGTCAGTCCTATTCGCCAAAAGTCGGTAACTACAAAAACGCGACTCGATGCAAGGGATCGATGGTTTCGGGTTGTTTCCTAGTAGGAAATTTCAATAACTGCCAGGCCAAATTTTCAAAGTGCAATCAAAAGTAATAAAATATAAATCTGCAAATGCCGAAAGAAAGAAAGCTTACCACATAGTTTAGTTACTTGAGGTTTTAACTGATATAACAACTAACAACCGTTAAAATTTGTATATTGAGATGCCCCTTAAATTTGCTGTTTTCACTGGTAGATTGAATTCTAATAATTTTCAACGTTGGAGGTCGCTCTCCCGGACGTATGGGAACATGTTTGTGTGTGTTAAAAAATGGTGCTCCCGATACATTTTTTATGTAAGTAAGGTTGTAAAGTATCCCCGAATTATACCTGGCATCTTGCGGACGAGGGACGTGTGTACCAGCAGCAATAGTGTGCACATTCTTCTATTCAAAACTCAAAGGAGTTATAGTTACTGAGATTTTGCCTATTTTTGTTAAAATATGAATCTCCAAGAATTTAAAATATAACGTTTTTAGGGATTTGAAATTTCGGCAGCAAATCTAGTTCAATAGGTAGAGATGTAGAAAATGTTAGAATTCGGTAGATCTGCCGAAAAATCGGTAGGATTGGTAACACTGCCCACCGTATTAACGCAACCACGCTGGTACCATGAGGATACAAAATATATTTTGAAAGCATATAAAATGCCCTTCTTTTTTATATCTTCAATTTTCGCCACAGTGCCGTAAAATGTATTGATAATGATGGATGGAAATAAAAACACAATGAACTTATAATACATCATAATTTTCATATTGACTCCACATCAAAAAAATCCTGGTTCCGCCCATATGCCTTGACAGCTATTTACAGTTAGATTTTTTTTTGATTCGTGAAGGGCTAATTAGGACTGCAAAATGTATATTTTTGTTAATGTATTTCCAGGTTATATAAAATTGTATAAATATATAATTTATTCTTATGAAAAACATGTTTAATTGGTTAAAATTGAAAAACCAAAAATTCCAAAATTTCGGAGGGTTTAAACCGGAGGGGTGGGGGGGTTAAACCCCCGCTGGCTACGGGCTTGACTCTTATTTCAACCACTTTGTATTCGCAACTACTTATGTGCCACCCAATACAATATTTTTAGAATCACCCTGTATAACTAATTCAATTCTAACTTATATTTCAACCATCCTATGTATATAACTGCTTATGTACCACCTAATATCACATGCACGCACGCACACACCTACAACCGTATGCCATATGGAAGAGTTTGCCGACATAACAAATTTTCTTTTCGATAAACTAACGGAATATTTTCTGCCATGTCACGCGACTATAAGCACCCTAACTTAACTTCGTCTCTAAAAGAAACTTACTTCAAATTAATCAAAATGAAAACCATCACAAACACCCCGTACGATATACTTGCATGGCATATTTTGACATTTAAACTTAGATATTTATGATGAAAATTGGACATTTACCATGATTTTTGCAGTTCTTTAGCATATATTTTTCTGATTTTCAGAAAAATGGTATATTTTACGTTATAGAAAAATGTACGGAATCATGCTGGAACATATCTTTGTATAATACAATTTATAATATTCAAATTGCGTGAGCAGTTTTAGAGAAAACAGTGAAGATTCATTGAAAATCGCTGAAATCTAGTTCCTTATTTACTATTCTTTCTGATTTTCTGGAAAACCGTAAATCTCATGTTATAGACAATTATATGGGACCTTTCTGTAATGTTCCTTAATATAATGCAGTTTAAATCATCAAAATTGCCCAAGCCGTTTTTGAATAATCGCTCGTCATACATAAAAAAGAGACGAATTGATAACCTCCTCCTTTTTGGAAGTCGGTTAATGAGCTCATTTTTGCCCAAAAACTCGCGTAAAAGGGTTGAGATGATTTATTTACCTATGAAAACATTGACAAAATGGTTTTACGTATCCCTATTGATAATTGTAAAAAATAAGATGTTTTAATTTAAAGACGGACATAGTACTCAAACTGGGTAATGGGACTACTAAGGGCTCTGCACCAAGTTCCCTCCATTTTATAAAATGTAACCCCTTAAATATGAGTAAACAAAAGAAACCAAAAAAAATCAGTTATGTATTTCTTAATTTTTCATAATTATGCCGAAGCTCACACTGCCATAAATCTGCTCTATTTAATTGTATTTTTTATTCCCTATTTTTCATTTTCAGTGCGCATGCGTTCGCATCATACTGTTATAAATGTTAAAGTGCCCACGGCAATTCAATACAGCAATTCTGTAAGTTGTCTGTACGAAATACTTTGTTATTATGCAGCATTTCAATGTTCAGCAAACTAACATGTCAATTTAAATGTGATTCCCGAAGTGACAGAGGATTTATCTATTGCAACAACGGTGTCCAAGTGAACCCTGACCTTTATCAACATTTGGATCGACACTTAGCTACTTCATATTTAAAATTATAAGATTTAATGACAATTATTGTTATGAATTATATATGAACATTATTTTAGTCTTAGAATTGTCATGTTGATTTTTTATTTTATTATGACATTAAAAGGTACATGCAAATTCGAATGAAATCCTGTTTTTTACAAGAGTAAATACAAGTATATACAAATTTAAAATCCAACTCATATACAGAGTTTTTGAAGCACCATCAATCTTCATACAGAGATATTATTGCACTTGTGACGAAACTCTTTAAAATGGCTTACAATGAAAAGGCCTATTTTTAGATTTTGAATTCAAGTAAAATACTTTATTTCAGCATTTCAATGTTCAGCAAACTAACATGTAATTTACCACATATCTTGCAACAACGGTGTAACACAGCTTTCTATTATTTATTACACTTTTGTTATAAAAAGCCGTCACAGCACTTTTTTTTCGTATAACAATACAACACATAATTTATACAATTCCATTCCATAACATTTTTAAATTCTCACATACGAAGGGTTAAAAAATCTCTTTCAAACGAACAGTATATAATAAAAGTTGCGGTGGGTGTTTTCATACGGGATAAACAAAAACATATGACGAAAGGAATCACTTTTTCTCTAGTAACTAGAACACAAAAAATCGATAACAATAAGAGAAGTATGCAAAAAGTATAAAACAAATAATGGTGTATCCTCTGAAAACATTTCAACGGTTATTTCAAATAATTTATCGAAATCGCCAACAAAATATGACGCAGTATTTTCAAAATTTTTAAACTAAATCGATTCTCAAATACTCGTATAGTATCAGTTCCATAAACCCAGGTTTCCATTGAAAAATATAATTTTCTTTGTACTTTTTAAATTTAACAACATTTTGATTTACGTATTTATAAGACTTTTTTTTTCTAAAATATTTTTATTTCAATATCATAATTAAAAATTAATATCAACTTCTATTGATTAAATTTATTAGTTCTTTATGATAATAGATAAAAAATTGTTAACGGGTTGATATTTTTATTGACATATATATTGGCATTTAAATTTGAAAATATATTTATGTGAAAAATGTATGAAATTTATTTTATAAAAAGACATTACATCAAAAAATCAAAATGTAACTGTTAAAAACAAGAATTTTTATCAAAATAAATTGAATACAATTAATTACCACCGAAAATTAATTGCCATAACTTGTTTTATTATCGTGTAATAAATATTATGAACTTCGTATAATAATATAACAAATATTATGACGTACGGAAAGTTAACGGGCTCCATGTTACTGCCACTTGAGAAAAACAACTCTCCCAAACTATTAAGTGCGTAATTTAATCTAAAATTTAAATAAGGTTCATCAAAGACAATTACGAATGCACTTTGAGTGTCACAAAGGGCTTTTAATAGTTTTAATAAAGTCAAACGAGGTCATAAATGAATTAAGAGACTTCATTATGTTGAACTCGCAAAGTTTACTACGATTTCAACAATGATGTTCACAGAGAAATTATGCAAAATTGAAATAGTTTGTGTTTATCCCGTATATGAAAAAGTTGGACACATATATCTCTGTTAAATCAATATTGCACAGAAATGTTTACTGAAAACACATGCATTAAAATATAGGATAAAAAATCTGTAAAATATGGGGTGTGGCATGACGATGGGTCACTAGAAGTGTTAGGCCAACTACGATAAATATTTAGTATAAATTTGATTGATATACGGGGGTTTTTAAGGGATGCTCTATCCAATGAAATTAGTGCTAACCTGGAGCAGTCTATGGATATGCAAGAAGTAGTTAATATCTTTCTCTTATTTTAAACAAGTCGTTACCCGCGACTACACACGGTTTGGCGTAGTATGAAATTATTTTCATATATCTGACTGCAAACTCGGTTGTACATGGTCGATGCAAAAGTACATATTTAGATCCTGTTATCCGTACACCCTGTATACTGCTACGGCGGCTTCACCCTGTATACTGCAGCAGGTGCTTTAATCCGTGTACTTACCCTGTATATGTGTATCTTGTGAAGTAATCCAGCCTCAAAGACCATCTGTCGGACCATTGGCTTCATTGGTTTGGCTCCGTACCTTCAAACTTTGTCAGTTGCCCACGGCAAAATAGTATGCTCATTTTGATCTATATTAAGTTTTTAATATAAAGTGTGGTTATCAAAAATTCGGTTCATTAAATATATTAAACCGCTTTAGATTCTTTAAAAAATAGTATTTTCTTTCACAATATGCAATAAAAACATTTTTTTAAGTTGGTAAGTATAATTTGCTCTTTATTTTAGGTGCAAGTACTGCTACTCCGATACAATTATTGCCAGAGGGAAAGGGGAATTATACAGTGAAATATTTAATGGAAAAATCAGACCTAAAAAACGCAACCTTCTGTATTGTCAGTGTTTCAGAAACAAAAAAATAGCATCGACGTCAAGGCCAAGAAAGGCCTATTACAATTTGTCTATAAGATTAATGAAGCATGTTCCCAATTTAATCAAAAGCATTTGTCCAGATTCTCAAATTACTCTCAAGGTATTAAATGCAGTCATACAAAAATGCCCAATGTCATTAAAAATGTTACCAGCGAAGAAGCCAAACTACAGCTGTTTTCGATGTTGAGTTAAAAAAAATAGTTTAATAGTAGATGAATCTACAGATAGATCCTGTACAAAACATATATGCCTTATTGTTAGTTAATTTTAACATCAAAAATAATTGTCTAGAGCTTTTGCAGGTTATAGAAGCCACGGGGCTGCTTTGTTTAATTTAATAGGAGTTTTTCAGAAAACATAATATTCCTTATGAAAAAAATGTAATTGGATTGGCTGCCGATGGAGCAAACAATGTGATGGGTTCCCATAATTCTTTAGGAAGTAGAATGAAAGAAAATGCCCCAATTTGTTCTTGCTTAAGTGCATCTGTCATAGCTTCTATCTTTGTACATCCAATGGATGTGAAAAACTTCCCGGTAAAGTGAAACAGTTAGCTAGAAAAGGTACGTCATTTTTTGTATGTAATAATGTTTTTTCTAATGATTTTCATTTATATTAGGTGCATAATTTGTTTCAAATAGTCCCAAAAAGCTGGATCAATATAGACGTTCAAGAATTTGCAAAAGAATTGCCACATACACTTCTTTATGCGTCACCAGCCACCAGGCTTTCCCTTTTTCCCTTTCAGTTGTCAAACGACTAATTTCTCAAGGCCTTGATCCTTTATTTAATGAACCAAGCACATGAAGCGGTGTTACAAGCCTACTTTATTTTAAATAAATTCAGAAAACCTGAGACAAAATTATATCTAGATTTATTGAGTTACATACTTCATTATTTAATCAACTAAATCTTTTAATGCAAAGCAAAAAGCCACAGATATATTAAATATGTGAGCAAGTAACCAATGTGTTATAAACCCTTATTGACTGTTTTGTTCAGTTATGTAATTTAACAAACAACTTGTTATGTGAAATTGATTACAAAAATTCAAGAAACATTTTACCAATTGATGATATGTACTTTTGAGCCTAAATTAACGTCAGTTAAATCGACAAGCAAATTTTACATTCCGTGAAAGTAAAGTGTCTAAATTTTTACATAGAAACTACAAAGCAGGTATTGCTTAGGTTTCCTTTAAAAAAATCCGTCATAGAAAAACTAAAATGTTTTGACGCTATTCTAACAAAAACAAAGCAAACAATCTTTTCCCAAATTTAGTTGTTCCTGAACAATATCAAGATCTGGATAATGAATGGGGATTTCTAAAAAATTATCCCCTAAATGACACCGAAACTGACACTGAACTATTTTTGGAAAGTAAATGTAGGAAATGCGTCAAATTTCCAAATATAACCAATCTTGCTTGCCCTATTCCAGTGCCACTGTAGAGAATATTTTTCCTACTCAATCTCATTAAAATACAGTCCCAGAATAAAATGAAACCTAAAACATCAGAAGATCTCTTGCACACAAAAAGTATAATGGAAAATAAAACATGTTTTGACTTTAAATACAAATATGGTTAAAAAAACTTGGAAATAGTACTTTGTTATATCTAGACAGACATGAAAGTGGAGATTCCACTGATAGTTCTGAGCCTGAGTAAAATAATATGTTTCAGAGTACATATTATTTGATAACTTTTTTTTCATAGAAATTCATGTTACTTTCTTTTATATTATATAGGAAAAAAGAAGATTATGTCTTACTAAGTAGGTTTTCAATATTTTAATAAAGTTAATATATTATGTGATTTTTTTTAATTTTATATTTTACGCAATTCCATAATATCACTATTTTAAACGATTTCTAGAGCTCGAGTTCCACAATTTTTCTTCTGGCAACACTATTTGCTCTCGTTCCTTCGTTATGGTAACCTGTTAAGCGAAGGCTAGCGCCATGCGACAGTTGGCTTTAGCAAAATTAATAAGTACATACTTTGTCTATTTGAAAGACACTACATACTATAAGTTAGCAGTGAAATTCTATAAAACCATATCTATTTCCAATTCAAGCTTAATTTTATCGAATTTGGCATGTTTGGTTTATCACATGTCAAAGTTAAAGAGATTTTTATGAACTTTAACGTCTGATATGGATATTTGGAAAAATTTGGTTTACATGGAAATAACTGTACTTACATATATCGAAAATAATAAAAGTTAGACATATGACATCTTTATGAAACCCCCTATTAATTTTTTAATGGTGAATCCAAAAATATAATAATATACATGGTTGTTGGATAAGAAAGTTGTTATCTACTTTTTGCATATCAACAAGGCGCTCAACGTGGACAATAATTTCGCTGGATAGAGTACCCTGAAAAGCCCCAGGATTTTAAATTTGAAGTAAATTTGTTGGGTAGTTAGCATAAAACTACTAGCGGTTCATCGTCGTAACAAACAGGTATACCTTATTTCGTATTTCAGAATCATGTAAAGTAGAATTTTAAAAATATTTTCTGAAAACAACGATACAAAAGTAGTCGAGTCTTGATAACTTGATAAGTGTTATGATTAACCTATGCTCTTTATAGAAACGTGCAAAAAAAAACAATGACAAATTTTAAATTCCGATACCTCTATTGTAACATCAAGGTTGAGTTTCAAACGAAACTTCATACAACTCATAAGATATTGCATAAACCATTCGGATTTTCCCCCCTCTTGTACCGCTGTTTTGAAACAATCAGAAATAAATTGAAAATTGATGTACATTTGCTCTAAATTTACAACACTATATCATACATTTTGACATGATATGAAAACATGTAGACTAGAGAAAGTTCTTATCGCAGTTTTGACCAAAAAATTCTAACAGCACGGTTTTGAACATTGATTTTTTTACATTTAAAAAAATGATCTTACCATTAATTTTTCACCCACTGAATTATGCCAATATATTTAAAAAAATAACACGACATCTATAAAGATGTTTGTTATTTTTTAAAATTATTTATAAAGAATAAAATATTATTTTCTCATTTTTATATTTTTTGGGAAACAAAAATCCGTATATTTGAAAATATAAACGTCTCAGAAGGAACTAGTAAAAATATTTTAAAATTCTGCAAATTATTTATATTATATATAAATAATGACGCAATCTACAAGCTTGCATTCCAAGTAATTGTGTTTTAATGTTTCCTATGTGTTAGTTATAAAAAATGGCACGAAACATTTTAAAAACCTAACTCGTTGTTGTTAAAATTTATTTGGCCAAAAGCGCTCGTTCTGTTCTACAAGAATAAAAGAAAAAAACTGTAGAGGAAGATTTACAAATTGTGCGTGTTGGTTTCCATATACAAAATATTTAAACTAAACTGCTTTTTTAGAATTTAACTTAAAACTAGCCGACATACACTAGGTATTCTGTTAAATTATATTGTTAATACTTTAATATTTGTCATCTTTGCAGCTAGTTATTCAATCGTAAAACGAAATTCGTAAAAAAATAATATAAAATATTAGAATAACAGTAATAATAATACAATTAATATATATCTAACGTTGCAGAATAACCTGATTTTTTTACAATATTTATATTTCATTGCACAGCCCAAATAATTTCTTAGTAACCGAAAAGGTATCATCGATTTTTCTAAAAGGAAATGGCACATTGTATTCGTTAAAACTTTTTCACTGGTTTGGAAAAAGCGAATTTTGTCATGTTTAAATGATCGAAAAAAAAGCTCTGGAATCTCGATACGAAAATCAAATTGGCGCAGGTAGTTATTTTATTCGAACGTTATTAGAAATTTAAGAATGTGATAAATTTGATGAGAATAACAATTTCAATATCCCTACGCTTTTTAATTTTTTAGAAATTATAAATTACCAAAGTATTTTTTTGCTAAGTTATTCTGCTCGGAAAAATTACGTCTTTCCCTTCGAAATAAAACCAAATTAGATGGAAACAAAAATATAGAATCGAAAAGAATTATTTAACATACTGTCATCACATGGCTCGGTAAGGACCTTTCATTTTGAGGTACTGTATCACCACTGAAGGCCCTTCAGCGACAATATCAGGCGGTATCTGAGACAGGGGGCAATTTTCGATACTCATAATCTGAAGACTCGAACAGAGAGCCAATTCGAAAGGTAAATTGTGCAAATTCGGGTTGTCATTAACATACAAGGATTCCAAGTTTTCCAAAGTACCAATTTCTTCGGGTAAATAAGCCAAATTGTTCTCGCCTGCTCCAAGGTAGACTAATTTGGTGAGGTGACCGATTGCCCTCGGCAGAGATGCCAATTGATTCGATTGGACTATGAGTTTTTGCAATTCCCTGAGGTATCCGATCTCGTTGGGCAGTTGTTCCAGCCGGTTCTCTTCTAAATCAAGAACTCGGAGTTTCTGCAGATTTCCTATGCTGGTGGGGATTTTTCGCAGTAGGTTGTTGGATAAAATGAGAACCTGCAACAACAAAGTGACAAACTTAAATTCATTTGCATCTAATAAAATTTTTACATAAGAGTAATTTAGTAAGAAGCTCTTTAAATATATACAAGGTGTTTCTATATTGATGCCACAGATTTGAAATGGTAAGTTCAGCAAAAATTAAGGGGCTCATATAATGTTTTGGTCAAAACCCCTTCCCTTCCAACTTAAGACAAAAATTATTTTTACTTAATTAATCCATTATAAATTTCTAGAGCGTTTTAAAAAGGTTTAACATTTTGCATTAACAACTCAATACAATTTTATTGAAAGCAATAAATGTTTTTATTTAAAGGTAAAATATTGTAAATTGGGAAATATCACAACAAACAAACTAATAACATTGATAAGACAATACCAATACATAATTAAAAACGTAACTTTCTATTGTTCACAGTGGCTATTTGCCATTATGACGTCATTTAACACTAGTTTACTTGATTTTTTTAAAATGAATATTAACATCTGAATTTATGTGAAATGGGCATAAGTGTAATTTAATTTTTTGTGATCAAACTAATAATTTTATGAGGAAGTTAACACATAAAATGTTGGTAGAATGAACCTTCATATTAAATCAATATATTAAATAAGAAAATGTAGACACATTACAGAGTTCCGACTATTATAGGGGTTGATTTATCACTACATCAATATCATTTTAGAATTGCAAAAATCATAAAAAACTGAATTATTAGTATCAGCGATCTGCCACATTGCATTCTTCTAAATTCTTCCATAATGAGTGTTGCAATAAATTTCGTGGGTCAAACATTAATTTAACACAGATATTCACGTTCACTTATGATGACTTTATTTACACCAAAATAAATCCACTATTTATTTATTACAACTGATTTCTATCGATACAATTCACACGGCAATATAAACTAAAATAAACAACAACTGTCCTTTTTTATAATCAATTTAGAAAAGACTTGAATGCCGGAATTATTCGTTTGTTGTAGGAGCCTTCTTCAAGAAATTTCTCGGGTCGATGCTTTTTGTGCCCATCGAAAGTTCAGGAGAGTCTCCTTTTTTTATTATCTCAGCCGGTGGTAAGTTTATGTTTTGTTTTTGTTGTAATGATTAATTTAGAAGGTTTGTTAATTTTTCCATTGGCGGTGTAAAAATAAAACCAATTTTTATCCCTAACTTTTAAGAATATAACTTGGAGGGGTAGGTGTTTTGAATAAAAATATATATGAAACCCCCTCTTAAAGTATGCTTTACATTCCTTCACATCAATTTAGAAACACCCTGTACATTAAAACCAGTAATATTTTCCGACACAGGTAAAATTACAAATATCAACAATGTTTACTATATATTCAGAGGTTTTTTATGTGTTTTGATAACCAATGAATCAAAATAATTGCGTAGATGAAGCAAGTATCAATAAATTATGATCTCTAGTAAAAAAGCACAAACACCGTAAATAAAGAAAGGTTGCCCCAATCTATATGACACCATCTCTCATATGTATATAAGGTATGTTAATCAAAAGTTATATGTCAAAGGCAGATTTTATAAATAGTGACCCTTGCATTTGATGTACAGTTTGAATTGGTACCTAAAATAAAGACATAGTACATAAATTTTGTGAGCCCATCTCAAAACAGTTTTTTTAAAAAAATTTAAATTGTAATTTAATTCAATTGTTTTGCCCTGCACCGATTTTTTTGTCATTAATAACATTTGATATATTATAAGAATGCCTTTTATTTAATAACCCCTAACAACTTGTCATTTTTTAAATTTCAAAATCTTAAATAGGAAACTTCATAGTACTTAAAATATCTCTACTTTAACAATTATCATTTGACTTCCCTTAAAGGGTGTTCAATTTATAAATATATAAAATTGATATGTAAGACCCTATATAATGGACCACTTTTAAATTGTGCGCACATAGACCTATACGTAAAAAAATCAAAATGAGACACTACTAATTTTGAATTTTAGAAACTATTATATTGTTTTTATTTTCACAATCGGGTTCCGTTCAGTCCTTGGATTTATTTAAAAAGACAGTCCAACTCACTCTAATTTATTTCTACTACTTTATCACCATTTATATTCACAGAACTATTTACAACTATACGGCAGTTGAATACTGAATGAATACTATCGCCAGCTGTCCGTATTTATATATTTCTCTAGGAATTCTCTAGTAGGTCAAACAACATTTCGGATATCCAGAAATATCGGAGGAATGCCGCTTCAACGAATTGTCGGAGGAATTCTCGTCACACTATGAATATATTAGGTAGGAACAAGATAAAAATTTTAATCAAATCATTAAGGTATATTTTACGTCTGAAATAGAACAGGTTTATCCACAGATCCTTAGAGGCCAGGTGACAATAATTCCAACAGTTTGAAAAATTATCTGGTATCAGAGATCTTAGAAGTTGACTGCACAGTGCAAACACTTTTAAAAAGATTTTTTAATATTACATTAAATTTGTGGTCAAACATTTAATTCCTGCTTTATGACATATAAACTCAATGATACTTCTTTAAAGAAACAATGCAATTTTTTCTGTTATTTTGTTGGTATATAAAAAACAAACATGAAATATTAACATATTTGCTAAAGTTTGATTTAAAGGGGGTATTGGAAATTCGATTTCTTCAAGAAATTACTCTCAGACCATTTTATTGAAAACTTCTCAAGGATCCCAATTAGATAATTTATTATTTTATATTATTTGTAAAAGATGCTGATATATTAATTTTTAGTGATGATATAAAAATCTATTATCAGGTCCAGAACTTTTATAACTAAATTTTACTACAAAAGGATCTTATAGTCTTATGAAAGCCAAAACCAAATTCATTTAAATTATAATAAATCTCTAGCATTCTAATAGTAGAAGTGAAAAAGTAAAATATTTTATTTATATGATATTTAAGTAATTTAGAACTAAATGTTGAAAATATGGGAGTCTAGGAATATTCTTTAAAACTAAAGAAGAAACTCATAATGTATTTTACCTACACAGTGAACTGAATTGTATGGGTATTTCAAGATCAAGGTAGTGTGTGGTGTTGGTGTCAAAACAAATGAAATTTCAAGAATCCAATTCATTCCCTTGCTCATTTATTGAAGCGATAGCTTCTTAACAGGGGCCCACGTTTACACCTGAAAATAGATGAGCAAGGGAATGAATTGGATAACTTGAGATTTCATTTGTTTAGACACTGATACCACACACTTGAAATACCCATACAATTCAGTTCACTGTGTAAGAAACAGACACCAGGTAAAATACATTATGAGTTTCTTCTTTTATAGAATATAAATAATATATAGGAAATAAACTAATATAACATCCAATTAATATAGAGGTGACATATGTCAGAAAGAACACTATTAATTTCATGCAGCTTTTGTTAAATTTTTTGCAGAATTTACAATTCATCATATGAGCTTCAACTTGCAAGTTATAATTCAACAAATTTTATTTGGCACTTATAGAAATTTTAATTTAGAATTTAATTACACATTAGGATTAATAGTTGAGTCACAACAAATTAGTGACAATTATTTTAATTCTCCTTAAGATTATAACCATTACTAATGATAACACAAGGAAATAGAAACAGAGACAGGAGACAACAAGAAATGGGAAGTATAATTCATAAGAAGCTTTTGCTTCCATCTTTCAGTCTCAAATGACTGCCACTCTTTTTTTTCATATGTGTAAATGTGGGTCTCCCTTGGAACTTTCGCTTCAATAAAAAATATTTGTATCCACTATTTTCTGACAATGCCATAAATAAATCATTTTTTAAACTTAAATCATAAATTTTACTTAGACAAGATTTGATTTCTATAGTTTAAGTGCTAGCCTACAAGTAACAAAATCATACTGTAAACTTTTGAAATGCATTATGAATATTTACTATGAATAATTTCCATTCTAATAAATCAAATATCAATAAATTCCAATATTATACTGACCTCTAAACATTCTAAATACTGTATGTCATCAGGCAATTTAGTCAACTGATTCGTTCCAAGGTTCAATTCAGTCATTGTTGTCCAAGTACCAATGTCTAAAGGCAGGCTAGTGAGCTGATTCTCTTTAATGTTGAGTTTGGTTAAATTCTTGGCACGGGAGAATATTCCATATGGAATTTTGTCTATTTGGTTGTGTTCTAAGTTCAAAGAGTCTACATTTGTGAACTGAGCAGGACCACCTGATGGAAAACCAGCCAGATTGTTTCTTGACAGAGTTATAGTTACCAATTCATTTAAACTGGCAAGCAATCCATCTGGCAGCTGTGATATAGTGTTTCCTTCAACATTAAAGTCATCCATGTGCTTGCAGTTGCTCAAAGACTGTGGTATTTGTGTTAATCTATTGTACCTTAACCCTAATCTAGTCAGTTGTTGCAGATTCCCAATAGTTTTTGGTATGTCTAATAATTCATTGTGCTGTAAATCTAAAGTTGAGAGGTTGACACATTGCCCGATTTCTTCAGGCAAATGTTCCAAGTGATTGTGTGCCACATCGAAAGTTATCAAATTGACCAGCTGTCCAATTCCAGGTGGTAATTCCTTGATTTTATTCTCCCTGAGGCTGAGTATGTTTAGTGAAGTTAAATTTCTAATGTCATCACTGACATACCTTATCCTGTTGAATCTCAGATATAAAACAGTCAGAGAAGTCAATTTGTAGACAACATCAGGTATGTCATTGAGTTTGTTGTGCCTTATATCAAGTAGTTTTAGTAAACGAAGATTTGCTAATGAATCTGGAAGTGTTGTCAGGGAGTTTTCACTTAATGCTAATTGTTGGAGATTTGTGAGGCAACCAATTTCATTTGGCAGGCTGGATAACTTATTTCCATACAAATAAAGATCAGACAAGTGTGATAAGTCCCTTATTGTAGGTGGTAAAGACGTGACATTGGATTTGCTCAAGTCCAGACGCACCATACCTTTTTCCCTGCATTTTAGAAACTCTTTGTTTATGTCTAGATTTGCTTGTAGAGGTTGTTTGTTTTTCTTAGCTGTCGGTTTAAGTTTATTGGATTCTGGATGTTTTACTGTGACAGTTTTCGGCCGCGAATCACCCGCGAACGATCCTGTAGACAGTTTCTTTTGCTTGGGATGCTCCAAACTTCCCGACGACTCGGCTTCAGGCATTTCTGTATTATCCACTATGCAGCCAGCACCGCCTTGTAGCATTTTTCGATCACACTTTCACAAAGCTATTCTAGTCGCGATGATTTTCCAATAAATGACAACTCATGGTGTTCATTTTTAGGTTTACAATCATCAGCATGAGAATTACTAGTGTAAAATCTTTAATTTCACTCTGTCAAAAAAACATTCGTTTCGCTAAAAATGGCACTACACTCGCAATATTTGCTTAATCACAGATAAAAATCAACCACTACGATCCCTTTACTCAAGGACGTCGTAGTCACAATTCGCGAACTCTAGGAACATCAGAACAGGTGCAACGACAACACAGTTAAGAGCTAAAATGCCCCAAAATGCCCCCGCCCATAAACATCAGTTTACGTAAACACAAATTGACAAACAGCGTAACCGTAAGCGAAGGAATCCATCTACACATCTACACGTTGTAGTGACATCTAGCGAAAGCAGATAGAGTGCATGCTGTTTATTCGGATACTCCCGGATTTAGACAACCCATTAAACGGGGAATTTATTATATTTATGTTTTTACTCCAGTAAATTAATCAGAGAAATATGTCTATATTCTCCTAAAAATAATTTATAGTAAAAATGTTAACATGTTTTTTGTAATGTTTAAAACATTCGCGTAATCTTTGTGAATATAAATGCAAAACTGCAACCAGTGGAATATTCTTTACACACTGAGAAACAAATTTTGTATTACAATATTCAATAGAGTTTTATTTTCAAATGAAATTTAGTTTTAGAGAAAGAATGATTATGGTTACTCTTCAGTTTATGAGCTTTTAACTGTTGAAGTTGCTTCACACGGGACTAAACTAGAGTATGAAAAAGAAACAAAACTTCACGATTTTATTTATAAATTACTTTTACTTTATTAGTTGCTCTACCAATCGATGGTAGTAGAGGCAAACACTATCCAATTTTTCGACCAATTTTTCTGATAATATCAGCATAAAATAATGTTTCTTGAGAATAAACACTAAGTAATTGGTTATTCTTCCAACTCAATTTAAAAAATCAGTTTCTATTTAAATTACTTTTAAAGGTTAACATTTAGAGGGTCCATACCGTCTTAAGGTTCTGTAAATCTGCTTCAATTAATTTTGAAGCAAATGACACCTGACTACTCACACGGGCAAGGAGTGTAGAAGTTATAAATTAAGGAGAATCATATCCATGTCGAGAAAGTTTCAGGAAAATCGATTAATACACAAAAATAATAACAAACTAATACATGATGATAACAAATTAGTTTGTATAACATTTTGAAAGGGAGGAAATATTAATTGTAAGGTTTTTTGGTAGAGAAATATATAATTAACATATGATGAAAGGGATAAAATAATAATTGTCAAACATGTTATTTCATATGAATGATTTAGATAAATGCCGCTAATTTATTTATATAGTAGCAATCGCAATATTTCCACATTGTCAAATCATGAAGCTTGAAACCTATAATTATTAAATAACTGTGAACAAATAAATAATAAAATAACATCTATTTTGTATGTTGTAATGTAAATGTAAAGATTTTCTGTTCAAAATTGCATGATAATATATAAGAGAATATTAATTAATTTACAATAATATCAGTGCCTAGTGAGTGTTCAAGACTGTGAAGATGTTTTACATAAAATCTTCAGTCATCTCAAATAGGCATAACATTGAAGACAAAACTATTACATATTTTATTTGTGCAAATTAAATCATTGTTTGTTATACATTTTTGTGCAGTTATTAAAATTTAACAAGTCTCTTGTGTTTGGTTCATTTAAGCACCAGACTATTATAAAGAAAGTGAAAAACCAATAGTACTGTTGTTTTTGAGAGAAATTTAATTTTCAAAACAAATATGGTTGTTGAGGACAAAAATTAGAAAAAGACACTTGTTTACATCGGTTTTAAAAATGCTCTATAAAGCAGTGAAAGCCATTTGAAAAAAATAAAATAACTACCAACATTTTGCTACGAATCTAGTAAAAATATTAATGAGTAATGTAATTGTTGATTAGAATATTATATATATATATACTCTTCATATCTTTAAGCATCTGTTTTTTTGGCAAATTAATTGCTGTCTTTATTATATCTGTTTAATTACTCGACTTACCGGATACTTACTAAACTCCATGCCCTGACATAAAAACCTTTTGTCTCAGTTTGAGTCAGTTTAGATTTATTTTTCTATTATAATATCTAAAACTTTTTCCCAGTGTAATTGACTTTGCATTCCTAATATTCAATACTCTGACATCTAGTAGTAGAATGTTGAACTAGATAATTGTTCTATGATTTTATTTCTCAATTTGTTTTATCTATCTATTTGGGGTAGAATATCACATTAGAAAATGATGTAAAAACTTTATTAAATACACTTAAACTCTGAAATAATTGCAAATTGATCAGTTAAGTTTTAAGGAACCTTGTAAATTATTGTTTTATCATCATGGAACATAAAATCAGATCTGTCACTCGATCTGTAGGGTATTTTTGCTTATTTGTTGCGGGAGTGGTGTACGTTGTAGATTGTAAAGAGTGGCGAGTTATGTAGTGTTTTAGTGGCGGTGTAAAACAAAGTTTTTCGACGAAATATCGTATTTTTTTCAAATAATGTACATAAGTTAACGCGAGTAGTGTCCGCCACAGTGTACGATTTTGTTCGAAAAATAATGCTAAACGTGAGTTCTAAGTTAACCTGAGACATGTTCCGTTGTATACCGATATTCAAAGGCTGCAACAGACAAGTTGACTATCTTGATAAAAGGCACTGTTCGTTAGCCAGTGTTCCCGAGGATATTCTCAGATATTCCAGGAGTTTAGAAGAACTTTTACTTGACGCAAATAGGATCCAATCCTTGCCGAAGGTAAATTTGTCAAAGTATGCCGTGGTATGTGGAAACAAAACCGATTTTTCTCGTTTTCAGAATTTTTTTCGACTGCAGCGTTTGAGAAAACTCGGTCTCAGCGATAATGAAATCAACAGTTTGCCTTCGGATATACAGAATTTCGAGCATCTCGTCGAACTCGACGTCTCCAGAAATGGTAAGTCCATTTAAAAATTTCAAAACAAGTTTAACCGTCTACAACAAGAAAACCTGTTTTTAATTGTTGCAATTTATGATTGTTTTCGTTAGATTAGGATGAAATGAAAGTGGTTTTCGAGTTTTTCTCGTCACGGAGGATTTGCTTCCGATGTTTTGTGTTCAATTGCCTGGAATAATTGAGTTTTGTTGTTGAATTCTGTAACATATGCTTGAATTTTGTATTAGCGGTTCCTACTGATTTTTAAATTTATAAAGTCCACCATTATTAATAACTTACATAAATAGTTAATTGGTACCTCGCCTAAAAATTAATTTCAAGTTATTACCTTAACCATCACCATCCATATTGTTATCACGTCATAAAATAATGTAAATAAAGTCAACGTTTTGGAATGTGCTGTTCTACGCCTACTATTTCTTTATTGTAAACTAACCAGTGGCGCCTCTAGACATTATTTACAGATATCTGCCCGAATGATTAGTATGATTCAATTAAAATTAATTTGTTAAAATATATTTTATTTTTGAGGGTTTTTAGCACAATGTTATGAACTGAATATTAATTTTCCAATAAATTGGTTAATAAAAATTCTAGGAAAATTTGTCGACAAAAATAAGATGGGCGTTTTCGGGATATATAATGCAATTATTTTGACGTTCTTTACATGGTTAATCAAAATTTTTGTAAGTAAAAATTTTTACACCTATAATGACATGTAAATGAGTTTTTTAAAAAGAATATTTGATTTTTAATTGACATGCAATTTTAATAGATGATTATTAATTGTGGAATCATGCCAGATTCTCTATCACAGTACTTTTTATTACATTATTTAACTAATTTTGTTCATAACATGTTTAAATCCAGGGGCTGGACGAAAGCCTCAAGGCCAGTGAGTTCGACACTAAATCAAGAAAAATCTTACATCCAAAAGCTTAGAAGAAAGTAATTTCTCTGGTTTTAAACCGAACATGGCCTATTTTTAATACAGTAGGTTAGGAAATACAATGTATTCAAAGCCATAGAGAAGTCTTCCCTTACTTATATTAATGTCGTGTGAGATCGCCCCTTTGACGCACGGGATACCCGCCTCCTGAAGCTGGTCTCTGGTTCCGTTCCTGTTTAAAGGATTTTTTTCTCTATACCTACGTCGGAATGCTGTTGTCTATTTCATATTGTTCGCGAACAGTAAAATATACATACGATGAAAATAAATCTTATAATGCGGATGATTCCAATATTTGTAGCTAAGACAGTTATAGCTCCAAAAATAGTAGTTTACCCAACGAAGCATCGGCAAACTTTTGTTTCTCTTCCCTACCTTTTATCATTGTGAACCTGTTTTGCTGGCCAATTTAAAATAGGCAGTCCTACTCGTACTGAGAAAAAAGTTTAATTTGATAAATGATTAATTAAAATGAATTGTTTAAAATATAATAAAAATTAAGCAATGTATTAAAATTGAAATATAAAATAAAAAAGCATAAAACAGAAATTTTGCTACATTGTGTTTTATATTTCATCCCCTTATACATGGTTTCTTATTTGATATTGCCTAACATTACATGTCAAGATGGCTTGGTTATGAGAGAAAACGCATATAAATTGTAATAAGGATTACTTGAAGTAGTGTAAATAGAGTTCACCCAAGAAACCCGGAAACGTAAGGTCAAAGTTTGTCTATATGAGTCAGACTTCATTTTACGTCACGACGACACAAAATTAAATGCTTTATTTTATTTACGTTACGAGAAAACGGAAATAGTTCATCACTAAAATGTAAAATGACTCTTTTTTGTAAAATATTTAAAGAAACTTCAACCTTATAAGGTGCACTTCATTCATGAGCTGACAGAAGTGGATTACAATTCCCAATATTTAAATCACGTTGTGTTTTCCGATCCGGCTAATCTTTGTTTAATGGTCACAGTTGTCACACTGATCTCAGGAAAAACCCCATTGAGTACAAATGTGCACATTGAGATTCCATAAAAAAATCAATCATTCAATATTGGGACTGGGCATAGGAAACAACAGATTGATAAGACCTTACTTATTGATGGCAGTTCGACAGCTGAGCAATATTTACATCTCCTACGGACATCAATTGCCTCTGACTTCATTTAAGTATTCCCAGATTCCAACCATGCACAACATTTAAATCCTCGATTATTTTTTTCAACAAGATGGCGCACCGTCGCGTTATCGTCTACAAGTAATGTTTCTGAACACCATCTTTAATGGAAGATGGACTGGTAGATGTGGACCTATTGAGCCACAATGATCTCCAGATTTGACCCCAATGGATTTCTTCTTGTGGGGTCATTACACAAACCGAGTTTATGTCGACAGGTTAGAAAACTTGCAAGATTTGATGGAACGCATTAGACATGAGACCAATGCCGTGACTCCTTGAAATTATTAAAAATTCACTTAATGCCCTTAATTCAAGCACACTGTAACAACTACGTTATATTAAGGAACATTACAGAAAGGTCCCATATAAATTCTATAACATGAGATTTACGGTTTTTTTAGAAAATCGGAAAAAAAGTAAATAAGCGACTAGATTTCAGCGATTTTCAATGAATCTTCACTGTTTTCTCTAAAACTGCTCACGCAATTTGAATATTATAAATTGTATTATACAAAGATATGTTCCAGCTTGATTCCGTACATTTTTCTAGAACGTAACACATACCATTTTTCTGAAAATCGGAAAAATATATGCACAAAAACTGTAAACATCATGATAAATATCAAATTTTCATCATAAATATCTAGTTTAAATGTCAAGATATGTCATGAAAGTATGTCGTACAGGGTGTTTGTAATGATTTTCATTTTGATGCTTTTGAAGTCAGTTTATTTTAGAGACGATGTTAAGTTACAGTCGCGTGAAATTGCAAAAAATATTCCATTATCTTATTAAAACGAAAATTGGTTATTCCGGCGATCTCTTCGGTGTGGATTACGGTTGAAAGTGTGTGCGTCCGTGCATGTAATATTAGGTGGTACGTAAGCAGTTGTATACATCGGATGGTTGAAATATAAGTTGGAATTGAATTAGGTATACAGGGTGATTCAATAAATATTGTATTGGGTAGCACATATATAGTTGCGTATACAAGGTGGTTGAAATAAGAGCAAAACTATAGTTATACAGAGTGGATATTTGCGTTATAGGACGGAGAATAATTCCAGTTATACAAAAGGCTTTAAAAATTGTCAGAAGCAGTTGAATATACAGGGTTGTTGAAATATAAGGTGGAGTATAATTGCAGTTATACAGGACTTAAAAAAGTTATATAGTTTGGAGCATAAGTAGTTGCTTAGACAAGGCAGGGTAAGATTATCGTTATTCAGGGTGAATCAATAAATTGTTATATAAGCATAAGCAGTTAGGATATTTCAATTATAGGACGTAGGACGGGGTATAATTATAGACAAGGGTTAAACAAATTTAGAAGCAGTTGCATATACCGGGTGGTTGAAATAAATGGTAGACTAAAATTAAAGTCATAAAATGTGGTTCAAAAAGGTGAATTTTGTTATATAGGGTAAACCATGAGCAGTTGCATAAATGGAATATTATACATATGGTGCGTAGTAAAATCATTGGTATATAGGAATAATTTAAACAATAGAAGAGTGGAGGGGATTTATACTTATACAGGGTGGTTTTAAAGAAATCAGGACCGTTGTAATATTGTGTGGACTTGAATTATAGTTGTACAGGGTGATTCAGAAAATGATAGACCAATAAGTTATATAGGAGTGACCAGTACACAGAAGCATATGCAGTATGGATACAATATAGAGTGACTTTGTTACATTTATCGAAAGTGGTCCAAATAATAAAACAAATAAAAAAGTTAAAATATATTTGGAAAATATAGACAAAGAATAAAAATTAGAGAGGGAGAAAAAGAAAAAGAGATAAGAATACGCTATAATTTTCAATTGAAATGAACCTTAAATCAGATAAAAAAGAAGAAATGTCTGAAAATAGTGATTGATTGCTCACGATTTCTAAACGGTTTTTATTTTAAGTCAGTCACAATTGGCTTCAGCTCTCGAATTTGTTTAAAAACACAGTTCAACTCACTCTAATTTATTTACACTACTTTAACACAATTTATATTCACAGACCTATTTACAATTTATCTTAACTATACGGTAGTCGAATATTGAATGAATCTCATCGTCAGCTGTCCGTATTTGCATATTTCTCTCGGAATTCTCTAGTCGGACAATGAGCCATCGGGAAATTTCTTTCATGTGCTCTCGAAGATGCGAGGAAATTCCATGAACATCTGTTAGAGCCAGCCGCCGGCCTCGGGTCGACAGGTTAACATTTCGAGTTCCACGAAATATCGGATGAAGGCCGATTGCACCAGCTATCGGATGAATTCTCGCAACATTATTTTAATGAATTTTGTTCAGAACTTTATCTGTCACTATAACTTTTTTATTTCATTTGTTTGGTACTTTTACGAAGGCGGAATCTAACGATTCCGGTGGTATTTCACTCTTTATATATAAACGCTGTTGAAGAAATCTATCAACTCTGGACTTTTTGTGTTTTTCTAAATTTAGTAGTTCTACCTGAATTTTGGCAGATCCTGGTTTTTCTCCATTCGTTGCTAAACAACTACATAATTCATTTTCAGAAATGTGGACTAAAAGTCTCCTTTTTACAATTAATTCTTTGAAATCGATGTCTTAGCAACTTACATCGTGTCTTTGGAAACAATTTTTCTCAATAAATATTTCATCGCTGGGTTTTCTTAGCATTGCGAAAAAGCAAATGGCAGATTTTCACTTGCGAAAACATAATTTTTTATGCGGTACAGTGATGCATTTATTAATAGAATTATCATTCAGCATAAATATAAACGAGTTTGCTCAACTAATATAAAATGATTCATGCTTAAGTGTGTTTACGGTGAATCATTTTTTCGTAGTATCATAAGCAGCCTTGTCGAGTACGAAATTGTAATTATTAAATTTCAATTATTAAAGACTCTTTAGATTAATTGTAACTATTGAATACTTAGCAAGGTAAAATTAAGGTTATTGTTTTAGTTATATGTAAACAATCAAATCTAGTAAGGTTTTCATAACAAATAAGTTACATTGAAATGTCACGAGTTTGTTGGAAAAAATAGAGACAGTAAGAAAAAATGTTAATATTTGAACAGTTTAACCTAATTTTTTAAACAATGAAGTAAATTACGTGATATCAAATCATAAACTGTAGAATAATAAAAAAACTGTGAATTTAATCCCGTACTATTTAAACATGTTATATTAAATCTTGTTCACTTTCTAGATGGTTTCATATACTAAAGACTTTACATATCTCCACATTAAAAAGTCGATAGGATCTTGGAGGCCAAGATTGTGTTAACTCTAGCTATCCACTTCTCTTCTAAAAGGTCTGTAATAAAAAAATATACTCACTGACAAAAAAAACGCAACATCCAGGAGATGTTTAATTTAATATTGTTTTGGTAAAACATAGATGATATAGTAAGGATATATTTGGTAAATTTTGAATTATTTGTCATGTAAACTATTTTTGTAAATTAATATTCTAGTCGCATTTGCATTTTTTTAAATTTCCCAAAAAAATAAATGACTTGATGTGATCCAAAATCGATGTTTAGTAATGTTAAAATGCATATAGTACATGTAGGCCGAATGTTTCTCCCTCTACGTGAATTTGAAAGATGTCGAATTATTGGTTTATGGGGACGGGTTTTTTAATTCTATAAGTCGCCAACCCCACGAGCAGAAATCCAACTACTTATATGAGATGTTGCCAAGCGTGATTTGATTATAGCCAAAATCGGAGACTTATCGCCTTTAGAGACCCGTTTTCGACATCTCGAAATTTGACTGATGAGTGGTTAAGAGAACAATGCCATCTTGTCCCCATTTTGTGGTATCTAGTCTTTGTTAGAGGCAACATGACAGCGCAATATTATCTTCAGGAAGTAGTGGAGCCGTATGTACTTACCTTAATTGGCTCATGGACTCCATATTTCAGCAAGATAATGCTCGGCTCATGTTGCTCGAGTTAGTTTAAACTTTCTTGAAGAGACCACGTCAATCTGTTTCCATGGCCCCCAGATCCCCCGATCTTTCGCGCATAGAAAATGTTTGGGATATGATGGGTAGGAGGCTCGGAAATTTACCTCAGCCCCCAAGAACTTTGGAGGTTCTAAGCCCTGAAAAGGTAGCTTGGGATAGTATTCTTCAATAAGAATCAATGCCAAGATATATTAGGAAGTGTATAGACAACCGTGGTGAACAAAAGCATTAAGAACGAACTTAATAATAATAAAAAATTAAACTCCTCGGTATTTTTTAGTAAAATTTTAATCATTTGCTTTACTATAGCATCTATGTTTTACCAAAACACTAATAAATTTAAACATCTCCATCTTGGTGTTCCGATTTCTTTGTCAGTGAGTATATTTAATGGTATATTTTTCAGCAATTCATCTCAAACTACTATCACGTATAAATATCCCCGTTTAACTTATTTGTTAAAAAAAGACCAAGTCAATCAATTTTCAACTACACCCCACCACACCCCAACTGAAAATGTATGCTAAAATCCCCTTGCAGGAATAGAGTGAGGTTTTTCTTCATCCCAAACGCGACTGTTTATAGAATTAAAAATGTCTTTCCTAGAAAATTCTACCTGTACTGGAAGAAATTCCATTAAGGCACGTTGACATTATGCCAATTCACTAGTACTAGAAGACTAGCGCCAGTCGACTGGCAGTTTAAGCTGTTTACATATTGGTATCAATAGGGAATAGTTAGTAGTAATGTTAACTGAAATATTCTTATAAAGTAAAGTCGTCCACGGAGATGTTGGACTCGAGAATGGATTAGATGTCTAAAATTTGGTGTGTACGAAAATGTATTGAAATAAATTAAAAAGTTCTGAAGGGCTTATACTACTTGTGACTCCCTTTATTAGGACACTTGTTTCATGAAAGCATTATAATTTGAAATAAAACTTCATATCACATTAAGTTCTTTGGCTAAAGGACATTTCTTCAGTACTTTTGAACATATTTATAAAGTATGAAAGAGTCCAGTTTCTAAATTTCTGGTACCAGTTTTAAAAGTCATATGCAAATGTCCAATTTTACGAATTTTACTGTGTCATTCTCCTTTCAGCTGTTAGTTGCCGCCATTTTTAGTCACACTACTGGTAAACAAAAGTTCAAATGTCTCGAACTTTACTAGCGCTAGTAAAATACGCACGCTTCTAGCGCTAGTCACTGTTTATATTATGCTTTTAACAAGCTATTCGACTGGTGCTAGTCTACTAGCGCTAGTGAATTGGCATAATGTCAACACGCCTTTAGGCCACAGAAATTCCAGTAGACTACGACAAAACAGTTCGGAAAACCATAGTTACGTGTCCTAGAGGAGAAGGGAGGGAAACGAATGCAGTGTTGGATAGCCGAACGTCTCTTCTATTCCAGTACGAAAACACGTTTTATTCACTGCAGTAGGTCTATAGAGGTTAGAAACAAACTGATTTTTTCCTCGTGCCGATATTAATCTGTGTCGAAAAACACGAGCAACTGGTCAATCTGAAATTTCTCTTTAAATTAAAACAAACTCCGACTGAAGGCTATCAGCGACTGAAAGAGCGCTATGGTGAGAATTACCTATCTCTTGCAAGTTTTTAATGGCATAAAAAGTTCTCTGAAGGCCGAGAGAGCACCAAAGATGTCCAACGTCCAGGTCGACCTGTACCTGGTTCAGCTCAGCAAACAGTGATCAAAATCAATGCACTTGTGCTCGGATGATAGCTGAGATTGTAAGCGCGGATAAAGAAACGGTCACAGGACGAACTGAATATGAAGAAAGTCTGTGCGAAGTTGATACCAAGACCTGCAACCAAAAGTTCCTCTGTCAACAGATTTGCTTACGTTTTCTTGAATGGTTAGATGAAGAGTCTGAATTGATGGAAAATAACATCATTTGAGATGAAATCTGGATATTCCAATACTATGTTGAAAGGAAGCGGCAATCCATGCAGTGGAAAAATCCTGCAAAATCGCCAACTATGAAAAAAATGTCAAAATAAAAATTTAAAGCCGCGCTAATCTTTTTCTTTTTCGACATCAACGGCATCGTAATGACTGATTGGGTTTCAGAGAGTGAAATTGCAAACCAAAATTACTGTTTAAAATTTTTGGCAAAACTGCGAGAGCGAGTTTGAAAGATATGTGTGCTGTTGAGTACAAACAAGTCGTTGATCTTGCACCAGGATAACCTAGCTGCCCATAATGGGAAAAACGGGAGAAACGTTATTTAGCCGCTAGAGGCAGTTTAGTGCTCGAATACGAGCCTTACCTAATATAGCGCCCTGTCACTTTGTCTTGTTTCCGAAGAACAAATCTTAAAAGGAACCCGAGTCGATGCAAGAGGTGAAGCGGAAATCGGAGGAGCTCCTAAATACACATATAAAAGAAGACTTCCAGCATTGCTTTGACCAGACCAGTGGGAAAAACGAATGGAACAGTGTGTGGCGAGAGGAGGGAAATACATTGAAGGAGAGCATTTGAATGTAGAATAATTTTTAAAACAAACCTCTTTATCATAAGCAGTCTCGTTATTTAATAGCCAGACCCCGTACGTGCCCATCTTTGATATCACTTATATTGCGAGTTCCGGCTGTTGAATTAGTGCACCCATGGAGCATTTGCTAAAAACCAAATTTTTACGCATATTTATGATTAGGATGAAGTTCAAGATCGACGTCTAAGACTTATTTATCATTAGGAGAATATTTATCTACCAGGTTGCCTATCAAAATGTGGCCGCTAGTATTTTTAATTAAATTATTATTAATTGTTTTTTTCGTAAAAAAAATCACTGACTTGTTTTATCAATAAAATTGTAAAGTTGTCTAATTAAATCTGGCCGCAAATAAGGGTTCCCGGCTGTTAAAGATGATAAATATTAAAGGTAGAGTGAAAAAGAGCTAGCGCGTAACATCATTTTGGAATTCTTATTAATAAATCAATCTATTTCATCGCTAACTATCCATAACTTCGTTATTTTTATGAATAACTATATCGAGTATTATATCGTTGAAAAGCTCTAAAAATGTCCGATTTTTTGAGGTCATACTCAACTATGATTTCCATTCAAAAAAGATAAGTTTGTGTCATATCTCGAAAACGAGAGCTGTCACGCAAACGAGGACATGACAATCATATTCGGCATACAATTCCCTTCAATTTTGATATTTACACTTTTTTTATAAAATTAAGAACAAAGGAGCTAGAGGGATTTGACTAAATCGACAGAATTTCGTTTTTTCAAAATATCTAGTAAGCCATGACTTTTTACAAAAATCCGAAAGTGTCATTAAATTGGGCCAGTAAAACTGCAAATCTTTCCCAATTTAACCATTGCTCTATCTCCACTAGTTTCCGAGATCCCCCTAGTGATCATAAAAAAAACTCACCCTGTATAAATAATAAATATACGTTATGAGTGTATAAATGTAACAAAATCATACCTGTATACACCTGGCTGCGAAGAGGTACGGCCAAGTGCACAACGGCAATCGTGATTTTTCAGAGTCTATGTATATTGCCTTGAAGTGGACTATATTTTATTGAAAAAACAAGTCAGTGAATTTTATTACGAAGAATCAATTAATAATAATTTAATTAAAAATACTAGGGGCCACATTTTCATAGACAACCTGGTAGATATATAGGAGAATATATTCTCCTATTCATAAATATGCGTAAAAATTTGGTTTCTAGCATGGGAACACTAATTGTGCAGTCCGATCTTAGACTATAAGAAATGATTGGATCCTATGTAATGACATCTATAAGCACCTGTGTCTGCCTATGTGGCCGCTACTTTGTTACTTACTAAGGCAAGGCGCAAATTGAAAAGCGTATAGCGCGTGTGAGGTGACATGACACGAGTGGCGCGACCCGATCGTGTCACACACGTCGCGTGGTGATCCGCATATTGAGACAGTTCGTAGTCAATTGCGACAGAAAATGTATGATTCACAAACGAATAAATTTGATATGTCAATTTTGTATTCATATAATTAGTATCTTTTATATCGTAGCACCATTTTTGATCTCCTACCGCCTCTATTAACGTCTCATCTTACCATTATTCAAAACACTTGACAATTTGTTTACACGCGCGACACGAGAAACTGTGTATCAACTACAGCGCGACGCGACTGACAGCACAGATCATACAATAAAGATAGATGGGCAACTCAATGTTATAAAATGTGTTCACATTTTGTCCCATGACAGGTTAGGTTTAGCATCAAAGCATCTTAACAAATTCTTCAAGTACTAAATTTGACGTTTGTTGAATTTGACAGATCATCACCATACTAAAAGAAGGAATCTGCAGTTTCTGGTCCCAAATGTCACCAATAGGGGGCTGTACCATCGAATTATTTTTGTGTTCTTGGGAAATAACAACACAATCCAAACAAAAATCTGTATATTCAAGGAAAAACCAAATTTTCCTTGAATATACCAATTTTTGTTTCGATTGTGGTGTTATTTCCCAAGAACACATAAAAATAATCAAGAATATAATAAATATAACATTTAGAAGACAATGTACCATCAAAATAAATGAAACTAATATTGAAATTATATTTATTTATTTACAAATGATAAATTAACAAATACAGTTAAAAATGACACTATTTATTTATACATTAAAATAATTCATAACAAAAACTGTACAAATATTAATATTATAGGTATTTACAGTGAGTGATGTGTTGGTTGAAAGAAATACATCAAATGATTCAGTTAAAAACATGCACAAATGGTTGGAGTATTGAGTATTTGCAAACTGCATGTGTCGATCACCACTACCAAAATCTACAATTCCAACCATATGATTTTTTGAAAAATTATAAGTAAGGCCACAACTTAAAGATACTTTGTCAAACATTAATATACAATATTTCTCTTTTTCTGTTAATTTTTCAACAATTTTATTTAAATTTTTAAAGATATGTTCATTATAGCCACATTTGAAGGGAACAATATTAACAAGATTACTGAGATTCTTAGGAGATGGTAAACTAAAAACTTTTGAAAGAAATCTATAGAGATTTTTACCATCTAATGAAAAGCGTCTTCCCTTCAGTTTTAACTTTTGATTCCTCATTTGACTCAAAAAGAAATTTATGGTTGTACTATTAACATTTTTCAAAAACCTTAAGTCACATTGCTTCTGATGCAGTAGCTGTAAACGATGTTTGGTGTTCATTTTGCTAGCTCTTCTGGCTATTCTCTTCCACTTCAACAGTTGTTTTCTAAGGTTCTGGCTACTTAGATTTGAAGATGTTCTTACCACCACTCTTTTTTGGTATGCTGTCAAATACATCAAAATGTTATGATTTATTCAAGAACCACTAAAAAATACTTACTCTTGTGTAATTGACTCTGTGACTCTACTGCAGGTTGCATCTTAGTGCAATACAAATGATCATCCTCAAATGTCCTGGTACTGCTACATGCCTGTTCACTCACTTGAACTATGTATAAATACACGAAGAACGGAATTGTATACAAAATACCAGCACAAATTAGAAAAAATAGAGAGCGATTGATGGCTTTAGCTTTCACAGACATAAAAATCTCATAAGCAATGGCCGACAAAAACATTTATTCAAGCCTAATCATACAATATGGAGTGTAGAGTGAAAGGAGGACAAACTTATATGGGAATAAAACTGAAAAAGTGTCCAGCGGACGGTTTCAAATAAGAAGTTCAAGAAATGACCAGAATGGCGCAAGTGTGACCACAGGGTATGTTATGAAGTTAATTGTCAACGGATAGAAATACACAAATCCTACATTTAGAAGTGAAGCAGCTGAAAAAGTGAGAATGATGTAATTATTAGTAAAAATCGTAAATAAAACGTAGAAAATCTGTTATGTGAACTTCTCTTTGTAAATGGTTGTCTCCGTTTTTTGTAATCTCTGCAAGTGATGAGTTTATAGTGTGTTAATTGTGATATTAATTAATAAGCATGTGCCCCAGTTTTGACTTTTTATAAAACGGAGTGATTTTATAATTGTTATTTTCTTATAAAACTTTTTGAAACAGTTAAACATTGGGAAAAATTTGTATATTTGTAATATTTTTATACTTATTAACAAATAGATGTTGGTGAATTAGATGTAAATAAAAATTATTTATTTTTACATTCTTGTGTTCATATTACATATTTATTTTGAAAAGTTGGTGTTTCTAGTTCCTTGTTCACCTTTCTCTGGATAAAAGGTAATTAACAATTCTTTTCATTACTGAATAAACTGCTATAATTAAGTTATCTCTTCTGTTATCATTATGGAACAAATTTCACTTGCATTTTATGCTAGAATAGTTTCTTTTTCAATGATTCTAACATTTTCACACACTGGTTTTCCATATATTTTTTCTTGTCTCCATTAACTACAATTAAATGACTATTTTTGGCATCTTTCTGCTGTAGGTCTATTTTAAATATTTCCAGAGGTACGCCTGGTGAATGGGCCTGGAAAAATATCTTCAGAAGTGTGTTGAAGTTCTCGATGGACAATGCCATAATCAGTTTGGTAATTATATAATAATGGGTTCTTCAGAGATTAATTTGTGTAGGATATTTATCTTAACTCCTAAAAAAATGTACAAATAAAATTTTGCTTGCAAGTAATTTTTATCTATGTACAATGTATTTCATTGACTGAATACATTTATTAATATTAAATACAAATTTTACCAATCATTTTAAATCTGGTTGTCTAACTATGATGTTTAAATTTGCAATTTTTGGATGTGTACTTACTTTACAACACATATTCAAAAAAAATCTTGATAGGTTCTGTTCTAACTGCATAAACTCTTCTTTCCTATTAATAATTAACCAATCTTGAGTGTCAGTTTTTGGTTTTAATGTTAGCTCTCAGGCATGTAACAAAACCATCTTTTCTTATTTACCCACACATTTTTGGTTGGTTTATTTGGCAGATCATATGGAGAGAATATTTTGTGGGAATATAACTAACTGAAAATAATTTTCAATTTAATCATGTCGATAATACTACATTTGTAACAAGTAAATAAAAACTTTACAGCATTTAATTTTAGAAATACTTACTTTTCATTATAAAAAAATCATATTATAATCTGCTGTTGAAATTTGCAAAATGTATAGGTTAGAATTTTCAATTGTCTTTTAAATGTTATTCTACGAACAAATTACCCCGTCGTCCCAGTGGCGCCCCCAAATTGATACCCTTTTGTGGACACTTTTTGATACACAGAGTGTGTCCTCCTTTTACTCAACACTCCATATCATACAACAAAGATAATGGCCGATAAAAAAGATCACATTGTGTCTATCACTTCTCACTTGGGCTAACTGTCAAAAATAGTACTTGAAGAATTTGTTAAGAGGGCTACGATCAAACACCATTACAGTTCACCGACAGCTGGACCAACATTACCTATCTGAGTTACCACCCCCTGACTGACAGTAGACGCGTGTCGTGCCTCGCGACACTTTGTTGCCAATTTGCGCTGTTCCGTTCAATACTATACGTTACAGCTGTGCTGTGTCATGTCACACACGCTATACGCGTCTCAATGTGCGCCTAGCCTAACGGTGTAGATGCTCATGACTGTATTTTTGCAGTTAACAGAGTGTCTTTTTGGTAGGATGTTTACGACATCCAACTTCTTAGGTCGTGACCCCCATTTCATAAACAGCTGTCGCCTCTACCACAACCTACGTACGTGTACGCGCATCAGTGTTCCAGCGCTTTTAATTTTGGTCCATTATAAATTCTAAGCGGACGCTCGAACGTTCGCCATAAAATTGCACATCGAACAGATTTTCGTGTCTGTTTAATATCAAAAAAACTCATCTTAAAATAACCTTCTATTAAATTTCGTTGAAAATTCACAGAGATCCACCGACGTAATTTTGTTTTCGAGCGGATTCGCACTCTGGGGAACACGAAAATTTTTCGTTCGCGTCTTACAAGTAGGCCAAGGGAAATGCTGATGTTCGTTTTTCTCTTATAATGTGTGAGGAGGTGTCTAGACGGTTCGATTGGTGTTTCGGAAGGGGAAATCGTGATTTTTTTGCGAATTGCTGTTTAACTTTCATAGATAAGTAAGCGTCAATATTTGGTTAGGGATTGTTCGATCGTAACGATTTTTATTAAATCGTGATCATAATGGTATAGAAGACAGTCATGATTTGTTTCTAATTGGTGTTTTTTATAATTTTTTATTTATCCTTGTAAATATATGTTTATTAATACGCAAAACGTCTGAAGATTTGGTGGAAATTTTAAAATATAAATGGAATAATGTTTGTATGAAGCAGGTAGACAATGTAAATCGTTCCTGGAAGTTTCCTTAGCTATCCATCGTCTTGAAATGATTGATCTCACAACGTTTCAATAGCTTTGAATCTGCTATCGTCACCAGGTGAATGTTCATCATACTGTTGAAACGTTGTGAGATCAAACATTTTAAGACAAAAGGAAACTTCGAAGAATAAATGGAATACTTAAATTCTTATAAAAAAACAATGTCATTTTTTTACAATTCAACTATTATCCAAGCGGATTGAACTTAGGAACCATCGAAAAATTTTGGTGATGAAGGATCGTGAAAATAAACTTCAACTCTTATTATTTATTTTCTAATATAGATGAATCCTGGCCACTCTAAGAGACACACTCAGGTGTAAACGAGCTTTTAGTTAAAACCGGTGATAAATTGCTTTCAAAGAGTTCTGTTAAACTAAAAATGTCATTTAAGTAATTCTCATCTTGACTATTGATATAATTTGTTGTAAATTTCCTGAGACCTGAGAAATTTATTTATTTTATTTAGTTCATATTTATTTTTTGTTTTGCGATATTACTCAAAAAAACAAGAAAGCCGTTTATTAGATCAAATATTCATTTAAGATATTTTGTATTATTCTAATGTTATGTTATGTAATTTTTTAAATAAATAAAACAGAATACATATGTGTTCGAATTTCTTACACCTGAGTATATTTTACTGTAAGCAGTTACAGTTTGCCATATTGGTTGACGTTTACGGATAATGCTCTATTCCTTTGGGTCGCAGCATGATGTTATATAGCTATATTGTACAGTAAATTGTCTATCTTAAGACGCAAAGAATTTTTCAAATCGGACTAGTAGTTCCTGAAAGTAGCGCATTCAAACATACATTCAGCTATATAATATTAATGAGATATAGATTTTACTAACTTTCTAGAGAAATAATCAATGGAGATGAATAAATAACCCAACAAATAAAGTAGATGGAATATTAATTAGAAATAAATAATCTTTATAAATAATTTGGCTAACTGCGTGTTGGTCTCGCATACTAAGGGTTCCCACCATCATTCAGATTTGTTATCATGTAAGTAAATCACGAATTTTATTTTCCAGTTTCAAACAAGCAAGGAATGAGTGATTTTTCAAATATTTACATTGTTATTTTTTTAACTAGGCGTTTTAAATGTATTTAACAAATACACTTTTCACGACGATCTGCTCCATTAGGCACTCGATTTTTATAAAAATATTTATGTAATTACTCATTTGGCCCCCAAAATTAAGATTGAAGTTTTCGCTTCATTTTATCAATAAATTTTGAGTGAATCCTATACAATATTTTGTCTGAATTTTAGGCCCAGTACTTTGGGAGATAAAGGCCAGGATGGGTCAAATTTTAAATAATAAATATAAAAAAATATATTTTAAAAATACAAATAAAATATATTTGTATATTATATGAAGAGAATTACTATTAGAATTTGTGTTATACTTGTAAATTTTGATTGAGGCCCTATTTTCCAAAGTTTAGGCTCAATTGTGCGCATATTGCAGGGAATGGGACGAATTTTGTATATTTTTTCAAAAACCCTTTAACAAATTATTTTAAAAATATGAAAAAAAGTATATGTATATTCCTCATAATGAGCCCGTTCTTTTGATATATTCCATGATGTGTTTGACAAATGTTTATTTTTTTATTTTTCTACAACTGCAATACGATAAGTAAAATTAGGCCATATCTCTAATCTGGATTCTTAAAACAAAGATTAAAATCTAACTTCGGGAATGATTCTCCAAATAGGTAGAAAACCAAAATGTAGTCTATAACAGTATAACATAGAATTATATAAAAAAAAACAGTATGTGCGAAAAACCAATAACGTGATAAACCCTAACTAAGTACCTACGTGCAATTGAAATCTAGGACGTAAGGAAGAAAAAGAAATTGGCAAAAACAATTTAAAAAACTCATAAAAAAAGAAATACAACACATCTTTAAGATTTTTGTTTTCAGGCGATATGGTACCTACTTTACTAACTTTCTTGAATTAAAATATTAAATTTTGCGGTAATGTAAACAAAAACCTATATTGTATTTATTTTTTATTAATATATAATAAACTGAGTGCACTCAGTCTGGATTCCACTTCTTCCTCAAAACTTCCAATTAAATGCCGTAAATTACAAAATGTTCGAACAGAACAAAACAACAAAAAGCCAATATGGCCCCCGAGCCAAATTATTGCATCTTTGAACGTACAATTGAATTGTTCAGCGCTCCTCGATCTCGTTGATTAATTCCAATTTTGACTCTCTCATCAACGGTTTCAAGTACCGCCCTTCAATTGTCGAAAGATACGAAACAATCGCGAAAAGGCACCATTAAATTAAGCGTTTGACCTGTTCATTGGGGGGTTTCACCAACAGCAAAAAAATCATTCCAAACGATTTACGATTCTTGCTGTTCTCACACGAACAGCAATGGGCTTTTAAGAATCTCTCTCTCACGTGTTGGCGTTTTTCCCATAATTAACTGAACAAATGCCGTTCTTGAACGAGTGATATTGTTTCGAATTGTGTCGTGATGGTCGCATTTTTGTTGTAACACTCTTCTTCCTGGTCGCATTCTATGGTACTGCAAATTAAGGAGTTTCAGGAAAACCAATTATTAGAATGTGAAAATAAACTAGTTTTACTGTTATGTCGATTTGATCTTCAATAGAAAATGACTTTATTTAAAGACACTCGTTTACCTGACCTGTTACGTAAAGTGTGTATGTTGAAATTCTTCCTGGACCTTGGAAATTGGGAATGGAACTCTTAATAGCGTCTAACCTATTAACCATAATATAATTTTGGAAAAACAAAGATCCTTTGGCATAAGCCCATATTTGGCAGATTTTTTTAAATGGAACAATTTGTTGAATGTAATGGTTTCAGTTCAACATCCTTTGGTGTCTTCTCGGGTGTGCCTCAAGGATTCAACATAGGACCTTTCCTATTCCTAATCTTTATTAATGACATTTCTAAAGAAATTGATGTACAATTTCAAATTTTTGCAGATAATATAACGCTGTATTTGTCAATAGATAATGTGGAAGATTGCACAAAATTTCAAAATGCCCTTGACAAACAAAATAAGTTATTGCTTAATGCTTGAATATGAAGGGGGGTTTGATGAATCAATCCGGTTCGATTGAGGACCATGACTTCAAAGAGACTCGGCTCGAATACGGAGCATGAAAACAAAGACGGGTTTTCCTATTTTATTATTTATATATATATTTATATTTACAATTTTTACCGCCATAAATTTTTTTTACCCCGAACCCCACCCCCGTTATAGCTTCCCTGTTAGCTTAACGTTTAAGCCAGCGGAATATTTTATAACTTCAAGAGGAAAACAGCTATCGACCTAATTCCACCGCCATGATTTTTTACTCGTCAAGTACTAGAAGAAGGTTTATAGTGGTTATCGCCAAAAACACCCCTACCCCTTACCAACCTTAAAATTTAGTTTCATTAATCCAGTAGATACTTTATAACGGAATCAAAAATAAACTATATCATAATTTTCTACTACTTTTTGACTAATTTTTTACCGCCATAAAATTTTTTTACTTTAGACCTACCCCTATACCACCTACCTTAACGTTTAAGCCAGCCGAATATTTTATAACTTCAAGAGGAAAATAGCTATCGACCTAATTCCACCGCCATAATTTTTTCCTCGTCAAATACTAGAAGAAGGTTCATAGTGGTTATCGCAAAAAACACCCCCTACCCCTTACCACCCTTAAAATTTAGTTCCATTAATCTAGTAGGTACTTTATAACGAAATCAAAAATAAAGTATATCATAATTTTTTACTACTTTTTGAATAATTTTTTACCACCATAAAAAATTTTTACTTCTAAACCTACCTCTATACGACTTACCCTACTACCTTAACTTTTAAGCCAGCTGAATCTTTTATAACTTCAAGTGGAAAACAGCTATCGACCTAATTCCACCGCCACAATTTTTTACTCGTTAAGTACTAGAAGAAGGTTTATAGTGGTTATCGCAAAAACCACCCCTACCCCTTACCATCCTTAGAATTTAGTTTCGTTAATCTAGTGGGTACTTTATAACGGAATCAAAAATAAAGTATATCAAATTTTTTTAATACTTTTTGATTATTTTTTTACCACCATAAAAATTTTTTACTTCTAAACCTACCCCTATACCACCTACCCTACTACCTTAACGTTTAAGCCAGCGGAATATTTTATAACTTCAAGAGGAAAACAGCTATCGACCTAATTCCACCGCCATAATTTTTTACTCGTCCAATACTAGAAGAGGGTTTATAGTGGTTATCGCAAACACGACCCTCTACTCCTCACAACCCTTAGAAATTACTTTCACTAATCTAGAGGCTACTTTATAACAGAATCAAAATTAAAATATATCACAATTTTTTACTACTTTTTAACTAATATTTTACCGCCATAGAGTTTTATTACTTCTAAACCTACCCCTATATCAGCTACCCCACCATCTTAGCATTTAAGCCAGCGGTATATTTTATAACTTCAAGAGGAAAACAGCTATCGGCTTAATTCTACCGCCATAATTTTTTACTCGTCAAGTACTAGAAGAAGGTTTATAGTGGTTATCGCAAAAACCGTCCCTACCCCTTACCACCCTTAAAATTTAGTTTCGTTAATCTAGTGGGTACTTTATAACGGAATCAAAAATAAAGTATATCACAATTTTTTACTACTTTTTGACTAATTTTGTACCACCATAAAAAAATTTTACTTCTAAACCTACCCCTATACCACCTACGCTCCTACCTTAACGTTTAAGCCAGCGGAATATTTTATAACTTCAAGAGGAAAACAGCTATCGACTTAATTATACTGGTTTTTGGTTAAAACCACCCTCTACTCCTCAAAACCCTCACGTTCTTTAGGAAGAGACATGTAGCAAACAACTGCCTCATTATAAGTACGAATTTAATTGAATAGCATAAAAGATAACAGTAATAAATATTTTAACATTTAAATCACCGTATTGGGATTACTACAATTAAATTATAGTGGTGCATTGGAACACTTGGCAACCGTGTACTTGAACAGAGCTCAGTCTCTTACTTGGAATTGATATTACAGTTAAAAATTGAAGCTCTGTTCCCGGAAATTATACTTTGAAAGGCAAAACAATTTACAATATTAAATATACAGATGACATATGAAGGTTATTTCATTTATTTTCATTATAAAAATTAGTATAAGAAAATTCTTCTTTTGAAAATATACGCAAAATTGTGTGGAACTTTATTGAAAACATAAAAAAACATTGATAGTTGACACAGCGTCATCGGTTAATAAGAAAAATGCGTTAATAATAATGGTAGAAATTTCCAACATTCAACTTAATTTGATTTAGTGAATGAACACTTTGTGATCCGTTTTTATTTTAATTTTTTGTTTCGAGTTAAATCACAAATATATAATGTCTTAGCTGTTGACTTTAGTATATTAAATAAAACAATACTTTTATTTGTTTATATTTATTTATTTGTTTAGGGAAATTAAATAAAAACAATTACGGCATCTACTACTAAATTTTAAGGGTGGTAAGGGGTAGGGGGTGTTTTTTGCGATAACCATTATAAACCGTCTTCTAGTACTTGACGAGTAAAAAATTATGGCGGTGGAATTAGGTCGATAGCTGTTTTCCTCTTGAAGTTATAAAATATTCCGCTGGCTTAAAAGTTATGGTAGTAGAGTAAGTCGTATAGGGGGAGGTTTAGAAATTAAAAAAAATTATGGTGGTAAAAAAATAGTCAAAAAGTAGTAAAAAATTGTGATATACTTTATTTTTGATTCCGTTATAAAGTACCCACTAGATTAATGAAACTAAATTTTAAGGGAGGTGAGGGGTAGGGGTGGTTTTTGCGATAACCACTATAAACCTTCTTCTAGT
Source organism: Octodonta nipae (assembly GCA_034190945.1). Taxonomy (NCBI): domain Eukaryota; kingdom Metazoa; phylum Arthropoda; class Insecta; order Coleoptera; family Chrysomelidae; genus Octodonta; species Octodonta nipae. The sequence goes on from CM067216.1 coordinate 54,648,520, forward strand.
ACTTGACGAGTAAAAAATTATGGCGGTGGAATTAGGTCGATAGCTGTTTTCCTCTTGAATTTATAAAATATTCCGCTGGCTTAAACGTTAAGGTAGTAGGGTAAGTCGTATAGGGGTAGGTTTAGAAGTAAAAAATTCTTATGGCGGTAAAAAATTAGTCAAAAAGTAGTAGAAAATTATGAAATACTTTATTTTTGATTCCGTTATAAAGTACCTACTAGATTAATGGAACAAAATTTTAAGGGTGGTAAGGGGTAGGGGGTGTTTTTTGCGATAACCACTATGAACCTTCTTCTAGTACTTGACGAGTAAAAAATCATGGCGGTGGAATTAGGTCGATAGCTGTTTTCCTCTTGAAGTTATAAAATATTCCGCTGGCTTAAAAGTTATGGTAGTAGAGTAAGTCGTATAGGGGGAGGTTTAGAAATTAAAAAAAAACTATGGTGGTAAAAAAATAGTCAAAAAGTAGTAAAAAATTGTGATATACTTTATTTTTGATTCCGTTATAAAGTACCCACTAGATTAATGAAACTAAATTTTAAGGGAGGTGAGGGGTAGGGGTGGTTTTTGCGATAACCACTATAAACCTTCTTCTAGTACTTGACGAGTAAAAAATTATGGCGGTGGAATTAGGTCGATAGCTGTTTTCCTCTTGAATTTATAGAATATTCCGCTGGCTTAAACGTTAAGGTAGTAGGGTAAGTCGTATAGGGGTAGGTTTAGAAGTAAAAAATTCTTATGGCGGTAAAAAATTAGTCAAAAAGTAGTAGAAAATTATGAAATACTTTATTTTTGATTCCGTTATAAAGTACCTACTAGATTAATGGAACTAAAGTTTAAGGGTGGTAAGGGGTAGGAGGTGTTTTTCGCGATAACCACTATAAACCTTCTTCTAGTACTTGACGAGTAAAAAATCATGGCGGTGGAATTAGGTCGATAGCTGTTTTTCTCTTGAAGTTATAAAATATTCCGCTGGCTTAAACGTTAAGGTAGTAGGGTAGGTGGTATAGGGGTAGGTTTAGAAGTAAAAAATTTTTATGGCGGGAAAAAATTAGTCAAAAAGTAGTAGAAAATTATGATATACTTTATTTTTGATTCCGTTATAAAGTACCTACTAGATTAATGAAACTAAATTTTAAGGGTGGTAAGGGGTAGGGGGTGTTTTTTGCGATAACCACGATGAACCTTCTTCTAGTACTTGACGAGTAAAAAATTATGGCGATGGAATTAGGTCGATAGCTGTTTTCCTCTTGAAGCTATAAAATATTCCGCTAGCTTAAACGTTAAGCTAGCGGGGAAACTATAACGGGGGTGGGTTTCGGAGTAAAAAATTTTTATGGCGATAAAAAATTAGTAAAAAATTATGGTATGGGTTATTTTGGATTCCGCTATAGTGTCCCCGCTAGCTTAACGGACCTTCGTTTCACTAATGTTTAAAACTACAATGGCTGGATGACGCCATTTGAAATTTTGTATTCCAAGAAAATTCTACTTACACAAGCTTCCAGCAATTGCCCTACATTCACGATACTTTATGAACAATGCTTTGTGCACAAAATGAACTTTTATCCAATTAAACTAGCAACATACTCTCTTCGAGGTGTCATTGTTTTGTACGCAAGACAATATATATATATATATATATATATATGTTCTGAGAGGCTTCCGCGGTCATTATTATGAACTAGGCTAGGTTCCGGGTGAGAACCGCGTCTGAATTTATTGGATACTCGACGTTTCGACTCCTGCTTTGGAGCCATTATCAAGAGACAAAAGTGAAAAAGAGTTTCAGAGTCTAGATCGAACTCGGGGCCTCAATCTGCCTACTCCCCAAGAGTCACTAGGTAACTAGTTACCTAGTGAGGCCCCGAGTCTTGATCTAGACTCTGAAACTCTTTTTCACTTTTGTCTCTTGATAATGGCTCCAAAGCAGGAGTCGAAACGTCGAGTATCCAAATTCAGACGCGGTTCTCACCCGGAACCTAGCCTAGTTCATATATATATATATATATATATATATATATATATATATATTGTTTCTGGTTAGGGAACGTTCATCAGTTGCGCTTCCCACAATTGAATGTCCTCTCGAACACTGCTGTATTTGATACATTTCGTTAAATTTGAAGACGCGAGATGTAAAGACCGACATCTAGGATTTTCGGGGAAACTAGCACATAGAGGTTCCGAATCTTGAGCCGTTGCATGTCATTGCTGTTACCCGTAATTCCTATGTTAGAATGTCACGATGAAATTTTCAAGTTAACTTCACCTGTCCGCGATATTGAACACTCTCTACGAGGTGTTATTCTTTTGTACGGAAAAGAATGATACCTCGAGAGAGAGAGTAGCTTCATGATTTTTTCCTAATTCTTTTTTGTCTGTTTTCGATCTAATTTGTTCTACAATTGTTGGTGTTTCAATGTTTGAACACCTAACATTATTATTCCGAGATTTTCAAACAGTATTTCACCGTTGGTCTCTTGGAAGTTTATCGCCGAATTAATTTAGAATTCGGTTACGTCTGCAAAATGTGATCAAGTAAAATAAAACGTATTCCACTTTGGATGCAAAGTTTATTATTGTTGTTTCGTTAAAAGTCATAAAAATGTCGTAAATCTCTCCATTTTGCCGTAAATTACGAGGTCCTTGAAGCGTTGGGATTTAATGAGATTGAAAGTTAGATTGGTTTTAGTAGTCTATTGTATGTTTCACTACGTGAGGAGGAATATATGTTTTAACATAAAATTACGGTTTATTGCAAGTTAAAGTACCTGGAGTTACATAAAAATAACGACCCGTCCTCTAATGCATCATATATTTTAGATTTTTCGTTTTAAAACTCTAGGTGCAAGTGTGATAAAAGGTGATGCCGGTAACTGTAGCCACAATTTGATTTTAATGCAGTTTAGTGTAAATGTTTGTCCTTTTTCTGCAATTTAGATTAATTACTGTTTGTTTTCATGGAGTTACGTGAAATTAATTCCGTCGTTTACGGGTGCTAATGCCTCCTGATGGCCAATTGTTTTAACATATTTGTAGATGCGAGATGTAAAGCCCGACATCTGGGATTTTCGGGGAAACTAGTACACAGAGGTTCCGAATCTGGAACCGTTTCATGTAATTTCTGTTCTCCCGCAACTCCTAAGTTAGAATGCCACGACAAAATTTTCAGGTTACTTCACCTGTCAGAGATATTGAGTACTCCCTTCGAGGTGTCATTCTTTTGTAGGCAAGACAATATATGAAATATATTGGTTCTGGTCAGGAACCTTCATCAGTTGCGCTTCCCATAATAGAATGTCCTCTCGAACACCATTTATGTATGTGCTAGTTTCTCCGAAAATCCTAGATGTCGGTCTTTACATCTCGCGCCTACAAAACTGTTATGTATCAAATACATAAATAAATGTTCGAGAGGACATTCTATTCTGGGAAGCGCAACTGATGAAAGTTCCCGACCAGAAACAATATATATCATATATTGTCTTGCGTACAAACGAATAACACCTCGAAGAGAGTGTTTTAACATATGTTAGCTCCTCCTATCAAATCGTGTTTTGTTCGTTATTTTATGGTCATTGAAAGTTACATTTTAAAAATTTAATGCAGTTTAAAACATCAATTCCGATGTATCTTTGTTGAAGTAACTAACTTGTAGTCGAGTGTAATTCAAAGTTCTGTTACTCGGTGGCGTGCGAGTAGCTCGCAATACTGGCTGTCTCGCTTTGATTTAAATTATTCCAATCCGACAAATTTTCATCTTGGTATGGAGAACTTCATGGACATCCTTTTACAGTAGTAATTCCTTAAGGTTATATTCTAGGGGAGGTCACTCTGGTCTTTTAAATAGTTTTCCTCCAATTATTTTTCTATATAGGCTGCATTTTCCAGGAGCGGCAGTACGGTGATCTTAACTATTACCCTTTTCTACGATCTGATTCCCTTTGAATACCATTGATCTATGGAAAGTTTGTAACGATCGAATCTTCTTATCATTAACCTGATATCCATAATTTAATCTTAAATATTGGCTACTAAGACCCTATGCCAGTTGCATGCCCCATTCCTCTCTAGTGCTGTTTCTTCTTATGTCCTCGTTTTCATCTCAGACCTGCTGAACAATCCTTCTTTTTGTTTGGTTGCCTCCCGGTCTTCAAGATCTAATTAATATTGTTTATTCTTGGACCGGGCTAACTGCTCTCTAAATTCCTCAATGCAGCTGGCTACGCTATATGCGTTAAACATGGAATGAGTTGATCTAGATAAACTTAGCTAAAGATCTGCTGCCATACCTTCTACCGAGGACTGAAATTGTACTAATTTTAGAGCAGAGCCTCGTAGTAATGTCACAAATCTGTCATTTCAAGATTATTTCATCCATTGGCTATAGAAATTTCTTGTTTTTAGACGTCAAACCATCGAAAGTGGATGGTTTCACAACAATATCATTTAATTTTATTTTAAATAAAGTTTGTTAATCATTTTTTCTGAGTTCTTTGGGAATTACACCACATAAACTTCAAAGTCTGTTAATTTCAAAAAAAGTTCAGAATTTTTAGTGCTTCCCTGTATATATAAAATTTTCAGTAAATTCCCTTCGTTACATCAGTTCATTGATATAACCACATAGTTTTTACTTTTCTTTACCACATTTCTCTGTTTGTCTTCTCCATGGAATGTTTTAAATGTTCGTTGTGTTGTTTTTTTCTATATTTTAATTAAATTTTCTTGTTTTTTCTTAAAGAGTTGATGTTTTCCTTATGTTTTAATTGAATTTTGCTGTTCTTTTGTCGTCTTTCCTCTGTTGATGTGATTGAATTTTGCAGTTCAACGTTTCCTTTTATAGCCAGTCGTTTTATTAACCTATTTTGAATCTACCTAACCTAACCTAACCTATTTTGAATCTACTGTTTATATGATATTTCCTTTGTGTCGTCTTGACCATAATATTTGATATTTTTTTGTTCACCTTTTCCGTTACTCCTAAAAATACACGAATAGGCATATCTAGAACCATCAGTTGGTTGCTCTTGAAACATCTAGCTGTCAATGGCGTGCCTACGACCAGCGTTCGTAAATTAAACGTTCAGATAATTGGGCTTTATTTGAAGCTATTGTTTGAGAGTTGTTTGTTTTTATCACTCTGTTGGATTGTTCATACATCAAGTGGAAATTGTTTCTAGTATTAACTTGAATATACTAATAACTGCGCCAATATTCAAAATATGTAAAATGATGTACAGCCTAATTATCTTTAATTCTGCTTATATTTTTAGATCAAGGTTGTTTAACTTCTCTATCTAGAGCTGATAAAATAGCTTGTACGATGGAATTTTTTGTTATGGTAGTTTCGTAGATATTTCAAGATATTCTTTTACTAATTATTTCAAAATTATTGAAGACCAGATCTTTTATATTCACAACAATCTATAATGCTGTTAGTTTAGTTACTTATGCTAGTTTTCTTCTATTATTTATTAATTTGGATATAAGACATCCATGTATTAGATCGCTTGGGTTATCGTTCGTTCATATTATCAAGGAATATATCACGCTCCGACATTGTATTTTAATACAGAATAAATCTTGTTTTACACATCGATTTCCTGGAAATCCCAAAAAACCGTCGCATTACCCAGAACAGGACATCGATTCCTATATATCATTCGATGTTTATTTGACATGAAACGAATGTCACTCGTTTGCCAAATTTTTTCTTTGATATCACACCCGACGACACGGTGTCGATGTAGCAATGAAAAGGCAATTTCACGTAAAAAAAAACATGTATGAAAGTACGGTTCCCATCGATTCGTCAACTTGTGACAGACATAAAACGTATCAGATTCATCGACACATTTTCAGGATTGTATGTAGCTTGCCAAGTTTGTGAAACACTGCTGGGTAATTTCTTGTGTTTTATTACTATTTTGGTGAATCATATCAGAAGAAAGCGTTTCTAAATTGCTTTCTAGAGAAATTTAAAAAAATCACATTTTGTGTTGGTGTTTGTGCATCAAATTTTGATTTAACGACGTGTTTGACCAATATAAATGTAGCATAGAAACAAAGAACTGTATAAAAACTTGTGTAGAAAGTGTTGAACAATATAGAACTGTTTATTTTCAATTTTTGAAAGGTAAACTTCAATCAAGCATAATTAATTAACACCAATAAATGTTACCGCGTAAAAACTAATAAGATGGTTACGGACATAGAATATCTCAGAAACTACTATAGATACATTAATTCACGTGGAAAGTGTGTGTATATCATTTATAAATATTTCCAGGAAATCGGCTGAGCTATCTTGATATTTGACGAGTAAGTCATACAAAGTGCCTGTTGAGATCATTTCTAACGTTCAATGCTTAAATTTTAAGTTTTACATGGAAGTAATATATGGCAGAATTTTTTTTTAAACACGAATCTTTGCTGTCAAATATATTTAATGACAATTTGGTTACCAATATTGCAACAGGTATTATTCCAAATCCAACCTAAAAGCCAGTACTATAGTTTTTACAAATTGCACAGGTCTACAAAGAAAAAAAAAGTTGAAAGTAGTTTACATGTAACAATTGGTTTTCAATGTATTTTTTCATGCTGAGCACTAATCTGCTTTCAGAATTGTTTCCTAACACTACAGTCTTCAGATAATTGCTGAAAATTTTAATTTTTGAGAAGATTTTTCAACAATTTTTTCTTTTTATACTTGTGTTGTTTATACAAAATTATAAGATTTGGCGGGCGTTTTCTCGATTTTCATTTATTGTTTGACTTTCGAATTGAATCAACATTGATAGTGCTTGTCAACTGAGATTCTCAAATTTTATTAACATTTAATAAAGAACAAGATATTGAACGTTCTTGGAATTATGCAAGCGTTTAAAGTTGTCGGTTGTGCTTGTATTTTTTAATTTTTTATCCTAAAAGTGTAAATTTATATAGAAAGAAAATGGCACTCTCTGCAGTATCTACGTCCTGCAGTTAAAAACTGATTAAAATAGGTTCAGTCGTTTCGCAGATTATTCCAGATAAACAGGCAGACAGATATTGGGTCTTAGTACAATGAAAATAACCATAACCACATGATATAAAACAAAGTCTTCTGCCGCGTCAATCTGTCTGTTCGCGATAAACTCAAAAACTACTGAACGAATTTTCATGCGGTTTTCATCAATAGATGGAGTGATTCATGAGCCAGTTTTGAGTATATAACTTGTCAAAATTTTGTATAAATTGGTTGAATCGTAAATATAATTGTTGGAAGTGTCGGAAAAAGTCAACTCGCCTGGGAGCTATATAATCGAAAACGCTGCCTCATCGCTTTGAGATATAACAAAATAATGCCTGGGGGTTATTCGTTTTATAGATCTACAAACAAAAAAAGTCTGGGATGGCATATCTATCTACCTTTAAGGATAGCTTACTATAACGATTCTATTTCCTAAAAAAATTGTCACGTACAATGCGGTAATTGGAAAGCTATTTAGACGGATACAGTATTAATCATTATCAGATTAAAAACACTAGTTACCTAAAGCATTTCAAGCACATTATTGTAATCTCTTACACCATCTTTACATAGTATGAAACCAACTCGCCTCCTGCCGTTTGTTCCTTTGTGCGCCTAAATATTTTAAACAAAGCAGCGGATTTTAATGCGATTTTCACCACAGATAAAGTGTTTTAAGAGGAAGCTTTTTAGATATAGTTTAATATTGTTTGGTGTTAATTTGTTTAAATCTGACGATAATTGTTCAATCAACGCCACACTGCTATCCTCGCTGGTAACCGTTACATGATAGAGCACATTAGCTCAGTAGGCTGGAGCATATTGCTAATCATGTGAAGGTCTCGATTCATTGAATTTTTTTCTGGGTTTGTGAGTGTGTTCCTGGAAGGTTTAAATTCACATGTAGACCCGATAGGTGGCGCATTATACAAAAAAAAAAGAGAATTCTTTAAGGGTTGCATCGATATTAGAAAATATGTTGTGTGTTTGAGTGGGATATACTTAATTTAACTCGGTAGGTGTCACTACAATCGGATTGTAAGGAACATTCCTCCTAAACTTTTATTGTGAGTTTGAATGGGTACCTGGCAGGTCTAATTTCACAATTGAACCCGCTAAGGTTACCTCGAATGGATTCTAGGATTTTATCACAATATTAGCGTTTAACTTAAACACCAACTAAGAAGTTCGAAATTTCATAAACAGACCTCACTTTTATTTAGTTGTATTATACATAGAAACTTATTGTTTCCAGGAGTTGTGGGAAAATTATATGAATCGTACAATTTTTCAAATTTTTTTTTAATTCGCTAACGCTTTCGACTCATGTGAGAGTCATCTTCAGAGCCTCTACAAAAAACACGTCACATAAAACAATCATATTACTATAACTAAAACTACTTACAGATTAAAGCGATAATGAGTCCACAGTATCAAATGTTCGATTTTAAAACAATTTAAAGAGTATGATCTGAATACACAATGATCAAAATTTTTAAATTTAAAATTTATGGTAAAAGAATTTCAATAAAAGTGGGGTTAAACATGCCGGAAATGTGGTGGCCAAATTATTATGTTTTATATTAGTCTGAAATTAGTAGACAATGTAAGTTTCCTTGGACTTCTTGATCTCACAACGTTCCAATAGCTGTGTATCTGCTATTTTTTTTGTACCAGTGCTCTTCCTTGTGAATTGCTCTGGCCTTGTCCCAGTTGATATTATGGTGTTCGGTCCATGCGTGATTAGCTAGCCCAGACTTCGTTAACTCCGCCCTTTGAGTAGCTGTGCGGTGTTCCTTAACCCTGGTGTCCAGCGGTCGCTTTGTCTCTCCAGATTGCCACATTCACACGGTATGCTGTATATACAGTTATTTGGTATTGCTGGTGCGTCGGGCCTCGTTCTTGTTATCATGCTCCTCAAGGTGTCGTTGCTTTTGAAGATAATTCTGATTCCATAGCTGTGTGCAATTCTTCTAAGTTTCTCCGACAGGCCTTTAGTATACGGTAATAGTAGAGTTGCCACAGTGGTGTCCTCTTCCTGCCTTTCACTTGTTCTTCTTTGAGGGCTTCTGGTGTGCTGCAGATATTTTTGGCTCTATGGATTAGTGTTTTGATGATGCCAGTTTTCGTTGCTGATGGGTGGTTGGAATTCTAGTGAAGGTATAATCCTGTTTGCGTAGCCTTCCTTGGATTCCCGTCCTTGTCCTTTAACACTTTACATCAAGGAATGGTAGGCACCCACTCTCTATTCCATCTCCGTGGTGAATTTAATAGATGGTTGGAATTCGTTCAGGTGCTCCAGGAATGCCTGTAGTTCTGTCTCTCCGTTTTGCCAAATAATAAAGGTGTCATCGACATAGCTCAACCACAGCTTAGGCTGCTTCTCGTACCTCCTCAGTGCATATTCTTCGAACCATTCCATGTAGATGTTGGCGATGGTTGGTGATAACGGGGAACCCATAGGCAATCCATCTTCTTGCATGAAGAACCGGCCCTTCTCCTGAAAGTAGCAGTTCTTGAGGCAATATTCAAGTAATTTAGTCTATTGGTAGCTCCGTCCTCTCCATCAGGGTTTCGTCTTCAGTAAGTTTCCTTCTCACAATGTTCGTCTAGTGGTACGTATTATGTTTTATGCCATTAAATGTAAAGATCTGTCAAACATAGAAGATTAAATAGTCTTAAGGTAATAGATTTCTATGTAAAGGAATAAAGGCTTTATTTAAATTCGCTTTGGTAGTTAGACAAAGTGGATTAGATTTTATTTCGTTATCTATAGCAATGTTTCCAAAAATTCAAGCCTGGTAAAATTTGTATTTACAACTGGGTATTTGAGAATGGAATTAGACTGTGGACTAAAAGTATGTTTATTGAATGCTAAATGGTGTACAAATGCTGATTTGTTTGGATATTTTATGGGCTCTTTTATGCGGACCTCAAGAGCCCTATATGTTCTACCCACATAAAAAGCTCCACAATCATTGCAATTCAGTTTCTAAAAGTCATTTCTACAAAGCTTATCAATGACATCTTTGGTGTGGATTAAATGGTTGCCCAACGTTTGGGTGGATTTGAATGAAATGTTAATATTATTGACTGTAGACTTTGAGATTTTTGAAATTTTTTGACATAGGTTATTGTTAATAAATGGAGTTGGAAAATAACAAGTTTCAATTGTTTCCTTGGGATAAATGCTATTTCTTAATTCCCTTGATTCTATTTTATCGTTAATCATTTTAATCATATTAGGATTGATATCTTGTTTAAAGCAAGTTGCTGAATGATTTTGTATTCTTTCTCAAATTCATTTTTATTCAATGGTAACTTAAAAATGCGTTGTATGTAAGAATTGAATGCTGCTTGTTTTTGTTGGTATGGGTGATTAGAAAAAAGTTAATCAAATGATCAGTCTGAGTTGATTTCCTAAATATGCCAAATTCCAATTTCTTGTTATGTAAGTTTTTTGTAATTGTGAGTTCAAGAAAATTAATTTTATTGCTTGCAATTCTAAAGTGAAAGTGATGTTGGGGTGTATTACATAGAGTGAATTTAATAAACTAAGAGTGTTGTGAATGTTAAACCCCAACTTAATGTGATTTAACTGTATGTGAATCTTTTTTATAAAACGGTGTTTGGATATTGTATATATATTTAAAATAACACGAGAAACAGGAGAAAATCAGTAAAGTACAAAGAAAAGATTACAATGAACACTTAAAAAAAACTTAATTTATACTTCGAGTGTCGCGAACGAATTTTTACAACGTTTATTTTTCACGACTCTCTTAAGACGACTCGTTTGTTTCGAGTTTCTTAAACGACTAAATTTGAAAATACATTTTTTCAAAGAAGAAAAATCCTCCGGTAAGCTTCGATTCCCTAGGCCAACCCGTCTTTACTTCGAGATCTTTCCCTATTGGTTAATTACTCTGGTAGGTGTTTATTTCAAAGGTAGAATAATTTCTTATTTCCAGGAACACCCAGATGGTCAAAATGATTTATCCCTCTGACCCTGCCAATAAAAAAAAGGTTCTTGTTTATACCCAATAACTTTAAGTGTCAGCCGTTCCTTATTGTCACGTACCAACACTTTCAGTTTTATTTTTACTATATTTTAAATGTATTTAAAAATATACACTATTGTTTGGGTTCTATAAACCTTTAAAGGAATAGTTTAATAGTGGCAAAGGGAAACTTACAATCGTATTATTCTGATTATTTCTTCTTATCTTTACAAGGGTATTTTCCCATTTACCTATTAATATAGCTTTTTATGTTAAATATTGCAACAAGAAAATTATATTATTTTATCTACAAATAAAATAAATACAACTAATTAAGAAATGCATCTAAAATTAAAGTTTACATTACGACAAAACAAAGAGCGTTGTTCTCATCTCCTTTAATTATACAAAAAATATCATCCACGTATCTACACCAACAAACTTGTGAAGATGACTCTCACAGGAGTCGAAAGCGTTTAGCGAATTAAATTTTTTTTGAAAAACAACTACAACCCCTGTAGTGATAACGTGCATACAGCAATCCCGTGTATTAGAACTTATTGTTTTCTGAAGGATATTTGTGGCATATTTTTTAGAAATAACACCACAAGTCACGAATATTGCTGTATATTCCAATTAATATACAGCAATTTTCGTGACTTGTTATTTTCCAAAAAATACTTAAACATAGCAAAGTTATATTAGAAAGTGCAAAAACAATAGTCCCTATCAAAATCATGGTTACCTACATGTAATTTTTATGATACTTTTCGATACTGCCCTACATCACTAGACAACATTTAGTGATTTTTTCTTATACAATTTATAATTTCTAACAAATCACTATTGAATAATATTACAAGTTAATCATGAATTTAGTCACTTACAGGTAACTAGTACTTAAAAGAGAATGATTGGAGAATAAAACCCATGTCAAGGGATTTCGTTGCTACTATTATTTCGGGATGGAATTTATCACCTTTCGATAGCAATTTACGACTCAAAGCGAATCGCTCGATGAACGGTTTCTGCAGGTCGTCCTCACTATTTTCAAGCTACTCGTCTTTTCCGTTTACCTGCCAATTTTTGATACGTCCTATCCTTCCGGTTGCCTTTTCTTTTCGGAATTACTTTCGTGTTGGGGTTCGGGGTTAACGTTTCTGTCGGTATTGAAGATCTCGCACGACACAGACAACACGCTGTGATGATCTGTTGCAACATTCCACAACACAACTGGTCGGTCTTGTCTATTTTTAGAAATGGGGGATATTTATTGTTGCATTATCCGCAGACTTGTTCGATAGTGCATTGAATTGAAGTTTTATAGACAGGCAGGTAATGTTGTAGGTTAACACAAAGTTATAAACGTGGATAAGGATTATTTGGAATTATTTCTGTGAAAATTTAAGGCTATTACAATTTTAAGAAACCTGTAAAATAACGGATTCAAGAGATATAAGCCTATTTACAGGGATCAACTGGTTAAGTCTGGTTATAACTTTCGTTCTACCCTTGGTTGATATTGGGTGCATTCAGCGAATTATAGCATTAAAGCGCTGAAGCGCCACAGCGCTTTGCTTCTCTGAATGAAAACTTGTTTCTAGTTATTTTCACTAGTTATGTTTAGGTACTTGTTGGCGACACTTTTGCGTAATATCAACACAGAATTTGACAGCTGATTTAGTTATAAAGCGGTAAAGCGGAGAATTTACATGCTTTACTGCTTTATTAAAGCGCTGCAGCGCTGTGGTTAGAGCAGACACTCTTTAGTACACCGCTTTAACAAAGCGCTGCATCGCTACAATTCCCTGAATGCACCCATTGATGTACTTTGACATTTCCATGTTCATCACTGAAAGTCGAACCGAAACTGATGTTCAGTTGTTTTGTTTATCTAAACTGTAAATATATAAAATAGTAAATAAATTACCTCAAATGTCATTTAAGAAAGAGTATATTCGATTGTACACGAATACTCGATACAATAATCAGAAATTGGTACCTTTTAATGTATATTAAAAAAACACCACGCACAAACCAAATGGAAAAGAGGGTGCAGTGAAATGGGCTGAAATGTTAATGTTTTTCTTTATGACATGCTTATCGGAAGTTTCCATGAACTCAACTTTCTAATATGACTAGTTTTTAAGATTTAAGGGGTAGGAAATACGAATTTTAGGTAGAAATCCTAACTGAAATGCTTGCTTGATTATCTTTTGTGGCAAAGGTTATAGCGGGAAAACTACGTTCGAATATGACTTTGACCATTACCTTAATGGTCAAAATCATGTTTGGACGCAGTCTAAAACTTGCTATAAAAATAGACATTTGTGTTTAAATAATATCATTAATCTCGATATTCAAGGTCAAGATCATGGTTATGTGCAAGGCCATGGGGACAAACCGACTATTCTCGAATCGCTTTCAAAAATTAGTTAAAAATTATCTGATCTTGATGTGATCTTCAGATCATGCTGAAAGTCGTCATCGAGAGCAAAATATACGAGGGCTGCCTTTTATATTTCGGGATTGGACAACCCTAGTGTTGCAATCTGACAACTGACAGCTCTATCGTAAAGTTTGACATTTTTGAGGGTATACGTACTCAGAACGTTTTGACATACGAGCGCTATGTGTTGTTTACAGTAACTTAAAGGATTCATCTCGGCCAAAAAATGGAATTAAATCGTGAACATTTTCTTGCGATTATTTTTTACAACTTTCGATGTGGATTAAGTCAGCAAGAGTGCATGGATGAACTTAATTTAATTATTGGCGATGAAACTCCATCAAGGACCACTGTTTATCGATGGTATGGTGAATTCAATCGAGATCTAGTTCACTCCAAGACGAATTTCGTGAAGGTTGTCCAAAAACAGTTGTTGTTCCGGAAACCATTGATGCTGTGCGCGAACTGATATTGCAAGATCGTCATGTGACCTATCGTGAGATTGAGTCAACCTTACACATTAGTGGGACCAGCATACATTCAATATTGCATAAATATTTGAATGTCAAAAAAATTTGTTCGCTTTGGATCCCACACAATTTGTCAATCGTTCAAAAAAAGGCTCGTGTCGATCGGTCGAAAGAAACGCTCAAAAAATACGATTGCGGTGCTTCAAAACAAGTTTATGACATAGTGACAGGTGATGAATCGTGGATTTACGCGTATGAGCCCGAAAGTAAACAGCAGTTGACTGTATGGGTGTTTCAAGATGAGCCGAATCCAACAAAAGTTGTTCGCGCACGAAGCACTTCCAAGCAAATGATCGCCTGTTTTTTCGGAAAAACTGGACATGTCGCAACCGTACCACTAGAACAACGCAGAACAGTCAATTCTGAGTGGTACACAACCATTTGTTTGCCAGTTGTCATCCAAGAAATGAGGAAAACCAACCGCCGAAGACGGATCACTCTTCACCACGTCAATGCGAGCTCTCACACATCGGCTCAAACAACTGCATTTTTGACCACTCAAAACATCGATTTGATGAGTCATCCGCCGTATAGTCCTGACTTGTCACCAAATGACTTCTTGTTATTCCCGTACGTAAAAAACAAACTGAGGGTCAACGTTTTTCGACACCTGAAGAAGCGGTTGCTGCGTTCAGAATACATGTTTTGGAGATACCTCAATCAGAGTGGAAAAAGTGCTTCGACAATTGGTTCAAACGCATGCAAAAGTGTATAGATCTTCATGGGGAATATTTTGAAAAACAATAAAGCGATTTTCGATGATTAATATTTGTTTTTGTTCTCTAATCCCGAAATATAAAAGGCAGCCCTCGTATACCTACAGATATTTCATTAATGTATTCAACCCTGAACGTAGGTTTGAGGTTTGACCTTGACCAAGTAACGTGAAGGTTCCATCAAGCTCCAAGTCATTTATGAATTGGAAACCTTGTTTCTGTAATGTAATGGCGAATAAAGGAATGTTCTATGTCCGAAGTTGTTTATGTCCAAGGCTTTGAGCATAACCTTAAGCATCCCTTAAAGGTCACTACAAGGTCAAAGGCATTTTGTAACAGAATTGCTAATAAAATTATTCTAGGTGCGAAAGTGTCTGGATTGCGTTGAAGATGACCATGATCTTAACCAAGACCTTGACGTTGACCTGAAAACGTAGGTTTTAGGAGTTCTATAAACAATGAACTACCTAAAATTCATTCGTCCTACTTCTTAAATCTTAAATCATTTTAGACAGTTGTGCCGACACTTTTGATAAGCGTGTCACAAAGAATCTCATTAAATTTTCAACTGTAACCTGTTTTCCATTTAGACCAAAAGAATGGTGGCTGTTTATCCCGTCACCGAACCGATCAAAGCCGACGGCTCCATCGATGGAATAATATATGAGGAGCTCCAAATCAAAACGCAGTATTCGACTAAAATTCGGAACAAAACGATTTTTTTGTTTAATCTCATGCAGTTTTTAGTCAATAATTAGTCCAATATTTCAAATCTTGGCCCATACTTAATCTTTATCATTATAAAAATGTGATTATAACAAAAACATTCTTAAAATATCACCTGAATTTTCATTTTATGGAATACTATGTTTTGATTTGGAGCTCCTCATATATAAAAAATCTTCACTTTTTTGCATTTTTAATTACAAACAAACACGAACTAAAAATTCTAATTATTCGAAAACTACAATCCATTTGTTAATTATACCACAAACGCAACTTGCTAGTTAGCAGCAGAGTGATATATCACGATTTTGGCCGTGTGCAGACAACTATAAAGGTATGGGAAGGTGTTTTAAAGTGTTTTTATAATTGATTAAAGAACATCTCAACAAACTGAAGTGTTTAACAATAAATGGTAACGTTCTTTAGATCATTTGGTACAGGTTAATAACCGAGCTTTTATAAATAAAATTGTTATTGAATTAGGAACAAAAGAGAACAAACCGACAAATCGTGAATTAAAACACAAAACAAAAACAAACAAAATTCAGAAAGTTTTTAAAGCGATTAATAAATTATTTCGCGCACACCTTCAAGACAACTGGAAATCTGCAAAGATATGGTTTTGGTACAAAAAAGTTGTGGTTTACAATTCCAATTGACATAGAATATACCGATCCAAATCAAATATTTAAAAAATTGTTCCGTTTCGAAAAACAACAGCACCAACTGAAAGAAGCCTTTTAGTAATTCCTGGAAGTGAACTCAGTTCTATTCTTAGAATAAATATATTTCCCCATGGCTACCCAGAAAAGAGGTTGGTTCAAATTTTCTAGTGACAAAGCAACACTCGTTAGTAACTAGGGAAACTTTCTATTCTCCAGGATTGAGATGATGAGCCGAAACTGAGTTGTTAACATTTTCCCAAGTAGTAGTAGACCTTCCTTCGAAAATGAGACGATATTTCGGGTAATAGTAGAACGCGACATAGTATTTGAGACGAGAGCCCTTTGCCAATCTCATTGTTACTCCTCAAACTGTTAGCCCGAGTTCTTTCGGAATAAAATGAACATTTTCTGTTAATACCATTGAAAACGAGGTCTGATTTAGACCTTGAAACGTTTGGACTTTCACGTTTATGTGGTGTTATTCCTAAAGAACTCAGAAAAAATAAAAATTAAAGTTTAAAATATGTGGAAAACACTGGCTGACACTGCGGTGTGTTCACTCGAGTCTGGAGCACATACTCGATGGTCGACTGCGCCAAGATAGATGTCACCAGGGTCAGAGCCAGGGTGTAAACCCACAAGGGGGGGGTTTAGCAGTTATGGTGATAAACAAGAAGGATTTTCCAATGTATGCTTTCAGTAGACTAATATCTTTGAGGGGCGGTCTATCCTGGACTGCATTCTCGCTTGATAGGTCCCCTTGCGACATATATTTTTAGAATTATCTAAAATTATTACACTATCGCAATATTTGAAAGAGTCGATATTTATTTAAATTATCACATCGGTAAATTTTGTAGCCGCATCTTGTACAGTTGCAAAAAAATCTCAATTTATCTATGCACACGTGCAAATAATCTACCAAAGTTATATCGCTAATGCATAAATTGCTTTTTCGATATGACTCACATTTTTGCTCTTCACGGAATTTTTACCGTGATAAAATTGTCGTAAACGATAGGAGCTTGAAGGTTAATTGTTTATAAATTTCAGGAAAATCGTTTATTGTTTTAAAATTTCTCATTACTTACATCTGATATTCATAACAGTGGTTGTGTGTAGACTTTGTTGTCAAATTTATGGTTCCTTTATTATAACAAAAAACAAATACGTATCTCTCTAGATTTTACGACCGTTATCGACAGTTTAAAAAAATATTTTAACTGTTCTGTGTAAATGTTGGAAATAAACGAATACTTGGCTTGTAGCAGTAACCAGTTTGAGGCAAAACAAATCGATTGAAATAGATAAATGTGTTATGTAATAGTCCAATCAAATAGGTATTTAAATCTATATATCGCAGAAAAAATTATGTAAGATACCTTGAAGAATTTGAAAACTAACCCCCGAATAAGAGTGAGAAAATAAAATAAATTACATTTTTACGGTTATTTAAAGAAGTGATACTAAATAAAAATTGTAATGCTTGAGATTTGACAAAAAAAATGATGTATTGACTTTGTTGCTATTTTGAAATTTAAGGGAGTTATAATTTGAGGGTTATTTACGACTTTAAATTATCATTACTAATTGTTGTTTTACAGATACCAATTTATGGAACAATAAATCTCTGAAGAAGTTGTGGCATTTTTGCGTTAGTTGGTTGGTTTTGACGCATTTGAAAAATATAAACACAGAAAAATGTTTTAACGTCGTTTTACTTTTAGGGGTTGAACATTTACATAATACCGATAAATCAAGCATAATTAGGAACATATAAAATTATTTTTCATAATATTACTAAATGTTAAAACAGGCTACATATTATAATCGTGGAATATAAATGTTATTTGAATATACAAGATTATAACACGGTTAGATGGCCTGTAAAAAAATATTGAGTATATAAGACGTAACATAGGATTAATTTGTTCTGAGGTTGTAAACAGAAACAAGTTTGTCCCTAAAAGTGATCAGAAAATCGCCGGAAAATAGAACATTAAATTGAAGTTCACTAAATTGGTGTGTGTAAACAGCCACAAGAAATTGCAGAAATTGCTTGTTAAAGAAATAGTTTCCTTTTCAATTGTTAATTGTTTTAATTTATCTTTAATGATAAACTTGCTTCGAAACCAAAGTCTCTGCAGTTATTAGAAATTCAAAATTATAAGTAGTTTTAAAAACGCAATCTATTATTTATTAATTATTTTCCTCTTGTTTCGTTCTCACACTTAATTTTTCAAGCTGAAAAATTAGAATATCCGGATAAAATTAATCAACCTCCTTAAAATTATTATAGTACTAGGTTTTGCCCTTGATAACAAATAATGTAAAAAAAATTTAAATTTTCATATAAAAATTCGGGTTCCTCAGTTTGAACCAATATTGTCGCTACTGGTCGCCCAATTGTCAGAATTCGACCATAATTAGATTGAGCGATATTGGGGTCCACTTTGTCAGAGTTTAGGTATAAAACAATGATGTCCTCTAACTATCGAAAGTTAACTTTTATTCTATATAGTGAGTTCATATCAACAGCCCTGAGAAAATGACAACAGATATATTCAATGTCTGTGGATTTAGCCAATGCTTGTCAAATAGTAGAGTACGGTATTTTTTTGACAATTTGTATAAATTTGGGAATTTTGATTTAGGTTTGACCATTGTTAACCTACAGGACTTAAATTTGATTCCATAGTGGTCACGTATAGTGTTCCATTTAGAGATGGGCAGGTCCGGATGGACACGCATGTCCGGTCCTGCATCCCTAGTGTTACTGATGGATGTACATCCGACAGCAATTCGGATACAGATCCGCGGACCTGTCGGAGTGGCAAGAAACGCATGCAATGAGCGGTACTGAATATAGTTTTAGAGATGTGTAGGTTCGGAAGGACACGAATCCTCGGACCTGTGTGAATGAAGGATGTACATCGTTACCGATCGACGGAACCACTTGTTGATATTATGCCATGAGCGGTACTGAATCAATGATAGCGGACTGGGAACTGCGGATCGGAGTGACGGGAACAGTATTACCTATAGTTTGATCATATACAAGTATTGTCGGTTCATGGTTATATATTTTTATCGTTTTAGTTGTCAAATATGGCTATGTTTATTTGTAATTGTTATTTTTGATAAATCATTATCGTTTTCTCGTAATTTTATTATATAAACAGTAAAAAACAAGAATTCAGCACCATAATGTCTTGCTAGCAGTATTATAAGCCAACACTCCGCTTGCAGGCCGACTCCGGTAATCACAGTTAGACAACCGGACCCATATGGGTGCGGCGGACACGGGTATTGGATGTACATCTTTGGCACTGGATGCATATCCGGATCCAACTCCGAATTATGTGCGGACCTACCCATCTCTAGTTCCATTGATTTGGGACGTCTTCTCATTACTCTTTTCATTAATGACAGCTGATAATTGACAACTTACCAGAATACTTACTCTATTAGATTCTTCAAGTTTGCAAATAGATTGTGACATTATTGTTGCTTACTCTAGAGTCAATAGTTTGCAATTTAATGGAAAAAGAAAAAGAAAAACTCTGTAAAAAACAGGAAAGGGTACCAATTAGAATTATAAAGCTTTCAGTTATCTTGGTTTTGTAATCAGAACTAGGAGAGAATTTGCAAATGTAGACTCAGACTTATATCTCTCTGAAAAACTTTTGTCTTACCTAAGTTGACCTATTATTCTCAAATCTGTTCGGTATACTTTTTTTAAGACATATGTCCTATAAATTACGTAGACCAATGTTTTATTATGGACATGGCTATTCTAAAATTTCCTTTTCCTTGTCAACCGTCAAATCTATTCAACATTATTACAATATATTTTTTACTGTATGAAGATGTGACAGTGTTAACGGCTTTGAGTGTAAAAAAAAGATTTAATAGTAGGGTATAAATATTTTTCTATACATCTCTGACATACCAAATGCTCCACATTTCTTCCAGTACATTGGTTTTCTTCAAACTTTCATCGCTCTATAAGCAAGATAGACTAGAGGCTTCAATCAATTAATTAGTCCCAAATGCTGCCACTTTTTTGTAGCTGTTACCCCGTTCGAGTAAACTTGTCAAATACTTATCACTACTAATTTTGATTAAAAAAAATTAAAAAAAAATACTGAAAGGGTAAAATCGAGTTGTAAGAAGTATATTTTTTCCGTAATAAAATGATTTTATGAATACTTTATTCTTCATACGAGTACGTACAAACAACTCCCTCGACACTCGAGCCCCTCTAAAAGCAATCGAAAAGCTTTTATGAACGAGGCATTTATCACAGGCCCAATACGTCGAGCAATATCCGTCTATTCGAACCGGAAATTACTCAACGTCGATACGGTGTGTTACCGATCAGATATTATTTTGTAAACTGATCCATTTAAAGAGTACATATGAATATAACGGAAAGATTTATAACATGAGTACTTGGTAGGTATTTCTTGATGCATGAATAAATTCCCAGATAAAAGCTACGCTAAGTACAAAAATAGGGACAACAATCAAATTGTTGTAGATAACGGTCCAAAGGCAAAGAATTAATTTTGGAAAGAAAAGGCATTATTCGATGTATGGTCAGTGCTCTCTTATTCCCGCCAGGGGCGCACACTGGGGCCGAATCCGAAATAGCTGGCCAAAAGTCGAAATATAAAGTTTACGTTCTGATAATTTTAGTCGTGGCTTAGGTGGGGAAGAGTCCGAAGGTCAAATTCTTGGCATCAGCGGGCCCTAGCCCTTATGCCTGCTTTTGTACGGCACTTAAAAGGGAAGCCCTCCATGGAGCACGACGCGGCGTGCAGTGAGTGACTATTTCAACGCTATATTGAACAGGACGCCAAAGCTTTACAAGTCAATCGATTCCAATTTTTACGAATGGAATAATCAAAAGCTGAAAGTCAGTAGAAAATCAGTGTGTATGTGAAAATTAATAATAATAGTTTATGCGATAATAATAAATGAATCAATTGTACGAAAATTAACGGAAAACTACAACTGAAAATTTAGAGACAAGTTGATAAGTTCCACAGTGTTCCACGAGCTGACCCATCGCATGTTGTAGATGGATGTATTATTGAATGGAAAACATTAAAAATGGCTGCGCTTAGCTGCGCGTGTGTCATTTGTACGAGTTCTTGCAATGTAAAACAGTTTTCTGAATTTCGTACATTAACGACGTGGAATGTCTTTCTTGAATCGAATCTTTTTCTTGGATTTTTCTGCGGTCTTCATTGTACACTGAACTCTTGATCTCGTCTCGGTCACTTTGCGGAGCGCTATATCTATATGTGCCTCTCACTTATATGACCAAACCCCAGAGGTGAGAGAATATCGAAGAGTTCAATGTATTGACTTCTATGGACAGTAGTGGCAGCAAGCGTCAAGACATGAACATGTGGTTGAGCGTGTTAGTTTCTTTCGAAGAATCAGAATAATCATCAGAAAAATCCGCAAATTTGGGTCGGCCTTATTCACAATTTTTAGAGTCTAGTGACCGGACAAAACGAAGGAAGACTGAAGAATTACGCACAAGATATAGTTCGGAGGAATTAACGTATTTAATAGATGAATCAACTGAGTGTGAATCATCTGATTCTTCAGATGACGATCTCTGAACTTTTAATCAGCTGATTGTATGTTTATCCTATTATATAACATATGGATATATTTTGTACATTCTGTATAAAAGTGATTCATGTCAAATGCGCTATTTTGTTTTTATTTCCAATTTTTGACTTCGGAGTTATACAGGATGTTTCTAAAATTTCTTCATAATGAGCGACCCTGAAAACCTCCGAGTACTGATTTTCAGCTGAATTTGTGACGCTTTCGATTATTTGCCAGCTTTTTGAGACTTCAAACCCGCCATTTTGTTTTTATTTCCAATTTTGACTTCGGATTCATAATTAACGACCCCGAAAACCTCCGAGTATTGATTTTCAGTCGAATTTGTAACGCTTTCCACCGTTTGCCAGCTTTGTGGGACTTCAAATCCGCCATTTTGTTTTTATTTCCAATTTTGACTTAGGATTCATAATTAGCGACCCCGAAAACCCTGGGTACTGATTTTCAGCCGAATTTGTAACGCTGTCGACTTTTGTTTTTTTCGGATTTGGCCCCACTGTGGGGCGTACTCGTTTTCAGTTCGCGGTGCATGACACTGCCTCTCTTCTCCTTTTAAGTCGGATCGTTCCAATTCGATCCATATGGAATGAAACCATACTATGTAGGTATCGCATTGAAAGCAGGATCAACTAACAACTAAAATACTATTGTAAGTAGTTGACGTTTCTTCTCTAGAAGGCCTACGATCCAACCATTTTCTGGATCGTTTGACTACGTCTTGTTAGCAGATACTGGTACTGGAGATGTCCTTCAAAGTGATAATGGCCTGAGTGATGAACGCCTACAAATGATTCTGTCTCTTTTAGGTAGTCAATTTTCCTTCTGTGTAGTAGTACAGATGCAATAACGGATATTGTAGCCTTGACCTATACCCCTAATAGCCAATTCGCATGTCTTCAATTGATCAGTTCTTCACAGTGAATACATTTTTCTTTTCTACTTGGAGGCCCGATAATTTCGTCAAAAACTGCACTGTAGTCAAAGATCGCAGTTCTTTGCCGTGGAATGAAATTCATGCCTAGTACGAAGTTAATTTCAATATCTTTCACCAGGCCCGTATGCCTACTGCTGTATTAGTCTAGTTATAGATCTTCTGCCTTACCCTTACTAGCACTGACTCGCCACTGGATAATGACGTCTTTTGCATCTTTCTAAATCCAATATGGCGAATTTCCAAAGATGGTAGACCAATTATTTTTTATGCATTAGGTATCAAATGAAAGTGTTTGCTGGGAAAAAGAAAAATCTATTCAGCTTACTCTAAACTCAACGTTTTCAATTCAGTTTAAGCGGACAAAATTGTCAGATTTACATCCATGATATGTACATCAAATGAATTAGTTTGCTGAGTAGAATACACAAGATAAAATAACTTTACTCTTAATTCAACATGGTGGCCGTTCCAAGAGGGCAGTCATAATTTTCTTATCTAACTCATGATTCGGGAATCTCATGTTAAGGGCTTGCTGAAAATAATACGAAAAACACAATTACTCTAAATTGATTATGGTAGGCGCCCCAAGATGGCATACACGATTTTCTTATTTACCCCCAAGAAATGATTACGAAGAGTGCAATGAAGTCACTCTAAAGTGAATATGCTTCGACAACATTTTCTTATCTACTCACATGATATGGGTATCTAAAGATATGGTTGGTGACAAGAATGAAAAAAAAACAATCATGTCACTCTAAATTCAATATGGCGGACGCTCGAAGATGGCGTAAAAATTTTTCTTATATACCCTCATGATGTGGCTATCAAATGAAAGGGTTTGTTGAGAAGAATGCGAACAATAAAATGACGCCACTCTAAATTTAATATGGCGGACGTCCTCAGAATATGGGTATATATTAAATTAAAGAATTCTAAGTTTAATATGGCGGCCGCTTCAATATAGCGGACAAAATTTTCTTATCTATCCCATGCTATGCGTATCAAATAAACGTAAAAAATTAAAAAAATAAATGAACATAGCGAAAAATTCAAAAATAAGGTTTTATTTTATTAACAAAGAGCTTAAAGTTAAAAAGAAATAAAAATAAAGAAATATATTTAAAAACAAGCTTTTAACATGCACTATAAAGAAGAAACTAAACCAAAACGTTGATACATTCTACAATGTTGTGTTAACCTCCATTTATATTAATTGAATAAAAGTTTGTTTTTAAAAATATGTTTGTTTATTTACTGAATCTTTAGTGTTCAACAAGGACTCTTGATTAAGCTCGAATGTTATTACTATTTTAATAATTTTACTGGTAATAGCTGTAACATAAATACCAGACCTGATCTACTCAAATTAAATATGAAATGCTTGAAGTGTAAAATTAGGAAGCACCTTCCGTGTTCCAGTGCACTTTCCAAACTTTATTCAACAATTGTTTTAAGCTATAATATATATTTATATGATGATTAATGGAAGGAAGGAAACGTATTGGTAACATAATAGTTGTCAGACCTTTTCGGGTCTATACATATTTTTTATGAGTGGTCGATGTGCACAGGTGCGAAACCTTATAAAGCCACCACGTTGAATATCCCGATTATAATACAATAAAAGGAAATGAAGTGTTACAAGGGCAATTGGCAGTTTACACGTACAGCGAGGCCCTGATAACGGCGAGACCGAATACATAATTCCGTCAATACGAGAAACTGAACACTTCAAGTGATATATTTAAAAATAACGAGACAGATAATGAAACTTTTTAAAAACTATTCATAGTTTTGCATTATACCGACGTTATGTAAATGTTATGCAAGATTTGGCGTATGCTATTCTAAAACAAAAAGCACTTCACTTTACTTTCTTGGAAACAGTTGTCCGTGGCCTAGATAACTATTGCATTTCACGCATTCGGTGAATCTTTTGAATTCATTGTTAAGTGCTTTTTCAGTTAAATTATCGTAACTACGACACGAGTTTAAGTTTATTGAGCGTACCTGAGGTTTTCGTAACTTTTGGGATTATAGTAAATTACTTTGTTTTCAAAATACATTTTAGTCATTATTTTAACTGAAGAATAGAATCTACATATTTTTTATTATTATTGAAGAATTTTGACAAATATATAAACAAAGCAATTCCCACTGTGTTACGCAAAAATCTTTCTTAATGTCAGCTGTGACTGCGTCATTCCATCTTCGACTTGGTGGACTGATTGACCTTTTTTCTTCTGATCTTTCTTAGTATGTTATATTTAATGTCTTTGGTTGTCACCTCTGCTTAACGTGTCCTGTCTATTGTAGATGATTTGTTTTTATAAATCTCACAAAGTTTTCTTCTCCATACAAATTGTGTAATTCCTGCCGTGGGACTCTGATAAATAGAAAAGTATTGTAGAATCGGAAAGTGACGTCATTTTGTCGTCATAAGGCATAAACCGTGGTATAACGATGATACGAGTTATGAGTACGAACGTTTCTGAAGTGACGTCAATTTCGATTCTACAAAAGTTTTCTATTGATCGTAGTCCCACGGCTGATTGTTACGACGTCTACATTCCCTAAAATTGCATCCCACCATAAATTACTTTTAGAATTGTTCCCTCAAATGTCAAGAATTTATTGATTTCCTATTAATTAAGAGTCCTTGTTGCATACATTTCAAAAGAATCTGATGTACTGTTGCCCATTCTCACCTTTGCTGAGATATTTTCCATACACGTTCTCGCCAGGTTGACCACCTTACGAGGAATTCCCATTTCCTACATGCCCGTCCACCTTCCGCAGATCCAAAAAAATATATGGTGGACATCTTCAGTTACATACTACCAGCATTTTTCATGATCCTATGGCAAAGATTTTCCTTACTGTACAATAGCTTATATACAGAATCAAGTAGGGATATCGTCTTATAATTTTTGCATAATTTCTTATCTCCTTTGTTATATGTATGGATTCATACTCTCACTGCATTCCTGTGACATTGTTTCTGTTTCCTAAAAATTTTCTATTCTTAAAACTCCATATGTAGAACATTATGCCCACTTCTTGTAAACTCTGAATTGATTCTATCGTGAGCAGGGTTTTTTTATAATTTTCAAGGTATTAATGGTCTTGTTTAACATTTTCGTCAGTTATCAGTTCACTCATAACTCTCTTCAGAAAACCAGTGTCTCTGATAATGTTAGTCTTCTTATCACTCCTATTTTCACTTCCTCGTCTCCTTTTTACCATGATTTAGGTACTTCTATTTCCCCTATTCTTTGTTCTTAGGGGTTTTGCTTTTTCTCCCTAAATAGTCTTCTATTATTACGTTCTGTGTTGTAATTTATTTTATTAAGGTCTGTGGGGTTTTCGAGAACTACAACAACTAAAAACCTTTTTCTTATTTTTTCTTCCATGACATACTCGCACTCTCGCTAGGTTCTCTTTGTAGTACTTTTAATTTATTTTTGGGGGTTACTTGTTGGTAATTCCACCCTTTATATATTCCACTTTTCCATTTACTTTTTCCTCTCTGACTTAAGTTTATTTAGACACATCTGCTGAAATCATAAATGTACATGCTAGTTTGCAAGTTGTAGTCTCTCTAGTTGTCAACAGGTTGCCCACCTCGTGTCCACACAATCATTGTAATAACATCTTAGTTTCCAAACGACAGGGAAAACGCCGACTGCGATATTTATCAGATACCTAACAACCCGTAGACTCCCCGTAAGAACATACAGATGCCTAACCCCGACAGATCATATATTGGATAATTCGCCTTTGAAGCGAGCGAGCCGGGTTCGGTTCCCAAGAAAGGGGATTGTTTTTTCCTTAATACACTAACCTCAATCCTACGCTTGCCGCAACCCAACCCACATAATGATGACAGTATGCTAACGCCAAAACTCTGATGCCCCAATTGCCTGCGCCGCAACCTAGAATTTCAGCCAACGACTCCTTGGTCATAAGGGCAAAAATCTTTCCCTGGCTTCAACCCGCACAATCCACAATACACCATTTATGACTGGCGCTATTTTCTAACGCTAACCAGTGTGGCCATATTTACGTGGATTATCAAAAAATTTAGGATGACAGAGGGAGCCGCAATCGGGACAATATCCTGACATGATTACTTGTAGGGGTTTGTAGTCATGAACCTATCTTTTGAGTCTGCTGCGTTTAAACAGAGCACGTGTTAACCTGCTTATAGGACCGCGGCAATGGGGCGTGACCTTCACCTGTCAATAATAATTAATGATTGATAATTTAAAGACTAAATCCTGACAGTTTAGGTTACACTCCCTTAACCTTTATGATTTACTGTTTTTTTTTCAATTTTGTGAATAGCCATAAGTTGAACGTCAAAAAAATATGTGGGACCAGTTCGGAATATTCCTTAATATATTTATTACAGTTAAAATTATCCTAATCGGTAAAGCCGGCTTCAAAAAATCGATGACCATATTAAAAAATAAACATTCATGTTGACTATATATAAGTTGATAAATGGAGAACTTGCTTTAGGGACAAGTTAACTTTTGAAATGAATTCTGAAACTTGTCATATAGTAGAAAATTGAAATATTCAGAGTTGTGCCATCTTAATCATATTTTTCACTATGAATTACACTGAAGACCCCAGACCTGTAAAAGTGGATTTGTCTTTTTTTATTTTACTTCGATTCGCTCTCATAATTCAAGGAACGATAAATTCTTGTTATCTTTACTGATGCTACTTCCAACAACACTTTTCTTTCTCTCACCATTCTATGCTTGCCACAAATACAATGTACAAACACTGTATACATTTTCTATTTTATTTGTGAGAATGGAGATCTTAGAGTATAGTATTTTTTAAAACTTGACGACTTCGTATTTATTTCCTATGCGCTTAATTTTCTCAAATAAAATTGGAATACAGAGATGACTCATATAGAAAAACTCCTGTCTTTAATTTAATACTGCCATTTCAATTAAGGCGTAAACATGCGGGCGTGTTCGCACTTGTCTATTGCAGAACATTTTATGTAAAACACACAAACCATTATATGTTAACAACGATATTAAAACCGATAACCACGTCTTTCGTTACACAGACGACCTTTATAACGTTGGCGACAGCCTGATTTCCGAACACGTGCTAACAATTTTCGGTCGACTGAAATAGGTTTTTCATTAACGCCCCCTCTATATTTGTCTGTCTTCTAATTAAGTGCGTAATCGATTGTTAGTTAATATTAACGTGTGACCCTGGGATAGTCATCGTACTTCGAATTAACATTGTGTGGACTTTTCGTTTGCAATATTTATCTGAAAGGGATGTGGTTTCAGTTAAGGAGACCACACACGGAGAAGTTGTTGATCATGTGAAAAGTTGAGAAATATCCGAACTTCAGTCTCTACATAGTTCATTTGGCGGTGTAATTATTGGTTGTATTTACTCGTTTGTTTTTATTTAAACGTTGCAAAAAATTGCTCTATAGTTAAGTTTTTTTTCCAAGTCGTTTTTTAAATTTATTTATTTTACAAATTTTAGATAATAGACTTCTTAATTAATAACAGAAGCTTGACACAGCGCTTTATTATGTATCGCACGATACACTTATAACGGTATGCCGATGCGCATCCAGCAGTCTGTCTGACGTTCGGTATGACGTCACGTTGGAGTAAAAATTTAAAATTCTTAAAGCTAAACACATAAGAGAGTAACGTTTTCGTATCAGTAATTAGTTTCAAAGACCTATTTTTGTAATACAACTGTATTGGATATTAGATATATTATCGAACATGTGTAACAGTTAATGATTGAATGTAAATGTTAGTTTCCACTCAATTATTATAAAATGAAATGAACATTTTTATGTTTTCGACAAAAGCGATTTATTTTTATTCATTTGCTGAAGGAGATTTGATGGTAAAATTTTTCTGACCAACATTTACCTTTGAAAAATATGTTATATCATGTAAGAAGTACCAAAAATTAAAAATTATCAGTTAACAATAAAAAAAATCTACTTATATTGTATTTGACTTGATTCTTTTTAAAACATTAATATTATCGTTAATAACTGAAGTATTCAAGTGGATCTATATTCTGTTAAAATGTGAGGGATGATTTGGGACTTTTGTTGAACTAATATTTCAACAACTACAGGGAGAATTAATCACATATAGAATAAATAAAACTACAGCGTCAAATGCGAATTATTTTTTATTTGTTAATTTATATAGTTTTTTTTTTTTCTTTGGCAGTTGCATATTAGCATTAGTAACTTGCAGCAGTAGATTTTTATTCTGTTCTTCAAGTATTTTCATTTTCTCTTTTAATTCAGTGACTTCACGAAAATAATGATAAATAATAATTTGTTAATACAAATTAAAATTAAATAAATTTAATTTACCTACATTCAACATTAATTGCACATTTACTAGGTGCTGTCTCAATCATCAAGGGTTCACTAATAAAGTGGGGTTTAGTATTTCCAATAAAATTTTCACTAGAATTGTCAACATAAGACTCATTCAGATCATATTCTTGTAACAAATGTCTCACAATGTCTCGTTGGTTCCTCCTCTCAATTCTCTTTGCACGGTGTAAATCTTTTTTTTTCCGACAGGTACCAGGAAGTTGTAATAATGGGACAGCATCTGATTTTAAATTTCGACTATTTTTTGGAAGATATTGCAATAGTCTTTGCCTCATAGAAACTTCAAAACAATTCTCCTCAAAATGTAAAGAACATATACGGGCTAAAATTTAAAAAAACAGCAACAATAAAAAAACTATAAGGTTAGCATTTGTATCACATTTGTATTAAAACAGTAACAGTGAACTCTTTACTTACCATTTTTTAAATTGATTTTATCTTTTCATTTATCCATTGTTTCGCTAAAACCTCAGTTTTTGGAAATCCAAAATATTTAATATTCGTACCTTTAGTATTCCGATTTGTATTTTTACATGTTGATATATCACAACTCGGCATTTTTCTTAGTAATATTAATAAAACTAATAATGTTTTGACTCCAACGTGACGTAATGCGCGGAACCGTTCGAATTTGAGTTGAGCCACCAGCATACCGTTATAAGGGTATCGTGATGTAACGCAATAATTCGTGAGCGGTTGCCTAATCAATTTTCAAGAATTGGCGAATATATACTTAAAGATGTATTGAGAACCTTGTCCTTTTTTAGGGTTCCATATATACAATATACGGATACCCTTATAATATCACTCCGGATTTCTCCCTCTTTCACATCACAGCAATTTTCTCCTAAACTGCTGGACGGAAAAGGTTGAAATTTGGTATCAGTGTATAGTTTGGTGATCCGATGAGGAGTACATATCGTAAATAATGAAATTTTGATTTTAGGGGTACTTCTGGGGGGGGACTAAAAAAAATCGACTGCCCCACCTTATCTCCGAAACTATAAGAAGTAAAATTTTGACAAAAAATTAGAGATATAGGTTATTATCTGAATTTTTCCGGAAAAATAAGGAGAAACTTCTACCATTAATTTTGAGGGCAAATTACAGAATTAAATGGAAAATAAAATTAAAATTGTTTCTAACACCTCATATAATATATCAAATAAAAGAGCTCATTATGGAGAAAACAAATATATTTTTTTCATATTTTAAAAATAAATTCTTTTAAAGATATTAACAAAAATATAAAAAAATTTACCCGTTTCCCTATCTTATCTCTGAATCTATAAGCCGTAAATTTAAAAAAAAAAATAGAGATTTTGGGGCCTCACCTGAATTTTATCGCAAAAGTAAGGATTTGGGGGCAAATTACAGAACTAAATGAAAAATATAATTTTAAAATTTTTTCTAAAGCATCATGTAATATATCAAATGAAAGGGCTCATTATGGCGAAAACAAATATTTTTTTTTCATATTTTTAGAATAAATTATTTTAAATATAAAGAATTTTACCCATTCCCCCTACCTTATCTCGGAAACTGTAAGCCGTAAAATTTTGAACCTGAACTTTACTTGAAAAATAAGGAGAAACTAATATTAATTTTAGGGGGCAAATTACAGGATTAAATGGAAAACATAAAATTAAAATTATTTCTAACGCAGCATGTAATATATCAATACTAAGGGCTCATTATGACGAATACAAATACATTTTTTTCATATTTTTAAATATATTAACAAACATATTTTAAAAAATTACCTATTCCGTCCTTTATTCCCCAAACTCTAAGACCTAAAATGTTTTGTTTACAGGAAAATTACGAAAAAATCACTAATATTTATTTTTTAACGCATCATGCAATACATCAAAGGGTTCATTATGAGGAAATATATTTTTAAAATTAATTGTTTACAAGTTATTAACAAAAAGATATAAAAAATTCTCATTTCCCGCTTTATTTCCGAAACCATACTACTTAAAATTTTGAAAATAATTAGGGGTACTGGGGCTCACTTGAAATTTATAAGAAAAATTAGTAGAAAACCCCAATAATAACTTTCGGGACAAATTATAGAATTAAATGGAAAATAAAAAATCAATTTTGAAACGCATCATGTTATGTATCAAATAAAAGGTTCATTATGTAAATCACAAATATATCATATTTTTAAATAATTTTTTAAAATATATTAACAACAATATTAAACATCGACTTAATTCCCACTTTAGAAACTACACTATCAAAAATTTTGAAAAATATATTTTATTTGTTTTTTTAAATAATTTGTCTAACAATATCCACAGAAGTTAAATGTTCGAACTGCTTTTTTTGGTGGCTATATTGTTGTTCCCTTTTTAATACAATTTGGACAGTTAACTTATTATTGGTCCTTTAAGTTGGCAATCCACAACGAGTGCACATGTTTCAAAGGCCCTATCAAGTGCTAACTCGTTCATCCGATTTTTTTGTGCTGTATTTGCTACCAATTCGTGTAGGAATTAAGACAATGACAATTTGTAGAGTGTCCAAATATTCCTGTGGAAACATACGGTAACTTGGAGAAATGATTAATTCAAAGGTTTGACTTGTAGGGGCAATGTTGGCACATTAATCAACTTATTTTAAAGGTCAATATAAAAATAAAAGTATCATTAATTAAAATATATTTTTAAATATTTTAATGGTTATGACTAGAAATATTGTAGAAGTATATTCTAATTTGAAACACATTTAGAATGAGCTCAATTTCGGTTCCCAGTACGTTTAAAAAAATTGCGTGGCGTGGCTTTCCTTGAAATATTGTCGTTAAACTACATTAAAAACTTAAACAAACGTTTTAATAAGTTCTTCGTCAGTCAATGAAAATGTGAATGTTAACAGTAAATATGCACACTGAAGAAGGTGCAGTGTCAGCCAAACAATCTCCACATATTTGGTTGAATAAAGTGTAAGTCTGTTTTAATAATTCAACATGAAAAGTTGAAGTCCTATAAAATATATCAAACATAGGAATAGCCAGGTGATCTTGGACACTGCAATACCAAGAAAATTCTAATGATTTTAGTCAAAAAATAATTTTGCCATAACCACCCCTTCATGTTTAGGCTTATACGGAAACAATCTTTCAGCTGAACTTTATAAATATATTTGTAGGAAATATTGAGAAAATGAATTTGCGTGCATGGCCGCCTAATGTAATCCCCGCTAATAATGGAAATTAGACGCTGCGGAAATGAACTAATGGAAAATTGCTGATTTTGTGTATCTAAATTGTAAACATTTTACGCACCTGTGACATGTGCGTCGAATATTGGAACACCAGTTTTTAATTAAGTTTCACTTTGGAAAATTGAATCATTCGTCTGATAATTTTCACCTCTCACAGGAAAAACTAACATTTCAAACAAATAGCAACTTTCTGACTCAAATGAAATGTTCATTTTAAGGTTTTTCAAAGTTCATACAAGAAATACATAACAGAAAACTCAGGTTTTTAAACCTGTATTTTTTTAATACTCTCTTCGAGGTGTCATTCCTTTGTACGCAAGACAATATATATTATATATAACATATATTGTTTCTGGTCAGGGAACCTTCATCATTTGCGCTTCTCACAATTGAATGTCCTCTCGAACACTTCTTTATTTTTTGATACATTGCGTTAAATTTGAAGACGCGAGATGTAAGACCGACATCTAGGATTTTCGAGAGAATAAGCACACAGAGGTTCCGAATCTGGAGCCGTTCCGTGTAATTGCTGTTCTCCCTTAACTCCTGTATTTTTTTGTTTAATAAATATACAGTACGAGTGCAGGATTATTTATGGAATGATATATCTGATAAATGGCCTGTACGACTTTGCTAGTGCAGAACGAACACTCGTTTGCTGAAATTTCCCGTGAACATCCTGCAAACATTTGATTGAATTTCGACCACAATTTCCTACTTCTGATAATTATAATAATATGCTTTATTCTCAACAGGTAAGTAGTAAATAACCCAATGATATAAAAAAGATTACACAACATTGGTTTTAATTTTTGAAAAAACTAAAATTTAAATTAAATTAATACAAAAATACTTAAATTCTTAACAAATTAATAGAAAAGTAATAAGGAATACAAAAAGAAGAATACAAACAAAAAAATACATTATACAATACACTATACAATCAATTAAGCTTAGTTAAAAAACAAAATGAAAAAGTTGTTCAGCAGGAAAATGCAACATTAAAAGCAACTAAACTAAAACTAGCCTTGTAGGTACTTAGAATACAATTGAGTTTACTGAAATGTATATCACAATTTGTACTTATTTCATCAAACAGATTGCACATTTTGTTAGCTGGAGAGCGAGCTAATGAATGGCTTTGACTATTATAAAAGGTTTTTATATGTCTTAATCCTGGCCTAGGTACTTTGAAGTTCAGCCTACTAAGTAAAAATGGACAATCAATCTGATTATTTGCCAATTTATATAGAAAAGTTAGCGCGTCCCAGTTGCGTCTACACTTAAGCGATTCCATTGTGAACATATTTAGCAGCACACTGTTGTCCACTCCCCTTGCGAGGATAGTGTCCATAATTTTCTTTGTATACCTTCTATAGCTGATATTGAGTTTTGGTAGTATGGTGACCATATAAGGGATGCATATTCGAGCTTGCTTCGTACACACGTGTAATAAATAGTTCTATTCCAGTTTCTGGAACAATATCCAAACATTTTCGAAGCAGAGGAAATGATTGATGTAATATGGTTTTTAAAAGTTAATTGATCATCAAGTAATATTCCAAGATCTTTAATAATACAATTTATTTGGTAATTAAAGTTAATTGGAAATTTCCTTCTGGTGAATGTAACCACTTTGCACTTATCTATATTGAGTTGTAGACTATTATCCGCACACCACTGACACAATATATCAAGATCATCCTGAATTTGGAGACAATTGCTAATATTTTTAATATCTGTAAATATCTTTAAGTCATCGGTAAAAAGTAAATGTAAACAATTTAGTTTATTCATTCATAAATATTAAAAACAATAAAGGCCCTAAATTTGAACCTTGTGGAACTCTGGAGGTTGCTACATATTGAGGCGATTGGAAGCCCCCGTAGTGTACATATTGAGGTCTACCAATAAGATATGATTTCATGGCCGAGCGAAGATCTTTAGAGAAATTCACTGATATTTTCGAATTTTAGAAGACACTGCCAAATAATAATGATAAGGCCACCAAGATTTTGGTAGCTTGATGACCGTTTTGGTTTTTCTTATGCAGGTTTAAAATTTTTTTCCTAATCTTGTACAGTCACTGACAAGCAGTCCTACGCATGAGCACAGGACAGGCAAGACCAAAATTTACCAGTATTGGCCTTGCTTATTCGGTTTTGGTGGTTTTGCAAAATTTTTTGTATCTTGGTTTTGATCATTAGTTTTGAGGCCAAAACAGATTTACTGATAACATATTTAATAAATTTTAAATAAGATTTAGTTGCATAATTAAAATGCCTGAAGCATTATTTATTTATTTTTGTATTAGGTAAAAATATAATTACAGACGCATGTAAATGATTTATATCTGCAATATATCAAAAAATCAACTTGTCAAATTTGAAAATTATAAAATTTGTGTTAAAATAGTCGGTGATAATGTCAGGATATAGTCTTCATGTTCATTTATTTGGTCTTGGCCTTGCATATCCGGTCTTGGTCATGGTAACGGTTTTGGCCTCCGTTTCTGACTTGAACTTGCTGTTGAAAGTATTGTATTCCTCTGGTCTTGCATTTTCGCAAGATCAAGACTGTACCTAACATTGGGGATACATTTATTTCACAACAATTATTTATGGATTTTCTGCACTCCTAAACACAACAATTTGGACCAAAATTGTTATCCGAAGTTCAGCATCCACTTGTTTCATTATGCATTCAATGAACACTCTTCACTCTGTGAGGTCCTTAGGATTGAGACCTGGATTTAACAGGATTTGGTAAGCAAGGCTATGCAAATTTTTCGTGAGGACACACTGTAATGAGCTCTAAAAATGTTGAAGGATGAGCAAAGGGTCGTAAGATTACTAACCTGATTCAGTCTCCATCATTGTTAAGTTAATCTCTTCACAGTTGATGAATTTAAATTAATTATTGAGGATATTTTGTGTATTGCGAACTGTAGCTGCCAAACCTTTTTCAGACATTTCTTTACCGTTCAAATGGGGCGACATTCAAATCTAGCCTTGGTTTTGGGTACACCTTATATAGAAAAGTGTTTAATTACTAAAAATTCAACATATAATCAATCACGCACACTTGCAGGCTATAAAGTGCAAAAAGCACATATTTACCAGCAGTCCATGCTCATATCTTTACCTAGTGTTAGGTACATATTGAAATATTAACGGTTATTTTAATAATGACTTAACGGACAATGAGACGCAATGTCTGTGTTCAGTTTGTTCATTAGTCTCGTTATGTATTTAATAATGACAGCGAAAACCATTTTTGTCGGTACAGCTAGATGTGAGCTTGTTGACTCGAAATTGCTTTGTAATGAGGTTGGTTTCATCACTCGAGAATAATTGTTTAATTACCAGTATCTGTTACTTTAAACCCAATTATGCCACTTGGGAGATATTAGGTGTTGCGTAGACTGATGCAATTAATAAATGATAAACGTGTGTAATGCAGATTATGCAGAATAACTATAAGTGAAACTGTATATCATGTAATATAAGGGGCAATATTTCAATGGATGATGAATAAATAAGTAATCAAGTTTCTAAAAGTAAATTTTATAAATTAATCACGTTATTATTATAAACAAAAATTAACAAAATGTATGAGGGATAGTTATTCTCGGAAGCATTCCTTTCCAATAATATTTAGAGAGAAGCCAAAGTAAACAAGAAAATAACTAAAAACAATGAATTTGTTACAAATTGATTCCCAATTTGTTTTGTCGAGAGTCTATATTTAAAAAATGTCCCCGAATCATTGTCATCTTATATGACTCCACTTTTGATTGTGTATTTACTTCAAAATTTGTTTATACCACAATAATATTTGAACGACTTCATTGACTTTCAGGTGCAGAGAAATCTAAGATCAAAGTTATAAAACCAACTGATATTGCAATATAACTTACGAAAGAGAATTGTAATTGTATATTTTATTTTACAATGGAAAATTAAGAGAAATTCATAGAGAAGAGAATACTTGGTTATAGTATCTGATTATTGT
The DNA here is from genome assembly GCA_034190945.1 of Octodonta nipae. Taxonomy (NCBI): domain Eukaryota; kingdom Metazoa; phylum Arthropoda; class Insecta; order Coleoptera; family Chrysomelidae; genus Octodonta; species Octodonta nipae. The sequence goes on from CM067216.1 coordinate 54,684,889, forward strand.
ATATAATTACAAAATTTGTATTAGGTGTAAGTTTAGGGGTCCAAAGAAATAGTTCTTTAAATATGAGTATAATTTGGAATAGGATGAACTGCTTCTGGTTTATCCGGATTTGGACCACGTCATTTTTTCAGAATGAGTTTAATTATATATTTTAACAAACAAATATATTTCGACGTCACGCCCACACTTGTTCTTACCTTGCGTACATCTAGTATTTTCTTTTCTCACACTAACTTCAAAACTTTACTTTTTAATTTGTCGCAATGTTGCACAAATTGTATAAATGGCTATGAAACTGAATATGTTTAGCGAGATTAACTTGTCGGGTAAATCGTAAAAAGTTTTTTGCATTATGCGTAGTCCTTCTTTTACACATCTTACGCTGGTATATACTAACTGACAAAGAAATCGCAACACCCAGGAGATGTTTAAATTTAATGTTGTTTTGGTAAAACATTGATGTTATACGAGGGCTGCCTTTTATATTTCGGGATTAGAGAATAAAAACAAATATTAATCATCGAAAATTATTGTTTTTCAGAATATTCCCCATGAAGATCTATACACTTTTGCATGCGTTTGAACCAATTGTCGAAGCACTTTTTCCACTCTGATTGAGGTATCTCCAAAATATGCATTGTGAACGCAGCAACCGCTTCTTCAGGTGTCGACAAAACGTTGACCTCTCAGTTTGTTTTTTACGTACGGGAATAAAAAGAAGTCATTTGGTGACAAGTCAGGACTATACGGCGGATGACTCATCAAATCGATGTTTTGAGTGGTCAAAAATGCAGTTGTTGGAGCCGATGTGTGAGAGCTCGCATTGTCGTGGTGAAGAGTGATCCGTCTTCGGCGGTTGGTTATCCTCATTTCTTGGAAGACAACTGGCAAACAAATGGTTGTGTACCACTCAGAATTGAATGTTCTGCGTTGTTCTAGTGGTACGGTTGCGACATGTCCCATTTTTCCCGAAAAAACAGGCGATCATTTGCTTGGAAGTGCTTCGTGCGCGAACAACTTTTGTTGGATTCGGCTCATCTTGAAACACCCATACAGTCGACTGCTGTTTACTTTCGGGCTCATACGCGTAAATCCACGATTCATCACCTGTCACTATGTGATAAATTTGTTTTGAAGCACCGCGATCGTATTTTTTGAGCTTTTCTTTCGACCAATCGACACGAGCCTTTTTTTTAGAACGATTGACAAATTTTGTGGGATCCAACGCCAACAAATTTTTTTGACATACAAATGTTTATGCAATATTGAATGTATGCTGGTCCCACTAATGTGTAAGGTTGACTCAATCTCACGATAGGTCACATGACGATCTTGCCATATCAGTTCGCGCACAGCATCAATGGTTTCCGGAACAACAACTGTTTTTGGACGACCTTCACGAAATTCATCTTGGAGTGAAATACGACCTCGATTGAATTCACCATACCATCGATAAACACTGGTCCTTGATGGAGTTTCATCGCCAAAAATTAAATGAAGTCCATCCATGCACTCTTGCTGACTTAATTTAATTCCATTTTTTGGCCGGATGAATCCTTTAAGTTACTGTAAACAACACATAGCGCTCGTATATCAAAACGTTCTGAGTACGTATAACCTCAAAAATCTCAAACTTTACGATAGAGCTGTCAGTTGTCAGATTGCAACACTAGAGTTGTCCAATCCCGAAATATAAAAGGCAGCCCTCGTAGTATGGAGTAAATGATTAAGATTTGGTAAAGTTTGGTAAATGTTTTTTCATGTAAACTTTTTTTTCTCAATTAATATTTTTGTCGTTTTTGCATTTTCAAATTTACCAAATAACAAAACTGATGATATTCAAAATCGATGTTTAGTAATCTTAAAATGTCTAGAGTAGGTGTACGCCGAATGTTTCGCCATCTAAGTGAATTTTAAAAAGGTCGAATTATTGGTTTTTGGGGGAGGCAGGTTTTTCATTTCGAGAAATCGCTAACCGCACTAACAAAAATCCAACTACTGTTTTGTGATGTTGTCAAGCGTAGTTTGATAATACCCAAAATCGAAGAAGAGAAGGGACGTCGAAGGGACAAAAATGAACTTCAAGATCGACATCTAAGACCCTTAAAGACGGATTTTCGACAACTCGAAATTTGGCTGACAAATGGATGAAAGGTTAGGAGAACAAGGACATCTTATACGTGTCCCATCGGTTTACAGCATTATCGGCCCATCTTGTGCTACCTCTGACCGCGGATCATCGACGGAAATGACTAAGTGGTGCAAAGAACGACAACATTGGTATGTAGAGTTAGCTATTATGAATAAAATCTCTCCAAACTTCTTTTCAAACAGAACATAATTTTATTTAAAATTCCATTTACAACATGGCAGATATAATGTCAAATAATTCTACTGTTCAGGTTCGCGTCTTGATTCATAATGATGCCGGAAGCTATTACCCATCTCGCAGTAGGTCGATCCTATTGACTTAGTTTCCTTTTCCGTTCCTGCTGCGCCCTCTGCGCCCCCTTAGATCAAGATTGGCATCTACACAGGGTCATTCTGGACTTGTATTGCAAACAGGGCCATCCTGATAAGGTGAAGCTCTCGAAATCTGTACTTCTTTATCGCGGCCATGGTCTAATTCATCTGAACTTATAATCATCAAAATATCAATAGAGCTTCTGTCTGGAATCGTAAGATTCCCATAACCTTTAGATACTCAACCCAACTACATAGTTGGTTGAACCTGAAAAACATAATTGCAATTTCTTATTGCCCTGGCAGATTGTCTGCAATAACCAAGCTTTTAGCTTGCAAGGAATCAGATATTCCAAAACCTTCACTCAACATGACTAAACAGTTGTTAGTTTAGAGGTTAAAGCTGAAAAATTCAATTATCATTGCTTAGGCAGTTTGCCAGCAATAACAAAGCTCGCTTGGAATTAAAGATTCCGAAACATTCAGACACTCATCGTGACTAAACGCTTGTTAGTTCAGAGGTTGAAGCTGAAATACACAACTACAAATTATCATGGTCCCGACAGTTCACCTGAAATAATCTAGTTTATCGCATTCTTGGAATAAAATATTCCGAAACCCTCAGACACTCAACATGACTAAACCTTCGTTTGTTCAGAGATTGAAGCTGAAAAACATAATTCCACTTTATCATTGCCCAGGCGTTTAGCCTGACATAACCAAGCTTATAGCTTGCTTGGACTCAAAGATTCCGAGACCCTCAGACACCCAACATGACTAAACAGTCGTTAGTTCAGACGTGGAAGCTGAAAAATACAACTGCACATTATCTTTGCCCATACATTTCGCCTGAAATAACAAAGTTTATCGCTTTCTTGGAATCAAAGATTCCGAAATACTCAGACACTCAACATAACTAAACACCTGTTAGTTCAGAGATTGATGAATATCGATTTTGCTTGGGTGGACATAATGACTGAAGAAGGGTTAGACGACGTCGAGGAGAAAGACGTCAACCTCAATTTGATGGAGAGCGACAAGTACAACGAATAGTAGGCGTTGGTATGGGGTACTATTGCACATAGAAGTAGGTCACTTTCAGCCTTTTTTCGAGGCAACATGACAGCGCAACATGAACTTCAGGAAGTAATGGAGTCGTATGGACCCCCTTACCTGCATCGGCTCATGGATTCCATATTTCAACAAGAGAATGCTCGGCCTCATCTTGCTCGAGTTAGTTTAAACTTTTTTGAAGAAACCCATGTAAATCTGTTTTAATGGCCGCCCAGATACCCCAATCTGTCGTCGGAGGAACGTATTTGGTAAATGATGAGCTCGGAAATTTACCTCAGCCCCTAAGGACTTTAGAGGTTCTAAGACATGAAATACACCTAGCTTGGGATGGTATTCTTCAAAAAGAAATAGACCACTATATTGATTGAATCAATGATAAGAGGTGTTGGGAAGTGTATAGATGATACATTATTAAAAAACTTAATAAAAAGATTAAAATCCTTGGTATTTTTTATTCAAATTTTAACTATTTACTCCTTACTATCGCATTCATCTTTTACCAAATCAACATTAAAATTAAATTTCTTTGTCAGTAAGTATATTTTTACTTAATAGGAGTGCTCCAAACCACTTTCTTTCCTCTACTTACACAGTCTGAATATCCATACCTGTGTTTTTTGAAACGACTAGAAACTCGAAAATAAATAGAAATGTCCAATGCATACGTGCATACAATATTAGCAATTTTTACTTGAACTAAGAATCGATTTTTTCAGTTAACGTGTTTTTTTTTAATATTGCTCTTTTTTAGAGTGAAAGAACCGTAAACTCGGATCTCCTGAATGTGACACCTTATCAGTTTTCATTGATACCGTATTCCATAAATAAACAGCCCACTAAAGAGAAATATTCCATAACAATATCCCCTGGTCATATAGAGAGGAAGTCGACCAAAAATCGGCGTCTCGGTTGAATCGCTTCGATAAAACGAAACCCATAATGCCCAACGTTACGTTTCAATAATCCAATACGGCCCCGCTCCAATAGTCTGTTAATGGTATTCGACGATATTCCGATATTCAGTCCTGTTCTGTCAACCGCTGTTTTTGAAAGATTTCATCGGTATCTTTCAGATATGTATCAGCATTTCCGGTGGTTTTTGTAAAGGGAAGAGATCGTCACAGCTAACCTAACTTTATCTTGCGGTTGTATGGTTGTTATCTTCTGGACGGACAAAGGACGATCATTAAATTCTCTCTATTGAAAAAGAAAACGTTTCAACAACAAATGAGATGCTATTAGACTTTTTCTGTAATTAAATAAATTATAATTTTCTTGGGGGCATTTGCGTGGTCCTTCGAGCCGGATTTAAATTATTTCTACCTAGATCTTTATTCTATAGAATGTATAAAATAGTCGTTGAAATCGCCTTTAAGTAGAAGGTGCTATTTGTATGACCATGAAATTCATTTAAAACCTTGAATTTATAAGGTGTAATTTCTAAAATCTAGAGTGGTTAGACCTATCAAGTGAGGCAGATGTTACAACTCGAAGTACCACATGGTTCTTATTTGGGACCTATCATTTTAGTATATTCATAAATGAAGCTAAACTACATTTGGATGACATGAAGATATATTAAGAAATCAATAAGGAACAAGCCATTTATTTACTTGAGGGGAGATCTGTTGTACCAAAGTTGCAAAACTGTTCAAACAGTCAAAACAATAAAAGATCATCGTATGATTATAGATGTCAAACCAACTTCGCGCACGTCTATAGCAAAATAGGTTATGTCTATTGACGAAGATTAACGAAAATTCTGCTAATGCTCACGCAAATTTATAAATAATATTCAAAAAAATGTATGAATTAGATGTTGCGGTTTTAGTTCAATGCTGGTTCAATGCAAGTATATAATTGACGAAGGACCTTTAGCGGAACAATCAAGAAACACGTGCGGTCACATAAACGAATCACCAAATAAAAGTTATCACTAACCTTTTACGTCCGGAAGCTCTCGTGTTTTCTTGGTTCTTCTTTCTTCTGAGGCTAGCCCCGTAATAGCAGGAACAGTTTCTTACAGCTTCGTCTGGACAACACGTTACACAAATAATAGCGACGTAATGTTCATTGATTGAGCATACAAAAAAATGCGAGTTTAACAACAAATGATGCGCTTTTGTAAACACAAAAGAAACAAAATGAAAGCGGTTTAGCGGTCGTTACGAACGAAGCTACTAACTCGCGAAATCGTAACGCAAAAAACAACAATAAGCGTCGTCTCTTCAGACGGGATCAAAGCCACCGAAAAGTTCGGAGTACATTACACGAACCTCCCAAGCGTCTTAACAGCTAGGGATCCGAAACACGAAATGTCAATACAGTCTATATTTTACACTCAAAAACACACTTACAATTAGCATTAGCGCGACGGAATGTTTTAGAAAAGGTGCAGAAGTTTAAAAATCAATGAAGTAATTCAATCAAATTGAACACAATACACTAAACAAATTGCGGGAACGCAGCATTCCGCCAGCCTTGAATAACTTATTTCAAAACTAAAGGTCCACTGGCAGTGGACAAAGCTTTACAAGAGGTCGCTTCAAAGTACCACTTGCAGTTCTAACTGCAGCAACGCGTACAAGACCATCACCTCCAGGATGTACGTCAATAATGCGCCCTAATGGCCAATTCAAAGGAGGTGAAGTGTCTTGCTTCAAAATAACAAGAGTACCTGGCTTAACAACCTCCGAGGGATCAGTCCATTTACTCCGTTGATGAAGAGTATGTAAATATTCTTGCGACCAACGTTTTCAGAATGCCTGATGCAAACGACTCAGTAACTGCCATCTGTTGAGACGATTAGATGGGACAGATAAGAAATCAGATTCAGGAGGTGCTGTTAAAGGTTCCATTGTAAGAAACATTCCAGGACTCAAGGCGGTAAGATCCGATGGATCGTTGCTACAAGGGGTTATAGGTAGCGAGTTTAAAACTGCTTCGACCTGCGCAAAGACAGTAGAAAGTTCTTCGTAGGTTAGGATTTGATCTCCAACGACACGTCTTAAGTGAGCTTTAACACTACGAATTACTTTCTTTGCGGATAGAATCCAAAATCGTTGCTGCCAAAAGAAATTGAACGGTTTGGATTCCTGCGTGAAGATTGGTGACATGAAAATCTTCGACAATTAGATTAGTCAAATGACTTTTACTTGGCAGCAGTGGGGGAAATTTAGTGTCAAACGGCAATGGAGCATTAGCCAATCTACTACCAACTCTAAGAGTTCCCTGTTCATCAAGAAACGGCGAAAGTTTACGAAGCGATTTGGGCAAAAGTTTTTGTTCTCGAAGAAGGGAAATCTCTTTAGAAAAATATTGATCTTGAACATATCGAACAATGCGAAGCTGAGCCTGATATAACTCAGCAGCCAAAAAAGATCCAGAGCCCCTACGGTCTGGATTGCGAGCGTTATCAACAAAGCGACAAATATAATGCGGGTAATGCGATTAATAGAAGAATGTTCTTCTAACAAAGTATCAAATAAATTTGATGAAGCGGTGACTTGAAGCGCCACTATACGGGCTTCAGTCATAACTAGCGGTGACATGCTTGAGTCTGAGCAAGCATGTGGCAAACAAGCGGTAATCAACAATTGTGGGCCTTTCCACCAAAGTGTATTGCCTAATAACTCTGATGGCAAAGTGCCGCGGGAACCCAAGTCAGCGGGGTTATCACAAGATTGGATGTAAAACCAATGCGAATAAGGAAATTTTTTCTGAATGTAAGCAAGTCGATTACTGACAAATGTCCAACGGTGCGGGGAAGAACTAAGCCATGACAGGACTACCGTGGAATCTGACCAGCAACGAATCACCTTGAACAACAAACGACTATTGAATTGCTCATAAACATAATGAGGCAACTTAGCGGTAAGAACTGAAGCACACAGTTCCAATCTGGGAAGTGACAAAGTTTTCAAAGGGGCAAGTTTTGATTTAGACAACACAAAAAAACTTTGACGAAATCCAGATGCGGTTTCGAACACAAAATAAACAACAGCGGCATAACCTTTCTCAGAAGCATCACCAAATGCGTGAACTTCACAACTAGAAAAGTTTTCTATAGCAAGCAGGTGAGGCAAAACTAAATTCTGCAAGGTCAACAAAATAGCGATAATGTCTTGCTGCAACTTGGGACCGATAAACAAACAATCATTCAAAGATAACCGATGAGGTATCTTAGCGGATGCATTAAACACTACACGAAGATTGGTTGTGCTACTATCAGGTTTCAATACACAATGGTGCGGTATGTAGTAACAATCAGAAGAAGTAGATGATGGATAGGGAACCAACTCCATACGATTCAGCTCCAAATACTCTTTGAGAAAATCACAATATTGTTTGTAGAGATCTGGTTGCTGTAGAAGACGTCTTTCTAAAGAGCAGAAAAGTTGTACGGCGAGATCATATATTCCATCAAAAGCAAGAAGTGTATTTCGAAAAGGAAGAGGCACAACGAATCTACCTGAATCCAATCTCCTGCATCCCTCGGAAAATATGTTTTCGCATATAAGATCATCAGGGGACTGAACCAGTGCGGTACGAACATCTTCAATTGTCCAGAACCTTTGGAGTGAATCATCTAATGATACTACATCTTCAATTTTACAAAAAAGCGAAGTTGGGTTTATGGCCGACTGAGAGTGAGAGTTAACAGAACTCGAAGACACTCTACCCATAAGGATGTAACCAAACACAGTGTTAATAGCATCAGGAACACCTTCCTTTCCCAGAAGACGTCCATCCAACAAAATTTGAGAAAATATATCGGCACCTAACAAAAGGTCAATAGCGCCTGGGCTATTGAAACCAGGATCAGCAAGTTTCAAATTGGTTAGATATGCCATATTAGCCATGTTAATGGGCGCAACAGGCATATCATTGCAAATGCGGGGTAAAACAATAGTATCAACAACAAAATTGCACTCACGCTTTACTATAGAGCGAAGAGAAAGGGTAAGAGAGCCCTCAGCAGAGGTACTCTGCACAGAACCTAGCCCGTTGAGTTGAATCGAAGCGGGCATAGGTCGGAAGCCAAGGCGTTTCACAGCCTTGCTCGCAATGAATGATGTCATGCTACCAGAATCTAGCAGACATCGCAAAGTTTGATAAGAACCGTGCTTATCTAATACCTCAACTAAAGCGGTAGATAACAACACATTTGAATTGTATGACAAAAGTGAACTATGACAAGAAGTCTGCGGTAGAGAAGTTTCGGGACTTTCAACAGATGGAAAGGTTTGCGGGGGGAGCACTAGATTCAGACCGAATGCCTGAATCACCACGATTTACAAAATGAAGCAATGTGTGATGGCGTTGTTTGCAGTTGCGGCAAGTGGATAAAGATTTACAGCGATTCAACCGATGAGAATCGCCTAAGCAATTAAAACAAAGTCTAAAATCTTTAACAAACTTAAACCGCGTGGATACTGATTTGTTCAAGAATTCAGAACATTTGTAAATCGCATGATCGGATTTACAAACTAAACAATTTCTATTCTTAGTGACAAACAAAGATGTAGTGAACCGGGAAGAATGTTGCTTTGAATTCAATGGTAACTTTTTGTCAACACTTCGCTTTGCCTTACGGGATAATTCAACATGTTCAAAGGCATCGCAATGTTTCGACAAAAAATCAACAACTTCCGAGAGGATCGGAAAGTCATCTTGAGCGGTCACAGTACCATGGTAAAGTTCAAATTTAGCGGCTAAATTCTTTGGAACTCGTTTCAACATCATCTGAACGATACAAAAATCCCACTGATTTACTGGTAAACCCAAATTCTGGTGTTTTCTTGGTTCTTATTTTTTCTGAGGCTAGCCCCGTAATAGCAGGAACAGTTTCTTAGAGCTTCGTCTGGACAACACGTTACACAAAAAATAGCGACGTAATGTTGATTGAGTATACAAAAAAATGCGGGTTTAACAACAAATGATGCGCTTTTGTAAACACAAAAGAAACAAAATGAAAGCGGTTTAGCGGTCGTTACGAACGAAGCTACTAACTCGCGAAATCGTAACGCAAAAAACAACAATAAGCGTCGTCTCTTCAGACGGCATCAAAGCCACCGAAAAGTTCGGAGTACATTACACGAACCTCCCAAGCGTCTTAACAGCTAGGGATCCAAAACACGAAATGTCAATACAGTCTATATTTTACACGCAAAAACACACTTACAATTAGCATTAGCGCGACGGAATGTTTTAGAAAAGGTGCAGAAGTTTAAAAATCAATGAAGTAATTCAATCAAATTGAACACAATACACTAAACAAATTGCGGGAACGCACCACTCGGGTTCTGAATACAGTCGACATCTATAAAAAAAACGGAGTTGCCAGGTTGATGAAAATTTTCCAGTGTCAGTATATTTGAAGTAGGCAATATTCTCTGTGATTGTATCAGTTAATATTTTTTAACCGTTTTTCTTTATTTTTAACCGACCTCCAAAAAGGAGAATTTTATCAATTCGTCGGCACGTTTTTTTTTAAATGTATGCTCGGTGATTATTCAAAAACGACTTGGGCAAATTTGATTATTCAAAACGGCATTGCATTAAGGAATGCGACAGAAAGGTACTATATAATTTTCTATAACATAACATTTACGGTTTTCCAGAAAATCACAAAAAAAAACTTAATTAAGGGATTACATTCCAGTGAATTTCAGTGAATCTTCACTGTTTTCTCTAAAACGGCTCAATTAATTTGAATATTTTAAATTGTATTCTACAAAGAGATGTTCCAGCTTGATTCATTATAATTTTCTATAACGTAAAATATACCGTTTTTATTTTCTGAAAATCCAAAAAATATGTGCAAAATACGGTAAAAATCAATGTAAATGTCATAGATATCTAGCTTAAATGTCAAGATATGCCATGAAAGTATCTCGTACAGGGTCTTTGTAATGGTTTTCATTTTACGGGGCTTAAAGTCGAGTGATTTAAAAAAAATGGTTATGTGAGCGATCTTTTCTTTACGGTATACGGTGGTAGGTGTGTGTGTTCGTACATGGAAATTCAAGCAGCAAGCAATGTGCGCAGTTGAAATATAGGGCGAAGTAAAGTTACGGTTATACATGTGGGTACAAAAAATCTTACAAGTAAATGTGATATTGGGTGGTACATAAGCAGTTGCATATATAGGATGATTAAAACATAAAGTGGAATAGAATTAAAGTTATACAGGGTGGTTCAAAAATGTTGTATTGTGTATCACATAAGTAGTTGCGCGTACTAGTTGGTTGAAATAAGAGTAAAGAAGTTACAATATAGTTATACAGAGTGAATCAAAAAGTGTTTAAAAAATTGTTAAATAAGCAGTAAATATATTTGACTTATGAGACGGAGCGTTCAAAAAATGTTAGAAGCAGTTGCATATACATGATGATTGAAATATAAGGTGAAGTGGAATTATAATTATACAAGGTGGTTAAAAAAAGTTACATAGTGTGGAACTTGAGTAGTTGCTCATACTTGACATATGGGGCGAAGTAAAATTATAGGTATATAGTGTGATTTAAACAATGGAAAAATAGAAACAGTCAATAGAGTGGAGAGGATTAATACTTATACAGGGCGATAGCAACATCGTGTGGACTTGAATTATAGTTGTACAGAGTGGTTCAAAAATGATAGGCAAATAATTTATATTAAGTGACCAATACACACAAACATATACAGGCTGGTTGCAATATAGGGTGAATTAGAATTACACTTATAGAAAGTGGTCCAATTAATAAAACGAATAAAATAGTTAAAATATATTTGGAAAATATAGAAAAAGAATACAAATTAGATAGAGAGAAAGATATATATATATATATATATATATATATATATATATATATATTTGTTTTTAAGTTTTCGCGGACACTAAATGTTTTAGGTGGTTTCCGGGAATTCATCCGCGTAGTTGATAACTGATCCCTGTCGGGATCGATGGTAAAATGACGACGTTTCGGCAGAGTCACATCTGCCCCCTTCAGGTCGGTTCGCATAATTCTCGTAGCCTTCTGCTTTCGCTTCTAGTATTCGAGTAACTAGAAGCGAAAGCAGAAGGCTACGAGAATTTATTGCCCAAAACACTGTTTTGTTGGTGACAGACACCAGCCTGCCAAACAAAGGGAAAAAATTAATAGAAAGTATTTGGAGTTGCACGGTCCAAAATTAACGAGGAGGTTGAGACACGCTGTTCACATGAATTTTTAGATTTTAATATGCGTGATTATAAATAAGTATATATAGTATTATTGGAGAAATATATCTTAAATTACAATTTATTATGATATTACCGCGACTCGATTCGACCCGAATTTATTCACGTTCCAGTCGGGTAAAAACCATTTCGACTGAACGAGAATAAAAAAAACACAAAAATATGATGATGCCATTCAAATTAAATTTGGCTGACTATCCGTTTTGGTTGACTCCTTCGGTCGATGGTCTTTCAACCGGAAAATAAACCTTGGCATTGTCGAACGGTTCGAAAAGGTCAGCAACTCGGGTGCGACTTAAAAAAAAAAATTGGTGAGGGTCAGTTCTGTTGTCGAAATTAATTAATCCAATTATCAACTGCTAATGTGGAATCGGAAATGTTGAATTCAGAATTGAGGTTTATCATGCAACGTTTGCAATTGAGTTGAGGGAAGCAGACAAATGGTTATAAATTCGTGAATTCCAAATAATTTAGTTAAGAAATTTTACTTTTGGTTCTAATTTATTTTTTTGTATGCCAAAGGTACGGAACTTATAGTCGTTTAAATATTATTAGATATTCGTTTCAAATCACAAACATTTATAATGGCAAAAAGTACCAGAGATGTAAAACAGTCTTTTGTATCCAACTACATTATACAAGCAATATTTGGATATATACGTATTCAATGATATATATCGTTACTGAGTTAAGGGTCTCGATATCAGAAATCGATTTCCATTAAGTGGGGCGTTGTATGAGGTATTACCTACGCCTGCGACACTGAACATGTCTGCGAAGTTGCAATTGAAACGTTCGGAAGAAATTCCAATAGATCACGGTCCGGAAAACCGTAGTTTAAGTATTGACATCAGCCGTCAAAAGTCTACAAACTTTGATAAATAAGATAAAGCATAGCATCTCACAGTGCGTTGAAGAGTTATTATCTACACACCCGTTAATTATTTAAGAAGCATAGTGTATGTAAATATCCTTCAAACCATCTAAGAATTTAAAGATAGCATTCTACAGGAACACTGATTTTCCTGGAAACTTTTCGGAAATTTGTGGATGAATATCACACAAGAAAACAAAGTTATGGTCTTCTGAATGAATGTCTTGTAGCATATTTTTCAATGTCTAAGTGCTTCTTGGGAAATAACACCACAGTTTAAAGAAAGTTGCTGTATAAATCAAATAATACACATTGTCAAATATTTTAATTTACATCTTAGAATTGTGCCTTTTTAATCCGTAGTTTCTTAATCATTGACAACGGGGTCTGATCTAGACCCCGAAACGTTTGCAATATTCAGCAATTTTCTTTAAACTGTGGTGTTATTTCCCAAGAAGCACTTAGACATTGAAAGTTATGGTCTTTTGGGAAATAGTCCTATATGTTGAAATATAATTGTAAATAGCCATTCAAGTAAACCATTTAAAATTTCTAGGTAGTAGTATAACTTATGTACACTAATAAACACAAAAAATAGATTTCAATGTTCTGTGATATTACACCTAGAAATCTAGGAAACTATAGAAGAAAGGGACTCGGATTCTATAAAGCAATGGCCATACCTGAAATGAACTCTCAAGAAATGCCAAAGGTTGTACCTTTGAAGACCAAATAAGATATGATGATGATAAGAAACGAAATAAAACATATTCAATAAACAAAAACGAGATGTAGGGAGACTCAGGAAACAGGAACTTGAATGAAGTTGATTCCTTGAAGTAAGGAAAATTCTGCTTCAGGATGGATTTATAAATCTTCTCTTTTGTTAGTTTTCTTTTTTTCTGTTGCTTGTACTATTATAAAAATTAATAAAAAAATAAACTTTTTTCTTGGGAAATAACACCACAATCGAAACAAAAATTTGTATATTCAAGGACCAAACGTTTCCAGGTCTACTCTGACCTCGTTTTCAATGTATTGAAAATATAAAATACAAAATGAAACTTTTATATATGACATTTACGTTGACATAAGAAAACTTTGTTGTTTCTAGATATACAGGTAGCACAAAAAATTTCTAAAGATCATGTATTACAGTTAAACAGCTTTCAAGTTGGATGAACTTGAAAGAGTGGTTTTTAGAAACAAAATCAACAAAATCAGAACTCAAAAAACTGCATATTCAAGATTCCTTGCGAATGCAATAAATTTTATATTGTAGAAACATCGAGACCATTAAACGTACGAATTAATGAACACAATAATTACATAAAGAAAAATCAAAAATTTGTGACATGCTTGGAATCTAGGCCATAAAATACAATTTGACGATTCAACTATACTTCACAAAGAACAACATAACACAAAACAAAAAATAAAAGAGTCTACGTAAATTCTTTTGAATGAAGACGATTGTATTGCTTCTACTTCTTTATAATTCAATCGTATCTGGTTACCGATAATTAAGGAAGAAATTGGTGAGGGCAATCACCTTTAAACAACCCAGTATTGGGATAGTTCATAAGTTTTTTTCTAGGTTTTCCCTTATGACGTTAATGGGATCACTGAAATAAAATAATTCTTTGATCACCTTTTTGGGCGAATGCGCTATCTTATACCAAAGTCGTACCTAGGAACGTCACTTATAAATTCTAAAAACCACTCTTTCATGTTCTTCCAACTTGAAAGCTGTTTTACTGTAATACATGATCACTAGATTTTTTTGTGCTACCTGTGTACCTAGAAACAACAAATTTTTCTTATGTCAACTTAAATGTCAAATATCAAACTTTCATTTTGCATTTTATATTTTCAATACATGTTTAAAGCCATTGAAAATGAGATCAGAATAGACCTGGAAACGTTTGGTCGTTGAATATACCGATTTTTGTTTCGATTGTGGTCTTATTTCCCAAGAACACATAAAAATAATAACATGTCATGTTACGCTGCCAAAATAAGAAACCTTCAGCATCCTAAATAAAAACTATACCTGCGAATAAACTATGAAAACCAGTCAAATAAAACAAGACCGACAAGAAAGGGATTCTCGAAAAAACGACGATGATAAAAAACGAGTTCTAATTCATTCCGGAATCAAATATTACAAATGATTAGCGCACCAGAAGACAGGGAAAAGAAGGTATATGAAGGTGATAGTGGTAGAATTGGATCATCGTTTTTGATAAATAAGGAAGTATTTTGAATTATTTTGTTTGAAAGTTCGAACAATACACTGGTAGTGTGTTGCAAAGGATATAAAAATTAGTGATGGGCATAATCGAATGATATTAATAATCTATTATTACAAATCGAGTGATTTTAATAATCGAATGATCGCTCTAGTGACCCATCATTCGAATGGTACGTTTATGATTCTAACGGTTCTCGATTGTTTTATCCTCAAATCCGGAACCTTTGTTACGTGTTAGCGGCTGTCCTGTGTGTAAACATTTAAATTTAGGTAAAATTATACTATTAATTTTTTCCTAAATATTCATTTAATTTAAAATTAATTTGTGAAGGGACTGCTATTAATAATTCAAAGAACAGTATAATGTTTCTTAGTCTACATGAAGAGCCAATTCATCAAATTACTTCGTATTGCAGTAATTGCACCGTACCCTGAAAATACAGAATTTACATATTTCTTCTGTCCAGTGAAAAACGTAAACAAGCCACTGCATAAGAGTGAGAACCGAAGAAACGAAAGTGCCTCTATATGAACGTTAAAAGACAGAAAATAACTTCTCGATTCGCAAGGAAATCATTCGGATTATAACTCGAATGCAGCATCACTCAATCTGTGGTATCGCTCGTCCTCCTATCTCGGCATTCGTGTTAAATAATCAATTATTTTTCATTCGGATACTTTGATTCCATAATGGGAATAATCGAGTGATTTTCATATTCGAATGATCGATTATATTTCATTCGAATGATCCCATCACTAATAAAAATTCCCTAGATACCAACCAGATTGGATCCTTGAGGTTATTTATGTAACATCGAGATTATGCTACAGTCTACTATTATGGCATGGATAATTATTTTAAAGCATCTTGCACATAAAACAAAACTATATTATGTTTCATTTCGTATGTAAGCAATTTCAAAAAACAGGCAGTTAACTCTATACAATATCAAACAACAGAATATTGGAATTAGTTTTTTCACATTTTTTTAACAAATATATTTGTTTCAGACATCCCGGACATCCCCGATTCCATCGGCCAACTCCGACTGCTGCGCGTCGCTGATTTCAGTTCCAACCCTATACCGCGCTTACCGCCAGCGTTCAGTCAACTCAAATCGCTGTCGGTGTTGGCGCTCAACGACATGTCACTCACATCGCTGCCACACGATTTCGGCCAGTTGACGGCGCTGACGTCGCTCGAATTGAGGGAGAACCTGCTTAAGGAGTTACCCGAGTCTTTAGAGAAACTGGTCAATCTCGAGAGGCTGGACTTGGGAGATAATGAAATTGAAGAACTGGTAAGTGAAAAGTGTGTCCAGAATTGTTAGCGTTGTAGATAACTGTTAGAGAATTGATGTGGTTCGTCTGCCTCCTGCTGTGGCCCATTTTTGAACATAGATCTCCCTCATTCTTTGCCATTTGTTTTTATATTGTACCTATCGGATCCACATCAGACCGGCAGATTTATCTATTTCGTCTGTCAATCGCATTGGAGGAGTTTACCTGAATCTCCTCAGCAAATAAGGCCTCCATTTCAGGATTGTGCTGGTTCACTTATCATTTTATTTATTGTCACTTGGATTGAGCAGTTCCATTTTAATTTCGTTTTTGCTTCTGTAAAGTCTGGTGCTATTGTTCTTGTCCCGTTGTTTTCTGATGGTTAGGTTTATGCCTAACATTTGGCGCTCCATTGCCCTTTCCGTCACTCTGAGATTCTTCATTGATTGTTTCCAAAGAGGCTACGTTTCTGCAATAAGAACGTTATTCTCAAATCCTACAATCCCCCCTCTAGTTAATAATATCCTATTTACATTAATCTTCATCTTTGGGATTTCACCATTTTATCCCGATTGCGCTACCTAAAAAAGAGTAAAGTTTACCTGCCTATGTATGTATATTTGTTTCTTTCTGACACTACAGATAAAACGCGTGAGTCGATTTTGATTATTCTTACGTCCATAGATTTGTCTAAATCTTACGAGTGTCATCATATTGTGAAAAAAATTAAGTGCACGAACTAAATTAAGTTGGGCATCGTTGAACAGGTATTTGAAAATCTTCTTTACTTTACTCTATCATTTTTCATTTCGGATCTATAATGATTTACAGGTGATTAGCAACTCTTCGTGTTAATACTTTCTCAACTAAAATATGTAAAATAAAATAAAATTAAAAAGTTATAAAACTCGAGTCCGTAAAAAGTGAATTTTAAATAAAAAATAATAATCTATCCATCCAGATCTATACCCACTGGCCAGATGTCCCTAAACTTATTCTGCAAAGAGCCCATTTCACCAACTAAAGAAGTAAATACCATTTTCGTACAATCTCACACCAATCTCTTGCAGTCGGAGGCAATATGTCTTTACTGTTAAATTAAAGAAGAGTTCATTTTTTGTGTAGACATTTTTCCAATTTTATTATTTCAGGTTCACTTTATTACGCAGACGGGTATCTTGATTTTTCAAATATAGTTGTTTTATTTCTAGCTTGGTATATCATACATTTTTTCTTTAGCAGTTAAATTTTGGTTATCTTTGGTAGCCTGTTCCAACTGGGTCCTTAGCCCATTGTGTGATTCCCTGTTTAACCACTACCTTGATCTGAGAGTAGCAGATCTCTGAGGACTTGGGGACCTGTTTGTGCTTTTATTTCTATAAGTATTTAGTTTTTAAAACATGTTTGTCATCCGTGTTGGTGTGGAATATAGGACGAGCTATTTCGTTGTGGAAATGATTTGTTGGAGACATGTTTCTTTCCCAGTATTGGGATGTGGTCAAGGTGGAGACTCACGAACGTAGACTTGCTTCTTCCAAGTAGACGGGTCCTCTACCTGTTACAAAATGAAATGTCTACTAGTCCGGGTTGGTTGTTACTTGTTGTTAATCTACGATAATAAACGCAATATAAAGGTGAGGTTACACGGCCTGTAGCGCGGCGCGTTATACCTCCCAAGATGATTTGTACCCTTTCTCGAGATAACAAAGGATGTATATTTTTCGCGACCCAACTATATCGTTCCCGGCTATGTAAGCACCTTTAAATTTACCTTCATAATTTCGGATGCCGCACCTTTTTTTTTCAATAATTTTTTATTGATACAATGAGGGTACAAAGCAGCCCGACGAGTTTTTGATCTGGATCGACATTTCTTGGTTACCACGCGCCGCCAATCTACCTTTGAAAACCCAATAAAGTTTTTCAACTCGTTTGAGTGGCACCCTTGACCACCGGATGATTTAAAATCTGGATAGAGGGGGGAAATTTGTAAAAATTAACAATTTGTAGTAGTATTTTATGCAAAAAACATTTCTACGTGTTTAAAATCAAAATTTGATTCCACTGAATTTTGTTGTAAAGCGTACATCTAAAGTAATATTCTCGCTGTAGATTTTAAATATAGTTTCAATATCAAATATATGAAATTACACAAAGATTTAATTTTTTTTTCAGCCACCGCATATCGGCAGATTACCAGCTCTCCAAGAACTGTGGCTCGATCACAACCAGCTTCAAAGTCTACCGCAAGAAATCGGTCAACTGAGCAACCTCACGTGTTTAGATTTATCGGAAAACAAATTGGAATACCTTCCCGAGGAAATCGCCGGTCTGGAAAGCCTCACGGATCTTCATCTGTCTTCGAACATCTTAGAAATCCTACCTGACGGCATAGGCAAGCTGGACAAACTGACGATTTTGAAAGTGGACCAAAACAGGCTGACTTCTTTAAACTCAAACGTCGGCAGGTGCTACAACCTCCAAGAGCTGATACTCACCGAGAATTTTTTGAGTGAACTACCCGTGGAGATCGGAAAATTAGTTAAATTAACTAACCTCAACGTCGATAGGAACTCCTTGACTTCGATACCGGAGGAGATCGGTAACTTGTGCGAGTTAGGTGTGTTAAGTTTGAGGGACAACAGACTGAAAATCTTGCCTGATACGTTGGGCGACTGCAAGAGGTTGCACGTGTTGGACGTGTCGGGCAACCGGTTACCCTATTTGCCGTGTACTTTGAAACAGTTGAGTTTGAAGGCGGTGTGGTTGAGTGACAATCAAGCGCAACCTCAGCTAAAGTTTCAAGACGACGTCGATCCCGATACAGGGAAACCGGTGCTGACCTGTTTCTTGTTGCCGCAGCAGGAGTACCAACCGACGATAGGTAATTTTTTTGATTCGTTGAGACTTAGAAGAATACGTTTAAGGTCTGATAGAGGTAATAATTTACAATATATTACAGGCAAATATTTTGAATATTACAAAATATTTGTTAATCACAAATTGAGGTTGAAAATAACTAATAGAAATAATACTAACGAAAATCACAAATTAAAATACCAAGTTTCAAATCAACTTATAATAAGTTTTTCGTGTAGTTACTACTACTGAGAAATATAGTTTTTTACTTTAACACTATGGCGTAAGAGATCACGAATTACAATATTTTATATTTTACAAATAAAATAAATGATTATTTTAAGTCACATGGATTTATTTAGCCTGAACAAAATTTGAATAAGGGACTGACATGTATTAAGAAATGAATCATGACAAAGTACACGTAAAATCAAACGGTGGAGCTGTCTTTACTTACGGGAAAGTTAAAATTTTCAACATTGCCTACTTCCATTATTTCGTATCTTTTCACTTTTTGATAATCTTCCGGTTTTTTCCTGCTACTTGTTTGTTTTTACTATCATTCATCATATCTTTCTTTCGTCAAAAAGTCGCTGGTTGCTTTCTTAGTATCCATAATTTTAACTTATTTGGAATTAAAACGCTCATGCCTTTATTATTAGCGAAAAAACGGCTAGATGCAACTAGAGAGAAAGAGAGAAAACTACTAGTGTAGTCATTTCGTTGTCTTGGGTTAATCGACACCAAGTAGTTGCACAAACTGTCGTTTTATCACATTTGCCATTACGAGTTACGAAGTATGCAAACAGTCCGGTTAATTTAACACATTTTTAAATATTTATCATATTTACCAAATTTATTGCTGATTATGCATAATTACAAGTTAATATATATAATCACCGGATTAATCAAATTTACCGTTACATATACACCACCAATAATCGAGTTACGAGTTGCATGACAGAAATTACAGACAATCGGATCATGTTGAGCAGTCAAAGTAATATCAAAAACCCCTTAAAAGAAAATTTATAAACACCATGTGAAAAATTAAAAGCCATTAATTTGATTTCGTAAAAATATAGTACTACTTTGTAATTAAGGAAGTAATACTATGGTGAAAAAAAAGTAAAAACTGGACAGAGCGTAGATCACTTATTATATCCAATAGGGACACTTCATTTCGCAGTTGTATTTAAAAAATTGGAGGAATTCGTTAGATCTTGAACAGTTAATTCAGACAATAATTATTTATAAACACCTTGATGTTTTTGGTTTAATCTTCCATTAATATCTAAACATACAATGCGAAGTTATAGCTGACACTTATCTCCGTATAGAAACAGTTCAGGTACCATCTAGATATAGCCTGTCATGCATAACATTGTGGCAACGCTAGAAAGAGAGGGCAATAGAGACAGTAAGAGGCTATCTCACTTAGTGGGCGGAATCAGCCAATGAACAACATGCTGAACGTATTTCATTGGAAGCAGCTCCCAGCCGAGTGAAATAGCCTCTTGCCCTCTCTATTGCCCTCTCTCTCTTGTGTCTTACCACGGGATTTGTGCACTGCAGGGTATCTCCAGATGGTACATGCTCTAAGTATAGAAAGGTCAGATGAAAACAGATTTTAAGGACTTCTCGATAGTTATAGATCGGAAATTTTTTAGATTAATATATAAGTTCGGCTAATTCAATGGCGAGGGTGAGGTCAGAATGAGAGAACTCTTTTAATTTTCTTAAGATTATATAACTTTCAATCACATGCGTTTTTCGTAGCCTAGCTTATGGTCAATAACTTGGGGTAAGCTTTAAAGAATATATAAGAGACTTTGTAACACCTTTTACAGCTATTTTAAAATAATTAAAGTAGCAGTTACTTACAAATAATTGTTGTAAGAGATTTACTATTATTTAAAAAATGCAGTTTGACATCAGTATATATTTTCATTACACCGATTCAGAAATGGAATGCGTTTGAGTGCAAATATTTTTTCTGGGTTCATTTGTATTCCGAATACCACTTAGGTAACTGATATACGAACATTTAAGCATGAATCTCAAACGCGAAACATGTGGGTTGGGTGATATTCGAAATTGTTGAAAAGAACACTATTTTTTATATAAAGCGTTCATTGTAAAAAAAATAATAATTTAGCGACTGATTGCTTATAAACATATTTTCATATGATTGGTATTGAAACTTGTTTAGCACAAGCTCAATTGTAAGGGATTGGAATAAACTGAGGTACCTATCCCTGTTTTTTTACGATTACTTTTCAAAATATATTTGAGCATACCTTTTTATTATGGTTCGTCTGTCGCGTTGCGGGAATCCCATAGATCTCACCCCTAAATATCGACCCTGCTTAGAAGAATGTGCAATAAGTAAATTATTTAAAATTAGTGGTTAATAATTATTTTCGGATATTTATATCGAAGAACGAACCAATTGATTTACCTTAAAAGATATGCTTAGGTTATTAATATTGTGATCAAATATAGTAGACTTGGAAATATACTATGTGCGCTTAAAATATAAAAAGATCAGCCAGCTGATTTAGATTTGCGATGTTGTCAGAGTTGCAGTTTCTGAAATATAGGGATAATTTTTATTATTAAATAAGACAATACATATATTTCATAAACAGTTTTTTTTACCGATTCAATGTGATTCTGTAAATTAGGAAAAATACCTTCTATTCAACTGTTGATATTCACATAAAATGATTTTTTAAGAAATGTCTCAAGTGCTCTTTTACTGATGAGATTGCTAGTGCATTTTAGGAGGACTGGTTTTACTTCGTAAACATCCAGAGTAGAATGACAAAACAGTTAAGTAACATAGTCAAAGTGTAACGGAAAATTTCCCAGAGCGAGAATTAACATTTACACCATCTTTGAAGAATACGAACGTAAGTTATATGGGATATTGAATAACAGTGTCTACAGCTATAAAAAAATCGAAGGAGCTAGTCTTTCACGGGAACGCTAAAAAACTTGTCGCCCTTCAATTCTAGGGCCAAAGCCCAAGAATACATTTTTTCGATGTTTGAACAATTTATTAAATATACTAGAATAGTTACAACATAAAATGACATACATAAAAAAAATTCGTAACGAAATCTATGCAGGATAAGTCCTGTAAAATAAATACACTTATAACTTAATGCCACTACAAGTATTAGTAGAATGAAAATCCTAACTAGATGATACGCAGCATCCACAGATGTTTGGACAGGAAACATACTTAAACGAATTTTGTCCAAAGAAAACTAACAGTCGACCATTACATTAGTGTTAGTTAATTCCAGTATTTTTTTTGTTGATATAAATCCTCACCTGGTGATTACATCATTATTGATGCTGCATTTCCAAATCTTTTGATAAGATGAGCTATCCAATGGCCAGCAAGATCTATGGATTTTACACGACTTGATTATTATCATCACAGTTTTTCAAAACAAATTGTATATAAATAGATCACTAACCATCTAAGAATTGAATAAAATATCACTCATTACTCCAGAAACCAATAGGAAACACATAGAGAATTGTCGGTCAGAATGGATTCCTAACTTTGAGGACTATGAGGTTATATTGAACAGCTTCCCTGGTTTTAAAATTTTTATCATTGTCTGCACTGTTTTAAATTTTAATTGCGAAATAAAATTGTTTTTCCTCATTTCTGCATATTAATATTCAGTTCCAACTATAAACTGTTGTTACTCTAAAGGTTGTCCCATTTAGTAGTCAAATTGTTGTCCTCTTATCTAAAAAACTGTAAATATGACAACACTGCAAACAGGCAATCGAAGTTAACAGCTTGCTTTAATCTAGTTATCCAAAATTTTGTAATCATACATTATGGGGTGTCAAATATGTCTTCATATTTTCATTTGGTAATGTTTTTATTTTCACAATCGTGTTGTTGCATTTATTTAAAAACACAGTCCAACTCACTCTAATTTATTTCCACTAATTTAATGTACACTTAACTACTTAGAATTTAACTGTGTTTACTACACTGCGACTGAATACAGAATGAATTCTTCCGTCAGCTCTCCGTATTTATATATTTCTTCTCCAAATTCTCCAGAGGGTCAAAGAGCCGCCAAGAGATTTCCTTCATTTACTCTAGAATTCTTCGAGAACTGCATCAAAGCAAGCCGCCGACCTCGATGCGCCAGATGAACAACATTTCGGATTCGACAACATATCGGATGAATGTACAATATACTTTCTATTAGTCTGCAATCAATGTTCAATATACCAAAGAATTGTGAAATTAAAATGATACTAATTCTTAATATTATGAAATGATTCCTCGTAAAAATTCCCATATTAGTTCAATGCTATTATGAACCTAATTATAGTTCTATATGAACGTCTAACTTTGCTTCTTAAAAAAAATGTTTCATTCTTTTTGTGAATTTTAAAAAGTTCATTTTAAATCAGTAATGATTAACGTGATTTTTCAACCTATTCCATATAATTTATATTTTTATAATTACTGATACTACAATGGTATTTTAGAAACTTATAATTATCATTGTTTCGCTTCATTCTCTTCAGTTGACCTAAAACGTATTCTTCGATTTTTTTTATTAATTTTTATGTGTAGCCTAATAGATCAATGTACACATTGTTATTTGTTTATTGTTAATATTATCTGCTTGGGTGAAACTACTTTCTCATGTATTTTTATTTGTTATTTATTTAAGCTTCACGGAAGGTTGAGTAATGGATATGATCGTGGAATTATAAACTTTATAATTATCAGGTAGATTGTAAACGTCGTACATGTATTTTCGTCGAAAAATCATTTCGTAACGACGGTTGCAATTGTGCAGAATTTAGCCCGAAGCATTGATGTTATCAGCAAATATAGACGGCAGTATATAAAGTAATTATGTAATACGACAAATTGAAAGAACATCTATCCGGTTTTAGAACTGCATTTGTACGTTATACAATATAATCGAGATTTTATTTTTATCGTGAACTTTATATATAAATGCCAGAAGAAAACTGAGTGAAATTCTGAAATGGGAAAGTTTTGATTGTAATTTTAGGGATTTCCATTATCACATATGAAAAAAAAACACAATGACAAAACAGGGTGTCCACTTTGTGGAAAGTCCGGGAAAAGTCAGGGAAGCTCAAGAGGGAGAATGTCTGAGAAATTGAGAAGGTCTCCTGGAAATTCACGAAAGTATGAGATTTTACATGGTTGCACCACACGCTTCCTAATGCTAGGATAGTGATTATTGATACGTAGACCTGAGCGGATCCATGGGTACGATCGACTATTTTTTTTAATACAATAGCCCAATGCACTTTATCTCTCTTCCTGACACTTTTATCTGGAATTCACAGTAGAGTAGACAATAGGTACATAGTAGGTACACAATACGAATTCAAAAAAATCTATAAATAAACAACCTTTTAGGCAGCTCTCCAGGCGAATACTAACAAAATCCCGATCAAAAACGTTGCGAGATAGGGGGACACATCACCAAAATTATTTACACTCGCTTTAGAAGACTTATTCAACGAGTTAGACTGGAAAACCAAAGAAATAAACATAGATGGGGAATACGTTCCTCATCTACTTTTTGCCGATGACATCGTACTAATATCGACCAACCGATAAGATCTAAAGGAAATGTTCAATAGAACTAAACGTTAAATCCAATAAACATTTCAAAATCATCGATAACGTTGATTCTTATATATACTGGGCCAAAAATGAACCATCTCAAAAGACAATCTTAAAGCAGACTTTACAAGGCGAATATCACTGGCATGGACGGCATTTGGCAAATTTACATCAAGGACATGTGTACTTACTGTACTAACATATGGATCGGATACTTGGGCATCAAACAAAGAGGTCTCGAATAAATTACATTTCAGCCAGAGAGTTATAGTAAAATGAATGCTAGGTGTTTGCCTCCTAGACTATATACGTAACGAAGAAATACGTAGACGATCTAAGGTAACAACAAGAGTCTGTAAATTAAGGTGGAGCTGTGCTGACCACCTTGCCAGGAGGTCTGACTATAATTGGACTTTCCGAATTGTCGATTCCACGAACAAGACGGACGTACAATATAAAAAAACTACTCTACATCAACTGGGAACAACAGGCTCAGGAGAGAGAAATGTGGAAGTCATATGAACATCATACGCACAAAGATAGACAGGAAACTAAGGGAGGCACAATCAGATTATGAAAATGCATACTGATTGTGATGATGCAAATTTTAAACTCTGTCGAACAACCACCGAAGACTCTGAGTACTCAGGTTAGCCAATTAAGATGGCTATGCCCGAAATATAAAGTCTGAAATTGTCATATCGTCATATCTGATCGTAAAGTTGCAAGACATCAAAAGGCACTGTGCCCAAAATTTTTTCAAGTAAATTGATGATCAGTGCACTCACTGTTTGCGTCGGTACAAAACAGTTACTGAAACATAGATGTATCATTAAAAAAAGAGCCTCAGTTGAGAGAGCGAGAGCCAGCCAAAACGCCAGAAAACGGAGCAGTCAGCAGACATGGTGATGACATCTGTATTTTGGTACACGCACGGAAATTTTATGAATAAAGTCGAACTTGCAAACAAAAACGATTTTTCAATATTTTGTCGCGAAATGAATTGGGACATCTATGAGTCTCAGGAAAAAACAGCTTACATAGACTCCAAATCGAGAGTCGTACTGTCCTAGGATAGAAATCACAGGAAAAAATTGATAGGTTAACCTATGAAAGAAATTATGATACTAACTTTTCGAAATTTCTCAATCCATTGAATGCAAGATAATATATAGCTTCTAGTCGAGAATTATTTATGTATTTAGTGCATATAACTGAATTTAATATTAAATTTAATATCACTACACTACATTCTACGAGTGTCGCATTTTAAGCCTTGATAAAATTCAGGAACGGTATTTTTTGGAACAAAATGCTAGTTGCTGCTCAAAATATGTTCTGTGGGAAATAGGCAAGTTCCAACCAGTTCTGAAAACCGTTTTATTATGTTAATATATAGTTCTGAAAAACATGTTAATTGAAGATAACACTAAATTCCAATTGTTCAAAATGCTATTCATTTATGAAATAACAACATTTGTGGAATTTGGTTCATCTTTGCACATCCAAACTTTGAATTGTGCTCTTGTTTAGTTTTGGATTCATATATCACTATACCAAAAATGGCAATCTTATTCTGAACGCAAGACCACAATGAAATTCTGCATTCCAATAGCAAACAGTGTGATTTAAATCCCAAATGATGAACGAAGCGTTTCTACGCATTTTTGTTGAGTTAGTCAATTATTTTCATGAAAATTGCTTTTTAAACGCTCACAAAACACACACACACACGCACGCACACACACACACACACACACACACACACTGACATCAACGAACTGCCCCGAATCATTGCACCGCATTGTCACTCACCTGTTTCCTGCGAAGCCTGAGCTACCCGCTTATCCTTCGTGGCAGGTGAGGGACGAAGATATACCATCAGTGACTATGAATGAGCTGATGGGCGCGTGCAACCGGCTCCAAAACGGTAAGGCTCCCGGTCCAGATGGCATACCTAACATCGCGCTAAAATGCGCCATAGCCAATAGGCCTGACATGTTTCTACACATGTATGAGACCTGCCTAAAGCAGGGGGTTTTCCCGACTAAGTGGAAAAAGCAGAGGCTTGTGCTCCTCCCTAAAGGGGGAAAGAAACCTCCCGACGAACCGTCATCATATCGTCCCCTCTGTATGTTGGACTCTGCGGGAAAACTCCTTGAAAGGATAATAGCAGATAGGCTGGAGCCCTACGTTGAGCCGAAACTTTCCACCAACCAATTCGGGTTCAGAAAGGGGAGATCAACCATCGATGCCGTGACGCTCGTTACCAACATCGCCAGAGAGGCTATCTCGGGAAAGAGATGGAGAAGAGGTGGAAAAAAGTACTGTCTAATAGCCACCCTGGATATCAAGAACGCCTTTAACTCGGCCCGCTGGGACCGCATTTTGGAGGCTCTTGCCAGGATGGAAGTTCCGCAGTACTTGCGCAGAATGGTTTCAGCGTATTTCAAGGACCGCATCTTGTTGTACCAAACTGAAAATGGGCAAGTAGACTATAAGATCACAGGAGGTGTACCTCAGGGCTCTGTTCTTGGCCCCCTCTTATGGAACGTAATGTACAACGACCTGCTCCTGCTCGGTCTGCCTGAGGGCGTCAGGCTAGTGGCATTCGCCGATGATGTGGCATTGATCATAGTGCGCAAGCACATAGAGGAGATACAAACAACCTTCTCATTCGCTATAGCCACAATTCAGCATTGGATGCTCGCAGCGGACTTGAGTTTAGCAGAACAAAAGACCGAAACACTTCTTGTTAGCAGTCGAAAGGCAAGGGAAACCATCACCCTCAAAATAGGCGACACCTACATACAGTCGCAGCCCTTCATCAGCTATTTGGGGGTGCTCCTGGACACACGGCTCAACTTCAAAGAGCACATAATCGCGGCCAGCAAGAAAGCAGCTGGGGTACAGGGGGCATTATCTAGAATAATGCCGAATGTCGGAGGCCCTAGACAGATAAGAAGACAGCTACTGGCAACAGTAACTACTTCTGTTTTGTTGTACGGGGCACCGGTATGGGAGAAATCGCTCGAGCTACCATCGTACCGCCGGAAAATGAAATCAGTCCAGTGGCTCTCAGCGATTCGAGTGGCATCATCCTACCGCACTGTGTCTTACGAGGCGGTGAGTGTGATTGCCTCTACCCTACCAATCGACATCCTGGATGCAGAAAGGGGACGGCTTTCTCGCAGAAAGTTAGAGAAAGACCAACCGACAGGAAACAGCGATGAAAGAGCCATGAGTCTAGGGCAATGGCAGGAGAGGTGGGACAGCTCTACTAAAGGCCGGTGGACATATCGATTGATACCTAACATCAGTCGTTGGGTCAACCGCCAGCATGGGGAGGTTGGGTTCTACATCACTCAACTCCTGACTGGACATGGATGCTTTCGAGCATACCTGCACAGGTTCAGGAGGGCAAACTCCCCAAACTGCCCACACTGTACGGACGTTATAGAGGACGCAGAACACGTGTTCTTCTCCTGCCCCCGGTTTCAGGATCAACGTGCTGAAGTGGAGAGGATTCTGGAGACTAATATCGTTCCAGAACAATTAGTAGAAGCCATACTGAAGGGCCCCCAAGCCTGGAACTTGGTATCAGATTACGCGGAGACTATCCTTAAAGAGCTCCGCAATACCTTCGAGGAGTAGGCTTTAGAGGCTTTCAATGTAAGAGCAGTTAACATCTGCAATGAACCACCCTTGCGAAGTAGTATTGACAAAGAGTGCCGCAGGGGACCATGGTTGTAGGAGAAAGAGGTTAGGGTTTTAGCGGGTATACGGTATACTGGTTTCAATGCAACGATTTACTCTTGCTTGAAGTCATTGCATCGGGAGTCCCGCACGACGGCTAGCACGTGCTAGTTAAGTACGCAATGTATTTCCCCCCTCTTCGGATAAAAAAAAAAAAAAAAAAAAACACACACACAGGTGGCGGATAGGGGGACGCTCTCCAGTAATGGGGAGTACTGAGGATTTCCTCAGGGCGGACCAAAATCAGATAGGGGAAGGAACCCCGAAAATAAACCATTCATGGATATGGGTGATAAGGTCAACTTAATGCCCCAGGTGGGTACCTCTGCAGAGGATAATCCCACCACCGGTTCCGATCGAGTGAAAGCCTCGGTGGCCGGTGCACGCTCCACGGATTCTGGGGGGAGCGAATTATCACTGGTTCCGTCACATAGTGACAAGAAGAAGAAGAACACCGTTAATGGTACAACATCGACCATTAAAACTAGAGCTGGCAGCAAGACACTATTCAGCCAAGTCCTCCAAAATGCGAATAGTGGAGTTGACGTCCCCCAAAGGGCAACAGATGAGAGTGGCGCTCCAAACAAATTAGGAGCAAAGATCGATGAGCTCTTGAGGTTCACTGGGCCTAGGCACAATGTACATCATGAGATCAAGAAACTGGCACACACCATTAAGTCAGAATATGACAAATATCTGACGTCAACGACGCGGCCATCTCCTGTAGCGAAACCTGCTACAACACAGACATCGCCAGTAAAGGTGTCAAACACTCAGATACAAGGTGAAAAGCAAAAGGAGGTCCCAAAAGCGGCTGCCTCAAAAGCAGCTAACTCAAAACCGGCTGCGTCAACACCGGCGGCCCCAAAGCAGGCGGCTTCAATAAAAGTAGCCTCTGTAGCAAGGACCTCGCCACCGAAGGCCTAGCCTTCAGTAGCCTCATCAAGTAAGACACAAACTCTTAAACCGGTGCTAGCTAGCAAGCTAAAGCCCGGTAAAGAAGGTTGCCAGAACATCGGGCAAACCACCCAGGCAACAACAAGTAGGGTGGTCAATTCAGAAGCGGAGAGAAACAGTGGATTAAAATCCAAGTTTAAACCGCAGACCAGAAACCAACCTTCAAACCAGTTGACTGACTGGCAACTGGTAAAGAGGAAAAAGGCCCCGAGGACCAATAAGCAAAAACCAGCGCCACATTGTACGCTGCTTATAAAGAAAGGCGAGAAGAGCTCCCATGCAGATATCTTGCGAGGTATCAAAAATGATCCCACCTTGCAGGATATAGGCAAAAAAGTCAATAAGATCCGACGAACAGCTAAGGGAGATCTCCTTTTGTTATTTGCGAAGGCAGACGCTCAGGAGATGGAGCGCTATTGTAACGCCATCAAGAATAAGCTCCCAAGCGGGGCCACTGTACAATCTCGAATACCGCAAATCGAGATTGAAATTAAAGACCTGGATGAGATCAGTACCAAGGAAGACGTGGTAAAGCTGCTCAAAGATAATATCGACGGCCTGGCAGAGATCACTGAGGAGGCAGTGAAATCACTTCGACGGGCATATAGATCAACACAAACGGCAGTTGTTTGTCTCCCAGAGGTCCAGGCCAAGAAATCCATCGCACTTGGAAAGCTAAAACTTGCGTGGGGCACAGTACGTGTTTGCGAGAGGATCAGCCTTCGACGGTGCTTCAAATGCTGGCACTTTGGGCACAACGCCCATGCGTGCAGAGGCAAGAGTGACCGAAGCAGTTGTTGTCACAGATGCGGAGGCGCTGGTCACAATGCCTCGGCTTGTCAACAACCTGCCAAGTGCTTACTCTGCAAAGAGAAAGATAGTAGGTCAGACTGCCGGCACGTTGCGGGTAGTTGGAAATGTCCGATCTACCAACAGCCAACAAGCCCGTAAATGAAAGTACTGCAACTCAACCTCAACCATTGCGAAGCAGCCCAAGACCTACTGGTACAGCGGGTGCGGGAATTGGATTGCGACGTAGCCATAATCTGCGAGCAGTACAAAAACTTCGACACCCTGTCCTGGGTAAATGACACAACGGACAGAGCAGCGATATGGGCTTGTGGTAAACTTCCGGTCCAACAACTCCCAAATACCCCCGAACCATGGCTTGTGAGAGCCAAAGTGGGAGGGGTTCTCTTCTATAACTGCTATGCACCTCCTAGTGCAGAGCTCGAGGAGTTCGAGTTATTCTTGGACACCTTGGCGGAGGATGTACGGAAGCGTGAATCGGTCGCCATCGCAGGTGATTTCAACGCCTGGGCAATTGATTGGGGATGCCGGGAAACGAGCGCGAGAGGACGAGCTCTCCTTGAGACCATGTCTTCGCTCAACCTGGTACTCCTCAACACAGGAGCCGTAAGCACATATCGCAAAGGCACTGCCAGCTCCATTATCGACGTGACATTCGTTAGCAGCAACCTAATTAAAGGGGGCTGTGAGTGGCGGGTCGATGAGGAGTTTACTAATAGCGACCACCAAGCTATTATTTGGGAAATCAACACCACTCCCAAACGAAGATTGTGTGTCAGTCGTGCGAGGTCACAGCCAGTCGGTTGGAACAAAAATGCTTTCGATGCTGATTCATTCGCCTTGGTTATGGAGCAGGAACCATTGTCAATAGCAACAAGCGCAGAAGCCACTGCCAAAGAGGTAATGACAAGCGTTGTCAAGTCCTGCGATGCTTCCATGCCAAGGAGACGGCAGAACAACAGCCGCCCACCAGTGTACTGGTGGAACGACACGATCTCACAACACCGAGGAGAGTGTCTCAAAGCACGAAGGCTGCATCAACAAGCACGGAGACGCGACAGGGTCACAACAGAAGAACTAAGGCTCGAATATGAGATCAAAAGACAACATCTACGAAGAGCCATTCTCTCAAGCAAGAGATCCTATTGGAAGGAGTTGTGTGACGAAGTTGACCAAGATCCATGGGGAAAACCGTATAAAATCGTGATGCATAAAATCAAGGCCCCCCCGATGACATCAACGAACTGCCCTGAATCATTGCACCGCATTGTCACTCACTTGTTTCCTGCGAAGCCTGAGCTACCCGCTTATCCTTCGTGGCAGGTGAGGGACGAAGATTTACCATCAGTGACTATGAATGAGCTGATGGGCGCGTGCAACCGGCTCCAAAACGGTAAGGCTCCCGGTCCAGATGGCATACCTAACATCGCGCTAAAATGCGCCATAGCCAATAGGCCTGACATGTTTCTACACATGTATAAGACCTGCTTAAAGCAGGGGGTTTTCCTGACTAAGTGGAAAAAGCAGAGGCTTGTGCTCCTACCTAAAGGGGGAAAGAAACCTCCAGACGAACCGTCATCATATCGTCCCCTCTGTATGTTGGACTCTGCGGGAAAACTCCTTGAAAGAATAATAGCAGATAGGCTGGAGCCGTACGTTGAGCCAAAACTTTCCACCAACCAATTCGGGTTCAGAAAGGGGAGATCAACCATCGATGCCGTGACACTCGTTACCAACATCGCCAGAGAGGCTATCTCGGGAAAGAGATGGAGAAGAGGTGGAAAAAAGTACTGTCTAATAGCCACCCTGGATATCAAGAACGCCTTTAACTCGGCCCGCTGGGACCGCATTTTGGAGGCTCTTGCCAGGATGGAAGTTCCTCAGTACTTGCGCAGAATGGTTTCAGCGTATTTCAAGGACCGCATCTTGTTGTACCAAACTGAAAATGGGCAAGTAGACTATAAGATCACAGGAGGTGTACCTCAGGGCTCTGTTCTTGGCCCCCTCTTATGGAACGTAATGTACAACGACCTGCTCCTGCTCGGTCTGCCTGAGGGCATCAGGCTAGTGGCATTCGCCGATCATAGTGCGCAAGCACATAGAGGAGATACAAACAACCTTCTCATTCGCTATAGCCACAATTCAGCATTGGATGCTCTCAGCGGACTTGAGTTTAGCAGAGCAAAAGACCGAAACACTTCTTGTTATCAGTCGAAAGGCAAGGGAAACCATCACCCTCAAAATAGGCGACACCTACATACAGTCGCAGCCCTTCATCAGCTATTTGGGGGTGCTCCTGGACACACGGCTCAACTTCAAAGAGCACATAATCGCGGCCAGCAAGAAAGCAGCTGGGGTACAGGGGGCATTATCTAGAATAATGCCGAATGTCGGAGGCCCTAGACAGATAAGAAGACAGCTACTGGCAACAGTAACTACTTCTGTTTTGTTGTACGGGGCACCGGTATGGGAGAAATCGCTCGAGCTACCATCGTACCGCCGGAAAATGAAATCAGTCCAGTGGCTCTCAGCGATTCGAGTGGCATCATCCTACCGCACTGTGTCTTACGAGGCGGTGAGTGTGATTGCCTCTACCCTACCAATCGACATCCTGGATGCAGAAAGGGGACGGCTTTCTCGCAGAAAGTTAGAGAAAGACCAACCGACAGGAAACAGCGATGAAAGAGCCATGAGTCTAGGGCAATGGCAGGAGAGGTGGGACAGCTCTACTAAAGGCCGGTGGACATATCGATTGATACCTAACATCAGTCGTTGGGTCAACCGCCAGCATGGGGAGGTTGGGTTCTACATCACTCAACTCCTGACTGGACATGGATGTTTTCGAGCATACCTGCACAGGTTCAGGAGGACAAACTCCCCAAACTGCCCACACTGTACGGACGTGATAGAGGACGCGGAACACGTGTTCTTCTCCTGCCCACGGTTTCAGGATCAACGTGCTGAAGTGGAGAGGATTCTGGAGAGTAATATCGTTCCAGAACAATTAGTAGAAGCCATGCTGAAGGGCCCCCAAGCCTGGAACTTGGTATCAGATTACGCGGAGACTATCCTCAAAGAACTCCGCAATACGTGCAAGGAGTAGGCTTTAGAGGCTTTCAATGTAAGAGCAGTAAACATCTGCAACGAACCACCCTTGCGAAGTAGTATTGACTAAGAGTGCCGCAGGGGACCATGGTTGTAGGAGAAAGAGGTTAGGGTTTTAGTGGGTATACGGTATACTGGTTTCAATGCAACGATTTACTCTTGCTTTGAAGTCATTGCATCGGGAGTCCCGCACGACGGCCAGCACGTGCTAGCTAAGTACGCAATGTATTTCCCCCCTCTTCGGATAAAAAAAAACACACACACACACACAAAAATATATATATATATATATATATATATATATATATATATATATGTATTAGATTGTTTCCGGGAATTCATCCGCGTAGTTGATAACTGATCCCTGCCGGGATCTATGGTAAAATGACGACGTTTCGGCAGAGTCATATCTGCCCTCTTCAGGTCGGTTCGCATAATTCTCGTAGCCTTATGCTTTCGCTTCTAGTTACTCGAATACTAGTAACTAACTCGAAACGTCATTTTACCATCGATCCCGGCAGGGATCAGTTATCAACTACGCGGATGAATTCCCGGAAACCACCTAAAACATTTAGTGCCCGCGAAAACTTAAAAACATATATATATATATATACGTTTTTTTATGTTACGCTCTAGAAGAAGCAGTTTATCCTGAACTTAGTAGGCAATGACAGAGAAAACACATAAAATTTTATTGACCATTGGTGTTTATTTAGTGGGAACTAACTCTAAAAACACTATTAAATTCGAGTGTTATATATTCCACTAATCAAGATGGCTGACGACAATATTACGAAAATAGCATTGCGATTTTAACTATGTCATGCTAGTAACAAAACTACTACAGTTTCACATTAATTTGGGAAATAACCCTCGTATTTAATTGGTCTTGTTACAGACTGGCTCCTCAAAGTAGATTATTAGAAATTTAAACAAGAGTTCAATGTCGACACATTTTTTCAGTATATATTTTTGTTTTTGAGGATAGCGCGCGCAACTAATGATGGTCCCGCCTAAAAACAATATATCGTCTTGCGTCTAAAAGCCTGTAGAATTTTACATGGCAAGTAACAGGAGGTATATTATATGATTTAAGTATTAGTACCTGATCCAAATCGTACACATCAAATTTACAAATCTCGTATAGTAAAATATTTACGAAAATTACATCTAAAATATTTATTAAAATTAATTTTGAAAAATACTCGACCCCCCTTTTTTTTTGTGACCGCTCGTGACTAGGGCCACGATATCGAATAGAAAGTATCGATACTGTACTAATGATCAGTATCGAAAAAACTATCGTACTCGTAAAACTATCGAAACAAAGTATGGAGGTATGGATACTTTATAGTATCGAGAATTTTTTATAAGCCTAATGTCCACACAATTGGACATCATTTTTGCTAATTCTTATGCAAAAAGTCTCCTTAAAACAAATCCGAAGGTGGCCGGGCGGTAACCTGGTCGAGAAATTGTTTAAACGATTTGTTTATGTATTAAAAAAATGTTTATACAAGTTCTCGACCATTTTACGGCCCGGCAACCTTTTCTGCATCGAAAACCGTTTTTTAGGTTTTTGGGTCAATCTGAACAACAAAGGTCTGTTGTTAATTTCCTCTAAGGTTGAACGTTTTTGAGTTATAAGCGATTTTATTAGTTTGAAAAAACCCAAAAAAGCTCTATAACGCGGATAAAAATTATCATTTTTGAACCCAGAAAAGGCAAGCCTTTGTTTTTAAATGTTTATAACACCGCGCTACCGATACTTACCAGTGATGTTGCGTCTCTCTCGCAATTGAAATTAATAGAATAAAATAATTAACAATACCTCTATTGAGTACTACAATATAGATTTACTCTATTGTCAAATATAAACGTGATATAAACAAATTTTCGATTCCCATGGATTGCAGAGCAGAATTGAAAGTGTGGCAAGTGAGATAGCCTCCTGCCCTCTCTGTTGCGCTTGCTTTCTAGTCTTTTCACGGTTTTTATGCATTGCAGGCTAACTCTAGGAAGTAAATCCTCTAAGCCGTAAACATGAGCCAGAAAGCCAAATTAAGAAATACGATATTTACATATCGAATACAAAGTATCGAGTGTAAAAGCATCGGTATCAAAAAAAGTACTCGATACCACAAAGTATCGTTACTTTTTTCGTGTCCCTACTCTTGACCTGATCAAAAAGATAGTAACCAAAAATTTGTTGTTCCTAACATATGTCCTAGTTTGGGGTTTGTTTGAGCACTATGCAATTTTTGAAACCAAACATTAAATATAGGTAAATTCTATTTTACTGAAGATCCAATAAAATACTTGAATGCCAGTGTTGAAAGAAAAATATCAATGTTGAAGAATATTGTAACCATTACTCAACCTTTTAACTTTATCATATCACAGGTAGCAAAAATCACACATATAATTTCAGCAATCTTTCTATTTTTGTTTTGTTTTATTTTGGTGTCTTTTCTGCCTCATGCGCACTTTGTTTTTTTTCTCTGTTTCTCTTGCCTATGTACGCACACGCAAACGCACACGCCTGCTGCCTACCCACCTGCCTGTCTGTGCCTCTAAAAAAATACTATGCGCAAAAAAATCAGCATCTGATGGCCGCTTGTATCGCTGTGAAGTCACACACGGATTGTCTAACGGTAGTACCTTGTCCCGAACAGATGACAGTAAGGCGACCGACGACGATCTCTACGACGACGACAACTGGAAGGAACAGGAAGCGAGCCGGACTCATTCAGTGAAATTCACCGATCCGCAGGACACCGAGAACAGAGAGGTGAGCCGAGAAAACGACAGAACCGATATCGGATCGATCGCGGCCGGTTTCCGATCGATCGGTACCGGTTTGGTTCGATTGACGACCGGTTTGGTCAGTAGGACTAAGGAGTGGGCGACGAGGTGGTGGTGTTTTGATTGTTTCGGTCAACGGACGGCTCAATTGAATCGGACTAATAGTTATTTCATGTTGAACGCGTTGAGGGAATTAGACGAGATATATTCGAGACAGAATCACCGGGATTCGCTTTAATTAGAATAGACGGAAAAAAATATGTGCCTTTATTGTTAGCTAATGAAGAATCCCAGTGAGTCATATACAAATAGCCCGGTGCAAGTTTAATTCAGTATTATTTTAATCAGAAATTCTTTAAATCAGTATATATTATCATAACCCAGTATTGAAATATTAAATTAAATTTAATAACTCCTTCCATGTGTCGAAAATTTTGGGAACTGCTTTCTGACATTCCTTTTGGATAAAAAACGTATAATTCATTAGGGTTTGTTCATGTTTTATCACTTGTAGTCAGTATTAATAGGCTATTGTTTTATTTACAATTCAATTTTTATTTATTATCATATTACGGCATTCATGCTAGCGGTTCCCAAAATGTGAAAATTAGAAATCGAATTCCGTGATTCGCTTGAGTTTTTGTTTGTTTTCACAGTACTTAAACGATAATCACCCCACCGTTTTTTTTAATACTATAGAAAGTAAATACTAGTCCTTAGTTACCAAAAAGTGCCAAGAACATCTGGAAATCATGTAGTTGTTATTAGTTTTAGTTAGAAAATGTAGCTTTTGTTGGAAATGTAAAACAACCTTCCAAATAACGCTGCTTCCAAAAAAAGTTAAAATTTTGTTACTGTTGTAGATAGTGTAATTTGATTTTTTTTTAATTTTTGAAAGCGCAATATTATTGTGTTTTAACAGTTTATTGTTATGGCAAAGGTTGCAAACACGCGGGTGAAAACAAATTGTAATAAGGACAGCTCAATGAGTGCTTACCATTTTGAAAAACTGATCCCAAAAATATTATTAAAAAAACCTGGTTAAATTGTAATAGGTGATTCTCAGACAACGAAAGTTTATAACAGTGTGTAGATTTATTTGGCAATACTTACCTATTTTTGGCATCTGTTCATGTCAACATTTTTCAATACTTAAAAGGCATATTTGAAAATTGTGGTTAGCAAATTAATTTTTATAGCAAAAATTTGAGGTGCTATACTCAGAGTGTTCAAAAGTTTAAGGTATTCACGTTTATATTTAGATTTCAATAGAATCACTTTGTGACCTGAACTTTTTAAATCAGTGTTTGTTCTAAAATCTTAAATTTGACCAGAAATGGTTGTGTCCATTGTGTATAAGTTCGAGGATCTCACAAATTCCCATACAGAGTTTTGTTTTTAATTTTTAGTTGGTTATCCAAAAATTCATAGTAAACAAGGCGAGTAATCAAAACTCATGTTATCATCATGAAATCGTATCTTTGGTTTATGTTATTTATGCCGGCTGAAATGTTATGTTTTGAATATACAGTTAGAGAGGATTTCGTAATTTATAAAGGACAACAGCATAGTCCCAAGGAGAAAGGTCTACTGTAAGTAAGGGTTATTAAAAACCTAATCAAATGTTAAAGGATCTATAATTGTAGTTGTTTTCTGGAAGATAGTTGTGGCATCTTTGGTTTGTTTTAAATTCTGAATTATGGGAACCTTTTAATTTTTAATTTTCTTGTTCAGTTGTCTTAATTTTACTACCACTGAAAACGGGGTCTTATTTAGACGTTTGGACTATTTGAATCTGAAAAATATAATCGTAGTACTTATCTCAAAATGTCAATATCATCCGAAATTAAGTATATAATAATTTTTTTGTTTACCAGCGAACTTTTCAAGTTGTTCGAACTGCAACTTCAGTGTATATATTTTTGGGATCAGTATTTTTTCCAGTGCTTTAACTAAACAATTATTTGATTGTACAAACTCTTTTGATTATTGCATGTTCTACATTATTATCGTAGAATTTAATTAACTTGGTTTAGGTTACATCTTTTTCTTCTCCATTTTAGTTGCCTGACATACAAACGAGTTTGACATTTAATTAATACATATCAATATTGTATTGCATGAATATATGCGTAAAGATCTCGTGCATATCATGTATTTTGGGTACTACTAACAATTTTTTTTAGTTTTATCAAATTTTCTATGCACGCCTGTCTTATCTTTGTAAGGTTGTGATGACTTGCAATGTTGAAACCAAACGGGTATAGCATTCTGAGAATTTTGCGTTTGGACACAATATCACTGCCATTTTTTTTTATTATTTTGTTATATTTAGAGCGTATACCAGGACAATACGCAGCATGTGACCCGGGACTAAGTTGGTCTGTGTTCTAGAAACATTCGTTACTTGACTTTTTCAACTCCAAATTTATTCCTTCCAAACTACCTGACTTTCCTCCTTTATAATTAGTAAACCCCTCCTACAAAACGACTAAACCACTTCCAATAAACCGCCTTCTGAAGCAAACTATCTAATATCGTTCTTTATATTTCTTTTCCCTACTTTTGAATGATGATACTATATATAGAACCCCTCTAGGTTTTATCAAGTGTTTTTTCTAAATCGTCTTGTTATTCCATCTTAGAACCTATTTTCATGTCAAACACTCCAGCATAATTTCTTCTAAACTTTTTTTTTCATTAAACAACTATTGTAAACTCATCCTCTAAGTAACAACTAAGGGCATAATTAAGGAAAAGACTACTCTGTCAGTAAGCTTTCATTAATAAAGCTCTTAGGATTTTGAATTTTTAAGGAATTAATTTCGTTTATTTTCGTACAGTTTTAAGAAGTTGTAGTGTACATTAGCCATACTTATCATTGTTCTCAGAAGCCCGACCTAGCAAATAAAATACAAAAAAAAATGGATGAAAATAACCTTACTTCACTACGTAATCTCCGTTTACAATGACAATCGTTGAGCTTCTCAAAATAACTATCTATCTCAGAATTCCCGCTTCATTGATGGAAAATTTCATTCCACCGAGACATTTTATAAAGTTTTGTTTTATCCATTAAACGGGTAAATAGTTTGCAAGCACATTCCAAAAATGCCTGCAAATGGAACTGTCTTCGCCTTCTTTGGAGCGGATTCTTATATACCACAGTTATGCCTGTTCTTTTATCTCAGGTCCAAAGGAATGGATTCATGTTTATCCACAGTTATCAATTGATTGTCGTTGTTGTTATTGTTGAGTAATCGCGGCACCGATCTGGCACACACCCTTCTCATGTCCAATTTTCAGCTAATATGTAACAGCACTTTTTAAATATCTACATTATGTGCTACCTCGTTCAGTAGACGGTGTTCTAGTAACATTTTGTTGATTTATTTCCGCATTTCTGGCATTTCGTTTAATCTCTATAATAAATGTATTGTATCACATAATGATGTCCATTTATTAAATACTGTTGTATTTATGAATTTTTATATTAATATATTTATAAACGGAACTTTCTGATTTGTTCCTCCTCCTAGGACAATACCCACTGATTTGCCTTTTTTTAGATCACAATCTGTTTTGGACTGACCCAAGTAAGAATTTGTTTAATATCGCATCTTCATATTGCCTGCAAAACTTGAACGTCTATCTAGACTAAATCTTCTATATTGTCGTTTGAAATTTAAATAAAAAATTTACCTGCTAATTTTATACAGTGATGTTGAGTGGGTTCTGCAGGTCCTCTATAGACACGTTCTAAAAACTTTTTTTTTCTTGTAAGCTTAAACTTCCTTTAGTTCCTTCTAAATCTTCCCTCTTCCGGTTTAAATTACCACAATTTTATCCCCATTAATTACCAACAGCATAGAAATATTTTGTTAAATACACAAAGGTTATAAACCAGGGTTTAATAAAGTCAGTTCTAGTAATATTTTAATGTGCACAAATCAAAATTCTTGTTTCTGCTAGTTAAAATATGTGTGAGGACTATGTGGATTCAGAATGATCTAGATCTAGAAAAATGTGCAAGAACTTGAAACCCGGATAGAAACAATTTTATAAGTTATTAACAAAGTAATATTAATTAAAAAAACAGTTTATTTTTTGTCAATAACCTCGAAAATTATTAAAATTTAAGAAATTTTAAAAGAGGAAGAATCTTCCAATAAAAGACTATCAATTATTAATATTTTTATTTATACATCTCCATAACCTGAGGACAAGATAAAAAATTAGAAACACTGATATATTAGTTTAAAAAGTTTAAAAAATAATAGTATTGTCTAGATATTTCAGGGAACAATATCCGGTTAGGAAAATATGTGCACCTATATTTCATAAAGTTTGAAAACGTGTATAATTATTGAACGAAAGCCACATACTTATTTTGCATTGTCCAGACAAGTATACTTGATGACATTGCGATTTTATTATAATAATTTGTGATTTATTTATTATAGAATCGGACAAAGAACTACGAAAATTAATCATTATTATTCCTTTAGACATTTTTTATGGATAGATGGATGATTCGATGAATAATTTTGAAAACAATTTAAGCAGTTATTTGTTATTAAATATGGTTTGAACAAATTTAACAAAACTTTAATTGTTTTTCATTATTTAAACAAACCTTAAAATAAGACAAAAAATTGATCGTCAGCTATTCTCTGCAACATGGACATATTTTTTTATAATTTATTTATTTATAAAATTTGTGTATTTTTTAAACAAATAAATTATTATCAAAAAAAACTTAACAAATGATGGTTTTAGAACCCAATTTTTACATAATGTTGTTTAAATACTGAAAAAGTAGAAAACATTTTGTAGGTACACAATATATTTTTTATGAATATTATTTATTTCAACGGTAAATGCCATACAACAGTAGAAAAGTACATTTTGAGTAAATTAATTTAAATCAAGTTTTTGGTAATTAAAATTCATTAAAAAATTCTAAATCGTTTATTAGCTATATGTGTATACAATTTGTTTAAGAGGCCGTTCAAATGTTACGTAAGCACTATAGGGGGCTCTTTGCTTTGCTTATTTTGGTGACATGGGTGGTAAGACCTATGGTTAGGTTAGGTAAATAATTGTAATAAATCGTAATACTTGAACGGCCCCTAAACAAATAACACTAAAAATTTATGTATATAATGTAAAAGTTGTTTCCGGTATTACAGTACTAATTATAATTATAAGAAAAAAATTCAACCACTATTTTATTTGATACCTTTTGGTTGGTTTCTATAATTAACAATTAAAAGTATTGCATTGTCATAATCTCAGAAAATTTGCTCGTCATAAAGTCTCCACGAAGCATATTAATTTTGATGGTTTTGGTTCAACCATTATCTGACATTTGCAATGTTAAATCAAGGCTCTAGATAATTTCGTACTATTTAACTTTTTAAATTTATATTTGATAATGTAAATATTATTTTTTACTTGTGACTGGTTTTCGAACATCGTAATAACATTAAATCGAAATTATTAATATAAATTTACTTATAGGATTTTTTGATCAGAAAAATAATCTTAAATACCAATGGTAAGATTTAAATTATGTTTGAAAATGAATATTGGAATTTTTGGAAATTATTAAGATAGAGTACAGACCAATTATAGAAGAGGTTATAAAAAGCTACCGTATTTTCTCACACTCGGAGAAATTATAAAGAACGGGCAAAATAAATAAATACTAGTAATATAGTTTCAAAAATTGAAACAAAAAAACATAATGTTAGGTTTATTCACCGGTCATGACTTAAATTGACAATAATTTGTAACTGATAATACCTTGAATAAAGTAATTTCCAATAACTGTTCGTGGGTCTCAACAGCATATATAGAGAAAATATAAAAAAATACTCAGTATGCTATACCTACATCACACTGGTAGAATATTTTATATTAGTCATATTTCAGAGTATTAATAGAACGAAATAAAGCGTGAAGTCATTTCACGTTTTATTATATCTCATTTTATATACCAGTACAATATTTATTGTTTTTTTTTCTCTTAATTGTATTTTTTACAATAAATTTTGTTACATAATGCATGGACTTTATTTTTCCGAAAACAAATCGAAAAACAAAGTGGCCATAACTTGGTAGCTTCAGTAATTAGTTGTAGGTGCATTTTGCTTAGACGGGCACTTTGTTTTTTGATGGCAACCCTTTTTCTTTCTGTAACCGGTGGTGGTTATTTACATTTCCAACAAACTGCGTAGAGTATTTGTAGTTAACTGTGGACTGTTAATTTGTAGAACCGAATAGTTCGTTTTTGTAAAATAACCTTTCCTAGATACGAAGTTTATCTA
Source organism: Octodonta nipae (assembly GCA_034190945.1). Lineage (NCBI taxonomy): Eukaryota > Metazoa > Arthropoda > Insecta > Coleoptera > Chrysomelidae > Octodonta > Octodonta nipae. The sequence continues at coordinate 54,727,345 of CM067216.1, forward strand.
GTAAGATATTTTTAAACACACTGAGAAAAAGTATTATTAATTTTAAACTTTTTTATTTTACCCTGATTTTATTTTTCACATTACGTCAGGGTTTCTGGATAATTTAAATATTAATTAAATTCTTAAATGTGTGCAAAAGGGAAGTAATTAATTGTTTTGTAAAACTTTACAAAGGACCAGGCACCTTTCTTATGGAAAAATAGACTTCCGTCAAATTATTTGAAGTTTTGGTATGTTGTAGCAGTTGACGTTCTGATAAAAAGAGTCCATGGGCTCAAACGGATTCTATGACTAATTTTCGAGGTACAGAGTGTTAAACATCGAAAGTGCCGCATTTTTTAAATCAGATTTCCAATGATCGACGTGCTTTATTTCCGGTTACTGGAGAAATTGTGATTTGTACATTATTGGACATAAATATTTCAGAAAACAATGGCCATAAGTTTTGGTGGATTACATGGTATTTAAAAAATACTTACATGTGATTTTGGAAAAAATCTTTTCTTTTTTATTACAACGTTGAAAATATAACAAGATGTTATTGCACAATTATTATCAGGTTAAAGTAATAATTTCTTGGATGTGCTGCATGTAACATACAGTGTGAGCCATAAATATAGCCATAGAAGGCATATATTATTTTTTCCTATTAATGAGTCACCTTCTACGAACCATTCGTGCTGCAATTTTAATAAGACATTAAACAGATATATTATCCGTCTCTTTATACTCAACGGGATGTTAAACTGATTGCAAAAACAATACATATTGAAAAAAAATATTTTTTTATAGTACCCCGCAGTTTTAAATTCTCTCCGTCAACTTTGTATGTTATTACATTTTTACGTTAACAAATGTTCAGTGCTTTACTGAGCAGAATATTATTAATATAGTGTGACTCGTTTTCGAGATATAGAGTGTTAAACTTCGGAAACGACACCTTAATCGTATCAGATTTCTCATAATATGTGTTTTATTTCCGATTATTCCAGAAAACGTAGTTTGCACATTGTTCTGGCATAAATATTGCACAAAAAATTACTATTAATTATTTTTTATTGCAGGGTGTTTCCCATATACGTAACATGTTTTTTAGAAAACTCATCTTTTATTATAACGTTGAATACATAAGAAGATTTAATTACTCTAATATAATAATCTAATAGTCTAATAATATCATGTTAAAGAAATTAATTTTTGGACGTGTTCATACATTATACAGTGTGAGTTGTAAATATTGCGCAAAGTGGACGCATCTATTATTTTTTCCATTAATAAGTAACCCTGTATAAATCATGCGTCCTGCAATTTTTATATTAAATAATACAAATCTACGACTCATCACACTAAATTCTACAGCTTTGCACAAATTGTACAAATTAAAGTATTGTAGTAAATGGTAAAAAATGGTATATGCCCACTATAGCTATATTTACGACATACACCGTATAATATATCTATGAACACGTCCAAGAACTCAATTTCTAATTAATTAAGCGATTACATCTTATGTATTCATCGTTGTAATAAAAAAATGAGTTTTCTGAAAAAACATGTTACCTATATTGGAAACACACTGTATTAATTAATGGTAATTGTTTTATTCAATATTTTTGTCAAATAGTGCGAAAATTATCTTTCCTGCAATATACGGGAATAATACACACACGTCTGTTATGAGAACTCTGATAAGAAAAAGCAGACATTTCCAATGTTTAACACCCTATATCTCGAAAACTAGTCATACAATTTTAACAATATTCTGCTCACTTAAACACTGAACATTTGTTAACGTAACAATGTTATAACATACAAAGTTGACGGAGAGAATTTAAAACTACAGGGTAGTATAAAAAAATACATTTTTTCAATATGTATAGTTTTTTCAATGAGTTTAACATCCTGTTGAGTATCAAGAGACGGATAGGATCTTATATCTGTTCATTGTCTTATTAAAATTGCAGTACGAATGGTTCGTACAAGGTGACTCATTAATAGGAAAAAACAATATATGCCTTCTCTAGCTATTCATTACGGCTCACACTGTATATTATATGAAGCATATCCAATAAATTAATACTTCAATTAATTGTGCAAAAACATCTTCTTATGTTTTCAACGTTGTAATAAAAAAACTGATTTTTCCCAAAAGCACATGTTACGTATTTTTGAAATACCCTGTACTTCAGCAAAATTTATGGCAATTGTTTTGTGAAATACTTGTATCCAATAATGTACAAATCACAATTTCTCCACTAACCGGAAATAAAACACATCTATCATGCGAAATCTGATATTAAGAATGCGGCATTTCCGATTTTTAACATCGTGTAACCCGAAAACTAGTCATAGAATCTGTTTGAGCCCTCTTTTTGTCAGAACATCAACTTCTACAACATGCCAAAATTTCAAACAATTTGACGGAAGTCCATTTTTCCATAAGAAAGGTGCCTGGTTCTTTTCACAAAAAGAAACTTAAACTTTTTTGATTACTTTTTTCAGTGTGGCCAAGAATGTTGCTTTAGATGACTTCACATACCGGGTGTTTCAATTTACTCCCTCCACGAAGAATAACTCCGTAAAATTAAATGATAACAAAAAATAATCTCAACAGTTGATTAGTATAATAGGGGACAAATAAGGCTGTAGGGTATTTTCATGGTCAATTTAAAACTTTTAGTTGGATTCCCTATTTTTTCAGCCGGAAATCAGTTAGAAAAGGAATTTTCCATTCAAATGAAATGATATATCTCAATGAAAATTTATGCAAATTTTCAGTACTAGATGTATCTGAATATGACCTCTACAGCAGTTGTCATCCTCCATGTGACTGTTAACGATTCTGACTTTATACTGGGGCAGTCCTAACGGGGTGCCCTAAGTGGGTTGCTTTTCTTGTTCTCAAAAATCGTAGAAAAAAATTCGGGGAAAATTCGGATGTCGGTATTAACGACTGGCGACGAATTTTTTACTGGAACTTCAAAGTTCTGTCTTCGACCATTTAAATTCTAAAGCAAAGTAGAAGGCAATGGGACTCATATAAATTAGGAAATGTGAGTATTAAGGGACTCACTTTAAACAAGCACCCCAAGGGTCAGGTCAATAAATTTTTTAAATGAAAGTAAATTTATGTTCACCCCATATCTGATGGATGAAGTCATTTTGCCCCCACCTAAGAGATGTCTTATGTGGATTTTGAAATTCTGGTTCTATCCGATTTCGGGGTCTAAACTAGTGGTTCCCACTTAAAATTTGTAATTTGTAAGTTGATCTTGAAAAAACGCTGCAAATCAATCCAAAAGTCACACATATTTGTTCCCCATTGCATCATTCAAATTGTTTAGATGTCAGTTTTTGATATCATTTATTTTTACAAAGCTATTCGCGCGGAGAAAAGGAAATGAGACACCTCGTATATTGCAGTATTAACCTACATGATTTCTTTTTATTTTGTTGTCGGCAGCCCTTTTTAAAGTTGATTTAGCGAATCTTTACTAGAAAGACAAGATGGTAGGTAAGTTGGATACTTTTATAACCATCCCGCTATTCCGAAGAATTCCATAGGCAATGTTGACGTAACTCATAATTTAGTCATTTTGAATCTTAGAGCTTGTACCTTCTGGAGCTAGCCTGCAGTGCACAAATGTCGGGGTAAGACCAAAGGGAGAGAGGGCAATAGAGAAGGCAAGAGGCTATTTCCTAATTCTATTACAGTCTCTATTACCCACCTTTCTAGGCTTCCCACGATTTTGTGCAATTGCAGGTTAGCTCCAGAAGGGACATGCTCTAAGTTGTGAACAGTTTATTTCAATATTTCAGCGTTTCATGGTCTATGTCAAAGTTCTTGTTAATTATAGTGACGTCAAGGTGTGCCCTGGATCTTGAAAGATTAAGCATGTCCACTTACTATGCAGCTGTGGTTGCTGGTTGCCCAAAAAATACTTATATTTTAGCTGTGGTCCAAACTGATAATCATCACTTTATTTTTATCAAACCACAATTTGTTAAATTCGTTTGTCACAATTCTCACAATGAAATTCAAAAATCCGTATTGCAACTTTGTAAAGTGATAGCTTTTGATTGCTTTCGTACGTCATCTATAATAGGCGCAATCTGTAGGATAATCAATGGTAAGTGCATTATATGTTTAGTTCATAATGATAACAATACAACATAGTGACTCCAAACTATTAGGAGATGACTGTGAAAGGGCTCTAAAAATAATTTTAAATGCCAAAATCTACTTGACTTAGAGTATGCACTGTGCACTGCAACAGCGACATAATTTTCCTTTTAGAAGCAGAAACTGTTTTGTTGTTCTTAATATAGGTTTGAAGATTTATGTTGTAGCGAAAAAACACTATTTATCTTTGTTTTCTCAAAATTTTCGGATCCTTTACCCATTTTGCGCAGGTTTAACAAAAAAATTGCGGAAAAGTTTTGGAATAGGTCTACTACAATTTAAAGGAAAGTTAAATTAGATTGGAGTTTTCGACACGCCAATTTACAAAAGCGATAGAATTTTGTAAAAAATTTGTTATTTCCTGGTCCCATTGATCTTCTAAGCAGTTTTAAGTTGAAGAAGATAAGGATCAATTTATTTATTTTAACTTATGGCACAAATCATAATTTATAAATAACATATAGATACACAAATTCGGGCACTAGATTTTTCTGGTCAGTGTTAGCATCTAAAGGACTGGTTGATTTCTTTAAGATCGCTGATTTTTTTCTTGGTCACGAGAAATTGAAGATTGTTTGACAAAACTTCTGCCTGTTCATTTAGAATTACCCAGAGTGCACTACGTGGGGGCTAACTGGCTTTACACCCCAGTCTATCAGTCATTTTGTCATATTAACGTTAACAAATAATGTGCAACCTTACAAAGGTTGACTTCTCATGAACTTTAGAAAGGTTACTCTTAACCTTTTTATAACTAAATGGAGACATTAGATAGATTAGATTTTATTAAGTTTTGATTTCTGATAGTCACAATGATGCTTTAAAAAGTAGTTAACTGTTTAAATGTATTAAATACTAGAATTATAAATGATAACTGACATAATTCACTTATTTCCAACCAAAGTTATCTCGAAGACGTCATTTGGATCAACAAATCTCTTCGGTCATTATCAAAAGGCTTTTAATTTAAATTTCTATTGTTACCGCCATTTTCCTTTCTTAAATTTCACATAATAAATCCGATTATAGCTCAAAAACACTTATTCCTCCAACAACATATCTGATCGCTTCTCAAATACCGCTTTGACATACCAAGGCAATTTCCGCAGATTTTCCCTTTCAATCTGGTTAAACTCTACACCGAAGTGGTAAATTGAGAAACGACCCAACTTCTAAGCGTGTGGTTTCCTCGAAAGACGATTCCATTAAGGCTTATCTCTGAAACTTTATACCGCAAGAAGTTTGAAATAAACACAACGAAAAAATTTTCGAAGCCAGTTGCGCGCCCGATAAAATTACGATGCCACAAAGTCCCCCTATATCACGGAAAGGCGGCTGCGTTTCCTTGTATGGGTACCAGATAAAAGAACCGAAACATATATCTTTGAATAATTGACTTTATATCTTATTAGAATTTTCTACAAAAGTGTTTGTTTCCCTATTCTATTTTTTAGAGGATTGATTTCTTTCATCGCAATTACTATACATTAAACTAAACTTATTTATATATTTTTAAAATAAACGGCCACGGCGCACCCATAATCAAGTGGCCCTGGCATACCAAGTTATTTCCGAAGTCACGTGATCATAGAAGGCGGTGAAAATCGATAGCTTGCTAAGGACGAAATCATCCTAATATATGCATTTTGGCTAATTTTGGTTAATACAAGATCCTATTACATGAAGCTGGTTGACAACTTTTCAGTTTATCTTCTAAAAATTTTAAAAAGTCTTCTAAAATATCAATAGTAAGCATCACCCACAATTAAAAAATTCCAAAGATCATATAAAATTAATAAAACTTATTTTTAGAAGTTTATATAGAATTTCTTGTCATAACTGAATGAACAATATATTGGGTTGTTCAAAAAGATATGACCATTAGTAATTTCATCCTTTATTAAGGGCAGCTGGGCTGAAATCTCCTTTTAATTTTCTGTAGGATTATTGGTTACTGAGACCGGGATCAAACACAAAACATTTTCATTAAAAGTCCGATTACTCGATCAAAGCTTAAAAAATCAGATTCAAGCTGAATAACAAGCTATCCGGTGCATGCAATGGTCTGTTGGAGTATTTTTTTCCATGTCTATGAACCCAATAAAAAGATTTAAATTTGCCTTTTTTAATGGTATTTCTAAGAATTGCATAAAATCTGTAGCATCGAAAAAATTCCAGCTACAATCAACACTACAATCAACTGGATACCAACTTTTTTTACTGATTTACATAAATTTCAATAAATAGCTTTTTTTAAATTAACCGACTTCAATGCATAATATCAATAATGACACTAAGAAGTAAAATATAATTATATTGGATATTTTAAACAAAAATGTTATATGTTCTATAAAACATGTAGGTATTTAAAGTTGGTGTGAAGCCTGAGAAATGCATATATTTTACATAGGAATATAAACAGCTTTATAAATCGAGCAATTTCTGTTATTACTTAATTAATAAAGCTATTTATACGCTATGTTAAACATATGTTTTTCATCCTTGTCACCAACTTCAAATACAGTTTTATAGAACAAATAATACTGTTCGTTTAAAATATCCAATTGTTATTAAGTTGAAGTCCGATATATTTTTTAAAAAACTATTTATTTTTTGATTTTTAGATAAGTTAGATTTATATTTTCTCAAGTTGTTTTTTTTTAATTTATTTTATTATTTTTAGTGATATAATGACATTATTGGATATATTTTTCAAATTTAGTTTACTTTGATAACAATTTTCAATATTGATAAAATTAAGGTAATTTACTGTTAAATAAATATATACTTAATAAATTTTTAATGACCAATCAATTTTCAATTAATTTCATTCTAGATTTCTATGAAGACTTAAAAAATATATTTTTTTAAATATTAATATGTTGATATCTAAGTTACAGAAGTTCTCTTGTAAATTTAAGGTTTCGTAAAAAATGTAAAATAATTGGGCATTTGCTATGTAAAGAAATTGTCCCAAGACAAAATGAATGAATTCAATTACTGTTCTCTAACATTTATTGAAGCACTCCTTATAATAATTCTACTTTATCATATCAGTTCATAGTTGACGGAGTCAACAAATATCTAAATAATACAACCGAATTGATAACCTCCTCCTTTTTTGAAGTCGGTTAAAAATCACAAAAAATGTAGGAATTTGTTCTTTGATCCCTCATTTGTTTTCAATAGTGTATAATATACAATGACTATCAGTTGCTGAATCAATACAGTCAGATACAGTATATGTATTAAATAATGTTTTTCAACATCTTTCATAGAACCACCCCCTTACCGCTGTACAAATATATCGACCCAATACCGTCATCTGTTTCTAACCTGTATTTGATTAGTATAAATGTATATATGTATAAAAACAAAGTTTTGTACCCTAACACCAAATTTTATTTTGCACTCAACGCACGTTTTAACAGCGAAGCTGTCATCATCATGGAGTAAACCAAAACATAATATTTACAATTATGCCTTAATATATAAATCTTAAAAATTATCCGTAAATTTGTCCGGAAAAACCAACATGCTAATTCACTAATCCTTAAGTAACTGACCCTTCAACAAAATATGGTAATTGCGATATTACATACTTAAGTTCTTAAAATACAACTAATCGTAAGGAATTTAAATCTACAGAGTGCCTATTTTCCAACAGGTGATGTGATATACTAGATTTATCAGATCTCCCGTATTTAATATGTGCAAAATGTTATTTAAATCGGGTTCTGATAGATCTACGTGTTTGACCATAATATTTCAGATCACAGTCATTACATTTGATTTCATATATTCCCGACTTTTCGAAATCGTTACGTTTATCTTTGGGATTGCCCAATAGCTTTTGTGAAGTTTTCATTTTTCTATATACCACCGTTATACCAAGTTAAATTCTTTTAAAGCCCTTATTATAATGATTATACGGGACAGAGATAAACTTGTATTCTTGTTTCTCGTTTCGAAAAGTTGACAGTTCATTTATACTTAGCCTAAGTTGTTTCTTTCTAATTAGCTTATCTACAATATTTCCTGGATAACAATTATATGTAACTATTTCCAGGAAATATTGTAGATAAGCTAATTAGAAAGAAACAACTTAGGCTAAGTATAAATGAAGTGTCAACTTTTCGAAACGAGAAACAAGAAAAAAAAAAGAAATAAGGATACAAGTTTATCTCTGCCCCATATAATCATTATACTAAGGGCTTTAAAAGAATTTTTAGTGAACTTAGTATAACGGTAGTATATAGAACAATGAAAACTTCACAAAAGCTATTGGGCAATCCCAAAGATAAACATTACGATTTCGAAAAGTCGGGAATATATGAGTTCAAATGTAATGACTGTGATCGGAAATATTATGGTCAAACAGGTAGATCGATCAGAACCCGAGTTACAGAACATTTTGCACATATTAAATACGGGGGATCTGATAAATCTAGTGTAGCACATCACTCTGTAGATTTAAATTCGTTAGGATAATTGTAATGAATTCGACGAAAGCATAATATTATATAAAAATAATAACCTTATGAATTTCGACAAAGGTCAAGATCCAAATTGCCAATTGCTTAATTTATTATATAAGTATCCATAAAATGTTTTATCTTAAGAACCTAAGTATTTAATAATTCAATTACCATATTTTGTTGAGGGGTCAGGTACTTAAGGATTAGTGAATTAGCATGTTGGGTTTTCCCCAGAAATTTACCAATAGTTTTTAAGTTTTCTATATTAATTTTTAATTAATTGTAAATAATCTCAGTTTTGGTTAACCCCATAATGATGACAGCTTCTCTATTGAAACGTGCGTCGAGTGCAAAAATAAAAGTTTGGTGTGTTGGTGGTACTAAACTTTGTGTTTATACATCTGTGACCCACCAAAGGTTCCACAGTTTTTCCAGTAAATGTATATATGTTTCCTCGTTGGCGTTTGTTCGTCTTTCTGACAGCAGCTTGTCGACCTCGTTATAGAGACCTTGCAACCCCCCGGTGGTTGCGCTCACACTTTAAAGATCACTGATTTAAATCAACGAAGGATATGAACTTATTCATGCACCTTATTCAAATTTTAGATGGAAAAAGACCCTTTTCCTTCATTTGCACACGCGTTAGAACTGGATTCAATCAAAATCAAACTGTTCAACACGGAAGGACCAGTTCTGACGAAATATTGAGGTCAGTCAAATTATTCACACCCCAGTTTGTTCACCCTTGTACACGTTATTATATTCTCGGCAGTTCGTGACCGGTTCAATCCTGCCGGTAGGCGTTGGGGGAATACTCGAGACAAGGGTCGTTTGTTTAATCCTCCTGTAATACGACGTGAGCACATCCGTCACGTCGGCGTCCCTTTTGAACGCGATTATGTGGGCCAGCGTTCGGCACGAGGAGGCTTTCCCGAAGAGTGAGTGGAGTCGGCATTCCAGTGGGAGATTATTTGGATGCCTTTATGTAAATGTCTGATGGTTTTTTAGCGTTCGTGCCGTTGACAGTTGAATACAGATGTTTTCGTATTCCAGCCCTGAGGTTGACGCTATCAGAATTTCGTTGTATGTTTTGCTGGGTGTTTCCGTGCTATTTTAATGGCACAAGTAATGAATTCGCTACAACGATTTACAGCTTTCTTCATTTCCACGATGCAGGGTAAAATTTTATGAATCAAATACTTGGGTTATAACTCATAGAATATACAGGGTGTTTTGTTGAAGGTTCGCCAGACATGGAGGACAGATAGGTGGACTCATGTGCTATATTATGTAGTCCATATAACATCTAGATAGCTTACGAGTTTGTTTTTTTTTTAATATATTTCTTTTTCTTAATTCTCAGTTTTTTACATTTTAACTTCTTTATTTTTCACAGTATCTTCACCAAATAAACTTAAATCGAATCAATGATATTTGTTTGCTCTTGTGCATTCGATATTTGACACAAGTAATTGGTTGAAAAAATTATATGAGTTCACAAATGGCGAGGTTCCATAAAAAAGTGATAAAAGTTACAAACTTTATGACATTACAAAAAAAAATTAATAAGCACAGCGAGAACTTCGAATGCTTATAAAAACTTCTCTACTTCAACCCCTTCTCAACGATATATTACACTTATTGGAAAGTAATCAGTATCATAATAAAATTTGAGATTGTAACTTACAAGGTTAGAAATACAAAAAATAAAACATACACCAAATTGCAATAATTTGTTATAAATTTAGTTCAACCCGGCTTCTACCGCTACGGATGCAATCGCGACACCTTTTTCTCCTCCTACAGTGGTAGTCTCTAATCGTATCTCATCCCATTTTATTTCAAAAGCAACAGTTAGTCTTTCTCTTAACTGCTCCTTGGTTTTTATTTCTCTCCCATAAACGCGTTGCTTGGCCCATACAAAAATATTAAAGGGAGTCCAGGGGCCTATAATGTGCTGGACAGCCATCTTTTTCGAATATTTTTGGTGTGTGTTCCAATAGGACTTCCTGTAATAAGATCGATAAATCATGCATTAAAAATTCAAGTCATTTACGAGATAGAAATAGAAAGCACTTAAGGGAAAGAATCAACTGTCAGAGAGCTCCTGGACAATTCAATTCCCAAACGCTTGGATTGAGAGAACTGGCCCTATACCCTGGCCTCCCTTTGATTTTTTTGTATGGGGACGACCCAAGCAACTCGTTTATGAGAGAGAAAAAAACTAAGGAGCAGTTAAGAGCAAGAATAAATGTTGCTTTTGAAATAATATGGGATGAAATGCGACTAGAGACTACCACTTTAAAAGTCAGAAAAAGTTGTCACGATTGCATCTGTAGTGGTAGAAGCCGGTTTGAACAAAATTTATAACAAATTATTGCAATTTGGTGTGTGCGTTTTATTTTTTGTAGTTCTAACCTTGTAAGTTACAATCTCAAATTTTATTATGATACTGATTACTTTCCAACAAGTGTTGAATATATCGTTGTAAAGAGGTTGAAGTAGAGAAGGTTTTCTAAGCATTCGAAATTATCGATGTGCTTCTTATTTTAATTTTTTTTTGTTTTTGTAATGGCATAAAGTTTTTAACTTTATCACTTTTTTATGGAATTATTTGTGTCAAATATCGAATGCAGAAGAGCAAACAAACATAAATAGATAAAATGAAGATACTGTGAAAAATGAAAAAGTAACAATAGTTTAAATGTGAAAATCTGTGAGTTAAAAAAAAAGAATTAAAAAAAAAACAAAAGTCGTAAGCTAGCTAGATGTTAGATGGACTACATAATATAGCACATATGCCCACCTATCTGCCCTCCATGTTTGGCGAACCTTCTAAAAAACACCTTGTATAAAAGCTAATGCTTATGAAGTAAAGTGGTAAAGTTTCCATTCATATAATCCAACAGCAGTTGACAGATGAAGGTATCGACTTACGTATTACTAGCCCTAATGTGCATGGACCGACGAAGTGTTTTGAAGTTAGTAATTAAGGCCGTAGCCAGGATTTTTTTTCTCGGGTGGGTTTGGGCGGTGTTTAACAATTTTTTTGATTGGTGATGGGCTAATTAAGACTGCAAAATGTATATTTTTGTTCATGTATTTCCAGGATATATAAATTCGTATAAATATAAAATTTATTTTTATGAAAAACATGATTAATTGGTTAAAATTGAATCTCGAAACCAAAAATTCCAAAATTCCGGGGGGGGGGGGGGTGTTGAACCCCCAGACCCCCCCGCTGGCTACGGGCTTGTTAGTAATCTATCGTGAAACTTTAATTATGGGAATTGTATCTATTAAAATAAAAAATGACACTTCAGATCAACTATATTGTGATTGCTGATAACTTTGATTTGTCTATTTGTATAAAGTAGATCCTAAGTCCCCGTGGCGGCTACTTTTTTTTAACCGACTTCATAAAAGGAGGAAGTGGTCAATTCAACCAGTATAACTCTTTCTTCTATTTGAAAGAGTATAATTCCAGATTGGTCCCGTGTTATTTTCTACAACGTGAAGAGTAGCACATGTTAAATTTCCTCAGAAAAACTGGTTATTTGGCGAGAAAATTTGGCGAAGGAGCTGGTATTAATTGAACGTAATTACCCTTGTTCTAATCCTGGGATAAATTTAATTAAAAATGGGATGAATATAAATGAGAATAAATGTTAATTAAGCCACTTCACTTCTGAATTGGTCTGTCTATAAAATGTGTCTATATAAGCAGTAATATGGAAAACTTATTGCTGTCAAGGAAAAATGTTATTCCCCATAAATCGATATGCATAGTGTGCAATCTACACTAATATGTCCGGTATACCAGATTTGTCAATAAATTCAAAAAGCAAATTTACTTTAATAATTTAATAAAGTTAAACTTAATTATACTATTAAATCATTATTTTTAAATATATGTACACTATTGTCACTACCACCTGAAACTAAATATTTATTTATTGTCCAATCCACGGCCAAAACTTGACCCTCATGACCTCTTAAATTATATAAAGGAGCCTTAGAACTTCTTGTGTCCCATAATTTGACAGCTGCGTCATAGCCGCCTGACATGAAGAGATGTTCACTATAACTTGACCAAGCAACTGAACTAACCCACAGTGGATGGGATGTAAATGTAACTTTGCATAAAGAACCCTCTGTAGATCTAGGGTCATATAAACGAATATGCCTGTCAGCAGAAGATGTGAGTAGTGTATTTGTCAATGGTGACCAGGATGAGCTGAGATATGCCTTCTGTCCAACGATTTCACTTTTAATGCCATATAGCTCTGCATCCCAAAATTTAATTGTATGATCCATTGAAGATGTACATATTTCTGAGTTGTTAACCCAATTAATAGATGATATTGCTTCCTTATGTCCTTTCAAAGTATTCATAGGTAATTTTGTTAAGAGTGCAGTGACATCTCTGCTCCTCCACCTTATTAAAATTAAAAGTAAAAGAAAGTATTAAATCAAGGTTATTCGAATTCTAGGATTGAAACACTGTATTACATCAAATATAAAACGCACTTTTTACGTATTTTTATGCGTCTGTATTCGTGATGCCTTTAATATCCGATGGAGGGGGTTGACGACTAAATATAACGATATGTAAACACCTGACCATAATATTTAGTGAGCGTCTTATGATCAGTGGCGTCAGGCTAAACAATCCATGTAATACGGTATTTGAAAATAGATTATAATTATATCAATGTCAATGTTAATTAAGATAGTTCAAAAAATATCACTGAATCAAGATCTCTGTATACAGGGTATTTCAAATTGTATCCTCACCACTAGGTTCTCAGAAAGTACACTAACTTGTGCATTTATCTCGCTAACAATATGCCGCTGAGAAAGTATGGAATTTCCAAGTTTGTCCAAAGATACCCGGAAAATAATTTAAATTTTGGTTAATTGTTTTTATTTTATTCTTGTTTTGAAAATGATCACACTTTTACATTGGTACTTTTACCTTGCTATATTGCGTTTCGTCCTCCTGTCAACAACCTCAACTTTGTATATTCTTATGGGGTGAATATTAGATTTGATTAGAACCATTTCCAATGATGTATTTCAAGTTACCAAGAGATTACCTAAATCAGTGCTAAAATTTAAATATTTTTGTTAATGAACGACAACAATATCAAACTATGTAAAACCCAACTCTGCCCTTTCTCGAATATTAATTACTGGACCATTTATTTCCAAATTCATGATACTGTCAAACTCTCCAACAATATTTTGTTGAAAGTCAATATTATATTTCCTCTGGCCAGAAACTTTTAGAATGTAGCTAGAACATTAAAGTCTAGAGACCTTGCCGGCAATCTCATTGGCCCATTACTCCCTATCCATATGTCTTCAAGTATTTCTGACAAATCAAAACCAAACATTTTATAGTTGGCCGAGACCGATCCAAATAATCTCTGAAAATCGGTTAAAAAAATTAGGACCCAAAATTTCATCTTTGCAAATTCCTAACCTACACGTTTATACTAAATCGAACTTGTGGTGAAAGTTCTTTTATCTGTTCAAATAAAAACAGGAAATTCAGTTCTTCTAAGCGAGTCATAAAGTTCTAATCGCCTTTCGGCATCACCTGGGTGCAATTTTTTAGGTTTGTAAACTCAAATATTTGAAACCCCCGCGGAAGAAATTTAACGTGTAGATTTTCTCCGGCTAATAGTTATCTGCAAATTATCTATTTTTGTGAACTAAAACCCAATGTCTAAAATTCAATTTTACCTCAGGTAACTTTTTTTTCTTCGGCTGTACAAATAATCAAGGGCGTCATGAGTATTTTTAATGAGGGGGGGGGGGGGAAGAAAAGCAATAGCATTTTCTTTAAGTTCAAAATTTATTTTAGGAGGGCAACTGCCGCCCTGGCCCCGTAAATACACCTTTGCAAATAATTAAACTCTGCAAGATTTTCATCCAACAACTTGAGTATAGTTCGTAACGTTATCGTGTTTCGGAATACAAGTTTAAATATATTTTCGACGTTCTAACACTGCATCTATTGTATTTACAAGAAATTATGATCATGTCTATTTTCATCGTTCGGGAAAGTCATTTATCGACAAAAATAACAGACTGTCATTAAGTATTAAAAATTGTATTTGAAGATCGGAGTTAAAGTAAAAGCCTGTTATGATTAAGGTATTTTTAGGGTTCCGTATATACAATATACGGAAACCCTTATAATATCACTCAGGATTTCTGCCTCTGTCACATCACAGCCATTTTCTCCTAAACTACTGGACGGAATAGGTTGAAATTGAAAAACTAAAAAAATCGACCGTTCCCCTTGATCTCCGAAACTACTCAGCCTAAAATTTTGAAAAAAATGGGAAATATAGAGCGTTGCCCGAACTTTACAGGAAAATTAAGGAGAAACCATTAATGTTAATTTTGGGGGGCAAATTATAGAATTAAATAAAAATTTAAAAATAAATTTTTTTTCAAACGCATCATGTAATATATCAAATGAAAGGTCTCATTCTGAGTAACCCAAATATATTTTTTTCATTTAAAAAAAATTATTTTAAAAGATATTAACGAAAATATACCAAAATTTACCCATTCCCCCCACCCTTATCTCCGAAACTATAAAACGCAAAGTTTTGAAAAAAATAGATTTATAGGTTCTGACCTGAAGTTTACTGGAAAAATAAGGAGAAACCTCTACTTCTAATTTTGGGGGGCCAATTACAGAATTAAATGGAAAATATAAAATTAAAATTGTTTCTAACCCATCATGTTATATATCAAATGAAAGGGCTCATTACGACGAAAACGAATATATTTTTTTCATATTTTTAAAATAAATTAATTAAAAGATATTAACAAAAATATAAAAAAATTTACCCATTCCCCCTTCTCCGTAACCATAAGCTGGAAAATTTTGAAAAAAAATTGAGGTATAGCCCCTCACCTGAACTTTACAGGAAAATTAAGGAGAAACCATTAATATTAATTTTGGTGGGCAAATTATAGAATTAAATAAAAATTTAAAAATAAAAAAATTTCAAACGCATCATGTAATATATCAAATGAAAGGTCTCATTCTGAGGAACACAAATATATTTTTTTCATATTTAAAAAAAATATATTTAAAAAGATATTAACGAAAATATACCAAAATTTACCCATTCCCCCCCTTATCTCCCAAACTATAAAACGTAAAGTTTTGAAAAAATTGATCCGGGTCGACTTCAAATCATCGCGTTCACTTAAGTTGGAATCATATGAAAAAAAAAATATTATTGTTAATATTAAGAAGTTTGTTTTCATAAACATGAACTGCACTAATGTTTATAGTATGTAATATTTTTATTCCAATATATCCAATTGAGTTAACCTCAAATTGGTGCGAATTAATGTGAATACAGACAGATTTACTTCAAATATGGTTTAGTGAAAGAAAAAATACAAACAGGAGTTGTTTATAAATAATTTAGTGTTATTTAATAAGAGATGTGTCCTTTGGCTTTTATTACAGCTTGAACTCGTGTTGGCACGAATCGATTAGGTTCTTGCAATTTTCTTTGATTTTGTCATCCCGTAGCCACAACTCAGTGACACCCTCAATCATCTTAATTTTTATTGTACAATCCATTTTTACCAATCTGCCGGTACATATAGACCACAAATTCTCAATAAAATTAATGTTTCTACTCTAATAAGGTCATTTTTGCCTTTGAAATATTTCACCATTTTCTTTGAAACATGACAAGGTGCTGAATCCTGTTAAAGGATTGGTTCGCCAACCGCTTGAACACATTTCTTTATTTTTGTAACTGTTCATCTTTCCTTCAATATAAGTTTTCCTGTTCCCTCAGATAAAAAACAGCCGCAAAACATTTTTTAACTCGATATTTTAAGGTTTCGATTAAATAATCTGCAGTCAATTTTTCGTCTACCCATTTCTAAATGAACTTTGATCGGTACGCCTGCCTGGACCAAAAAGCGTATCTCATCTAAGAACAAGACATTTCTCCAGGATTCTTCTGTCCAATGAGTTTTTTTAGCCCAAATGAACCCATCACAGCCTCCGTTATAAGCTGTTTTTTCTCACTGCTTTTCTGCTACCATCCAAAAGACGTTTACAAATGGTAGTGTCTTGAATTTTTACTCCAGACTTTTTCTGAAGATCATAACTTTTCTTCAGCTTACTATTTCTCAAAAGAACCAAATCATCTCGGGAAGTTAGTTGCCTTCCGTTTTCTTACACATTTTCCCTTTCGCTGAGCTTCAAATGATCCAGTCCCCCTTTTTGTTATTATTTTCTTTACAACTCCCAAGCTAGCAATGTCCCTTTGCGTTATGGATGTGTACCTACTCTCTAAGTGTGATTATCCTTTATGTAATATCCATGATGACACAAACATGAAGAATGAGTTTCTGTAGCGCGATCGGAACTGTTGTAGGGGGTCGGGCAACTGACACCTTTGTTAAAAAGTGTTCCGATCCAAGATGGAGAAAATCTCCAGTAAGTCAAGGGTCATGGGCTTTTTTGACTGTCATGATGTAGTTCATAATGGAATACGTATACTCTGGATCGACTGTGAATACGTTTCTAGGCTTGATAGGTTGACGCATTGTGTCGGGGACTAAGGATTTGTATCGATTAGTTAAAAAAAAAAAGATTTATACCCTGTCTACTTGAAAGTCTAGCTGAGCTACACCCATTCTATTATGTAAACATTGCGATTTGAGCTTTATGCTAAAAATACTGTATGCGGTTATTTACTTAAGTACTAATCAACTTAATGCAGGCTGTCATATCAAGATTAGTCCAGACAACAATTTCGCGATGTTGCGTAAAATTTTTTCGGCACCGGCATCGTAGTTGACATCACAAAAAATGCACGACTTCCGGTGTGCCGTCAGTCGTGTGATGAAAAAAACCATGTACGTCTACAACACACTCTACCGTGAACATAATGGTGGTTTATGAATGAACGACCGAGATAATTCGTATCTTCTTGAACAAAAACAGTCAACAGTGAAATATTGTACATAGAGCTCGTGTATACACACACATCGCACAACTCCTAATAATAATAAAGTTACGCTGCCAAGCGTCACGTAGAAGGAGCACTGTCACAGCATGTGATGGATAGACTCGCCTGTCTTTCATCGTCGTGAACGTAAAGCAGGTCCTACACGTAGTATTCGTAAATTATTTGTTTCGCTGATATAAAATATACGTGTAGAATGAATGAGACCGAGTCACTTTTGAATTTTGTATGGAAGCATTTGTGTGCAAAACGTACGGAACATTTTCCCGACGGTTGCTTCTGCTTCACAAATGTTGCAAGCCGTTCGAATAAACCTAGAAATAAGAATTCAAATTAACTGCTTTTTATAAAAAGAAGTGCGTGTTCCTGTGTAACTTAAAAGCCTTGTGATCGGACTCAGCGTTATGTCATTTAGCAGTTGTTAATTATATAATTATAGTTTAAAAAAACTAAAAAATACGCTTTAATAGCAAACCGAACTAAAAAGCACAAAATAATTTTTAATTATGAACAGTTTATATTACAGCAGTAGAAAGTCGAACAATCAATCATGATTAATTACCTCAAAATAAAAATATAATAAAATTTAAGTTATTAACAAAATAATTCGATTCCGAGTGGTCGAAATTCGACCCTATTTCATGAATTTGTAAATGTATATTTTTATAAGAAACTGAGTTGTTTCAATCAAGTTCAGGAATATATAAGAAAAGAGAGGACCAGCAACCCAAGGAAAACTTAAATATTTAATACATTCTCTATTGCCCGCTGTCTGACAATTTTTTACACAATACCTTCGAGGAGCTTGTGATAATAATATATTAATCAAATAATTAAATTCACATTAAAAACAAAATATTTAATATGAAAGTTACTGCAACGCGTCCGAAAAATCAATACTGATCTACTACATTGACTATTTTACCACTAAACAATAACAACGTGGTGGCATGCAACCACTTCCAGAAGTACATGCTCTAAGTATATAAAAGCATCTAACGATCGGTCCCTCTATATATAATTATGTTTTGAATTTTGACGGTCTGGCAGCGGCGGCACTATCAGTTGTTTGGCGTTGACAGTATAGACGTAAATAATGAATTTTTATTATATTTTATTTAATGAATGAACCAATATTATAAATTAATATTAGCATTCTGCAGTTAAGGTCGTCAGTTCGTTGACTTGCCAGAATAATTCCAAGAGAAATATATAAATACGGACAGCTGGCGATGGGATTCATTCGGTTTCGACGGTCGTATTGTATAGTTAAAATGTAAATAGTTTCTGTGAATATAAATTGTGTTAAAGTAGTGGAAATAAATTAGAGTGAGTTGGACTGTGTTTTTAAATAAACCCAAGAATTGAGCAGAACCCGTGTGTGAAAATAAAAACATTACAATACGTACACATCAACCTAATAAAAGCGTATTAATAAAATAGTGCTGCACACAACATTATCATCACTTCACCTTAGGAACTGAACGATTTGGTTCCCGCAACAGCAAATTGAACTCTTGGGGGGAATGTCCAGGGACAGTAAGTTCCTGTTTAGGATGAAGAGATATTTCGTCGCTTAACATTTCGACGTGCACAATTCAGTATCTGAATGTAGAGGTGTATAACGTAACCCAAACGAATGATAACTATTAATTGGTTCACCAAACATAACAATGTTACTTCTGATAATGGCAGTGCACTCTCATCTGCGCTTTTGTCTTCTACAGTACACATGAAAGATACCATGGCTTTGCTGCTAGAGTCAGTTAAATATTTAAAAAACTCGGGACTTGTAACTTTGCTATGTTCAAAAATTGTGGCAGGACAGACGTGACCCCAAGAACCACTATTCTTAAAGAAATAGAATATAGATAACATAAATGTTGAAAAACACTATTAATTGAGCCTGATTTGGCCATCGCGCAATGGTAATGGGAATTGTAACGGTAACGGTCGTCGCAAAAACGGAAGGAATGGTGCCACAAGTAATTACGGGCCTCCTCCATCTGCACCACCGGCTCCGCCGGCTTCACCACAATCATCATCTTATAGTGCCCCACCTTCAGCTCCTCCATCGTCAAGTTACGGAGCCCCACCTGCTGCTCCTCCTTCAAATGGTTATGGAGCTCCTCCGGCTGTTCCTCCTTCAAATAGGAACGGATTACCTCCAACACCACCAGAGCCACCACCATCTTTAGGGTCTAGATCGAACTCGGGGTTTCAATCAGCCGACCCCCAAGAGTCACTAGAGAACTAACTAACCAATTCGTTTTAGATTCTGATATTCTTTTAAATCATTATTTTTATTTTGTCTTTTGATAATGGCTTCGAAGGAGAAGTCGAAACGTCGAGTATTTCATAAATTCCAGCCCAGTTCATAATTATGACCGCGGAATCCTCTTAGAACCATTTCCATAAAGAAATAACTTTCCTGGGTGTGTGGTATCCTTTTTCCCGAAGACCTTGACCACAAACAATATACCAAAACTGCTGAATGAGTGAATTCTTCCTTCAGCGGTAATTAGCTTTTTTCGGAAACGAACAATAAATTCTTGTGACCTAACACTCTATTTAAATAAATTAATTGAACTTAATTGTATAAATAATTAAACGAGGTTAAAACGGATGCGTTAATACTTAAATAAATTAGAATACAATCGAAAGCAAAAGGAGCGAACCATGTCTGGTGTATATGAGAACGAGCTCGATGACCCAAATCTAGAAAAACTTTATAAATTCTTTCACCATTACTCATAGGTGCGTGTGTGTGATGTCATTTGGATTGCCAGCGTTAAACAACCGATTAGAAGTGGCAATGAACTACAAAATTGCCAATAACATAGGTCTCAAATGAAAACTTGTTTTGAATAATTTTTCATGTAACATAAAACATTATTTTGACATGCCTTTCCCAAATATATACACCGTTTTAACATATAATGTCATGATTTTTTTTACTCAGACGGTCGTTGTATTTCATTTTCATGTCAAGTTAAATACGAAGTTTTGGCTAGTTTCTTCTGCAAATTTCATTATTTTGGTGGAAAGATCACGACTACAAACCCAATATAATTTAGACACCATTTTGTCATTTACAAATATGGAAAAAGGTATTTGGTATGTTTCGCAAATGTCATAAATGTTAGTGTCGGTGCACAGTTACCATAAGCTGACTAAATTGCTCACTTAAACTTATAGTAGGAGAGATAGAGCGGGATTTTGCTCGTCATCCTGAAAATGGATAGAATGTATCGTATTAAGTTCAATTCCTGAACTACAACACGTTTCTAGGCAGGCGCTAGTAGGAGTGATAACCAAGGATAGTTACAGGGTGTGAAAATGGTATTTTTTCTGGTCATGCTCATCATCGAGTAAACGTTCCAAAATTGGCTGCATACAAGATATATTTAAGAAAATTCCCAAGAGGCGTCTGCCTAGAGCGTTACTATCAAGCGGGCGGACAGGGGTAAACTTGTGAAAAATACGGGTGAACTTCGTCATTAAGTAAAAAGAACGCCATTTGCACCATTTTTTTGCTTTCACAAAATAATTCATAATCCAAAAGGACGTACAGCTAAATGACAAATATATTTTTCATGACGTCTTTAATGTGGTCATACACAATTTTTTTAAATGCTATGCCACATTTTTTATTAAGGATTCGAATTTGACCATGACCTTGAACTTGATCTTCCCGATGATTCCAAGATAAAAGTTTTTTTTGAAAAATCAACCAATTATAGCTAAATTAGGTGCACGGGGGTTTTCGTCATCGCTGATTTCGAATCTGAAATCAGTTTTTCAAAATTCACAACCCAAGATGGCAGACCAATTTTTTGAAAAAAGTCAACCAATTGATGTACGTCCAATTAACGGTAATCGATGTTTTTAATCCTGATCCGAAAGATGACTGATTCAAAGAGGGTATTCCAAATTAAAAACAAATTGACGTTGAACTTGGCCACAACTTGTTTTGACAAATTTCAAAAACTGATTTCTTATTCGTAATCATCGACGTCGAAAACCCCCGTATGCCAAATTGGGAGTAGATTGGTTGATTTTTTCAAATTGCCAATTTTCAAAATCTGATTACGAACCTGAAATCAGATTTTCTCAATCCAAGAAGGCGGACCAGTTTTTCAAACTGATTTCAGATTCGAAATCAGCGATGTCGAAAATCCCCCGTACACGTAATTTGGCTATAATAAGTTGATTTTTCAAACAAACTTTGATCTTGGAATGACCTTGAAGGTCAAGTTCAAGGTCATGGTCAAAGTCATATTCGAACCTGAAATTTTCCGCTCTTTCCAAATCAATAATGAAAAATGTGGCTCCGCCTTTAAAAAAATTGTGTATGACGTCATACAGACCTTAATGACGTAATGAAAAATATATGTCATTTAGCTGTACGTCCTTTTAGATTATGATTTCTTTTGTGTAAGCAAAAAAATAGTGCAAATGGTGTTCTTTTTACTTATGACGAAGTTCACCCCTATTTTTGACAAGTTTACCCCTGTCCGCCACCTTGATGGTAACGCTCTAGGCAGACGCCTCTCGGGAATTTACTTAAATGCATCACAATCTTGTATGCAGCCAATTTTGGAACGTTTTCTCGATGATGAGCATGACCAAAACAAATTACCACTTTCACCCCCTGTAACTATCCTCGGTTATCACTTCCACTAACGCCTGCCTAGAAATGTGATATAGTTCAGGAATTGAACTTAATACGATACATTCTGTCCATTTTCTCGATGACGAGCAAAAACTGGCTATATCTCTTAGACTATTAACAATTCGAAGAATTTATGTTTACTTGTATTAAAGTTACATTCCTTTAAAACATACTTGAAAACTGGAAAATATAGATTTACTTTCCACTTTTTAAATGTTTTTATTAACGATAGATAAAAAAAAATCACACAAAATGTAACATTAATTGAATTTATGATATATTCTAAATTAACTTTTACATTTTGGTAATAATTCCTTTATTCCTATACGAAAATTCAGAAAAATGTGTCAGAAGCTCTCTGAAATACATGAAATATATATACATTGTGCAAATCAAGAAAAAAAGCTACGAAAGAGGACTCACGTTACACCCGAATTTGTCGTGATTTCTTTCATTGGGCCTTCTGGCACTTTGCATGTAACGCAAACTAACGGAGAAATTTTTTAATATGTAAAATTTTTGACAGTTTTAACGGTTTAGTTTCAACTTAAATTTATTACAATTTTTCTCCTTTTTTTTCATGGCTTTATCAATGCAATTTTTGGAACATGTCAGAAGTCAATCGTAGGATCGCCCGCCACGCATTTTTCTTCCAATACATCTTCTTAAGGCGGCACTTCACTTGGTGTAGCGTATTCGTATATCTGCTATATTTGTCCAAAAACGGCGATGTGTGGAGAGAGATCCCAAACATAGCAGACATAAAAATAAAAACAAAATAAACGATGCATGGATAGATATTAAAAATAATACGGAACATCCGTGCAAATTGCGGTAAAAGAGGGAATCTTCGCCATGGTTTTTTAATTAACTTCGTAGTTATGTAGATATATCATGTAATGATAACAAGAAGCATGGTAAAAATAAGCTGCTGTTGCTGTCAACGCATCCATGACTGTAGTGTTCACTGGTTTTCAAACATATTTGACATTTTTGAGTGTTTTGCGATATGTGTGGATGGCACGTTTGGAATATTTGCGAATACATAAAATATTTGAAAATATGAGAATGTGAGCGATAAGCTTTTATTACAAACAAACTTCAGCAATTTTTCAAGTAGTGGTGACATAATCAACCCCATAAGTGACTTCTTATTTGATGAAAGTTTCGACAAACTGAAAAGAAAAAAAAGCACAACTTCGTTACTTGGTTTCTTAGATAATGGAATCTTTATCCAAAATTCAAAAAAAAAATCCTTTATATATTTTTTTTGTTTATGGCTAAAACATTCTTATTAACTGAAGCAATAGACCTTCTCATACCCAATTCATGTTTGCAAAATTTCAGTCAATCCTATAGAAGAAAGGCCATATTGCCTCACCGTGGACCCTATCATTATGAATTGGAAAGTAGAAGAATTGATATAGAGATCCCTTATCTCACTTTTCCAGAATTAAATTAATTAAAGCATAAATACATATACATATTGAAAATATTTGGCCATTCCATAAAAATGTATTTGGACGAGTCCTATCAAAAAATTGCTAAGGGATGGTAATTGTGTAATTATATCCTTATAATAAATAATCTCAATGCAAATTTTAATTTTAAGTAGACACATATTTATATCTTTTGGATAATAGGGATTTATGTAATAAATTTAGCAAAATAGAATACCTAAACTCCATTTAGCTACAAATGATAATGGCGGAGCAATCATAATATGCAAAATATGAAGGCTGTTGCAAGCGATTTTTCCATTTGTATATGTATCAATAAAAGATCTAAACACATATATCTAAGGAAATTTGGCTTGTCATTAAATAGTATTTATTAGTAAAAATTTTTTAACAGGAATCTGAATTGAACAACATAAATAAACTAATTGAAAAATACCATTTTTTTTCCCTATTATTAACGATTATAACTATCAGTTATTAATTTATATCAGCGTTTAATTTCTATATAATAATAAAATATAAAATGTACTGAAAGTGTAAACAAAGGAACCTACTATGTTTTAAAAAATCAGTGAATAGAGTGTCTATCTAAATGGAGTTTAGGTAGTCTATTTTGCTAAATTTATGGCATAAATCCATATTAAGCTAAAAATATAAATATGTGTCTGCTTAAAATTAAAATTTGCATCAAGATTATTTATTATAAGGATGTTGTTACACAGGTAACAATTACAGTACAGGTAGCAATTTTTCGAATGGATTCGTCCAGAAAAATTATAGAGGATGGCCAAATATTGTCAGTATTTATATCTATTTATACTTTGAATTTTGAAAAAGTGTGATGAGACGTCTCGAGATCAACTCTTCTACTTTCCATCGGTGGTTTCTTCATAATGATAGGGTCATCCGGTGATGTAATATGGCCTTTCAAAAAAATATGTCTTCCATAGGATTGACTGAAATTTTGCAAAAACCATCAGTTAATACGAATGTTTTAGCTATAAAATAAAAATATATATAAACGATTATTTATTTTTTTGGAAAGTTTCCATTATCTAAGAAACGAATTAACGATGTTGAGCATATAGTAGCTCATTTTGTAGGCTTTTCATTCTCTTCAACATTACCCATAGTAGCAAACACGGTTTCACGGGTGGATTTTGTGTAAAAAGTAAAAAGTAAATTGCTACCGATTTTTTAAGTTTTTTTTGTTAAAAAACAAAATCGCATCGATAAAAAATGTTGAATTTTATGTCAATTAGTGATGTTTTATCACACATTGATGTTGGTTTTGTTCTACAATTAAATTTGTCACCAAAAGGTCCTTTCTCCATAAATGACCTAAGCCAATTGATGAGTTAACATAAACAGAACTAATTGCAGTAGGAATGGAATATTATTTTCTGCAGCTTTGAAGCACTTCCGAACGATTCATGTCATAATTGATAATAAATCAAAGAACAATTCTTATTATTGTTTCGTAGAAACTTCTGCATTTTGTAACCGTTTGCATACATTTACCGACCTCAACGTCGTGCAGAAAAACCCCCGGACATAAAATTTATATTTCCGTTTTGCTTTGTGAAAGTTACGATTCCACGTGCGTTTAATGGAGCCGTAAACTGTCTTTTCTTTCAAAGCCGAATGCGTTATTTAACGGGGTGGTAAATCACGAGCGTCTATCTCTCTGGTAACTGGTAACTAACTGACTGCTTCGCCGGATATTGCTCGGCATAATAATAGCATAGTTGTTTTGTGTTTGTGTGTGTGGATGAAGCTCGGTAGCCTCGGTTAGCTCACCCATTAATGGCCTAATTGTAATTTTCTTTGTTGCAGCAACGAAAATCAATGAATAGCGATGATATTCATTTGATCGATAATTGCGAGTTAGGGGGTGGCATGGGGAGTTTCCGACAGGTAATTTTCCTGATTGCGTGATTAAGGTGTTCGTCGAAATCTCACGTGATGGAAAGTGGAAATAATGTAAGCTAATTTGTAATAACTGAAAAATGTTCACTTTGGACTTTGTGAATTACATCGTTTATTCGCTCAAAGAAAGTGACACCTCCCTAACTCGAATCTCCAAACGACAAAGCAGTAAATTCGTGCTAAATTTTTAAAATAACTGACTGTCCCGAAAACCTAGAGCCAGATCGCAGCGCCACCGACCCGGGCCAATTGTAAATCTATTCTACTCCACGAACCTATTCAAATTCTCACGAAAAGTTCATTAAAATCTGCCCAAACTTTACGGATTAATTTTTTTACAACCCGATTGCAGCGCCTCCGATTGGGTTCAATTGTGAATCTATCTCACTCAAATACCCACAAAACCTTTCTTCAAAATCGGTCCATCCGTTTAGGAATTACCAACCGTTCGCAGCGTCACCTACCACATTCAATTGTAAATCTAAACCGTTCCAGGGTCTCATTAAACTCACAAAAAAAAATCCAAAATCCCCACCTTTAAGAGTTAAAAAAATACGCGCAGTGACGGCGCAAGACCTAAACGTAATGTAGGCAAAGTACATTTCTCGAGGCCCTTTGATACTGCAAGAAGGTTAAATAGTCGTTGAAATTTTCTGAAATTTCCAATTTTCTGTACAGTTCTCTTAATTTTCCTTTCCTTAAGAACCTTCAACAAAGTATTAGAAAGAAGATGATTGAAATTGGCAAAGTCATTCTCAAGTCATCGTGCGACCAAGGTAAATAAAGATTCAGTTTTATATTAAGATGTTTGTACGGTTTTCACTTCACAATTCCAAGTTTTGTTCAAAAATGGCGTATAACCGTTTGTTGGGGGGACCACTTTTTAAACTAAAATTCTTTCAAGCCCTCCTACCCCCTGATTTCAAATGATACTACTCCCAAAACTCTTAAATAGCATCGTGTGTCAACTCGTTTGAAGTGTATGTAAATTTTTTCATTTTTGCGTCTGTTTTTAGGTTTCCGTATATACAATATACGGATACATTATAATATCATTCCGGATTTCTGCCTGTGTCACATCACAGCCATTTTCTCCTAAACTACTGGACGGAAGAGGTTGAAATTTGGTATCAATCTATAGTTTGGTGACCCGATCAGGAGTGCATATCGTAAAAGAAAAAAAATTGATTTTAGGGGTACTTCTGGGGGGGGGGACTAAAAAATCGACCGTTCCCCCCCTGATCTCCGAAACTACTGAGCCTAAAATTTTGAAAAAAATAGGAAATATAGAACGTTGCCCGAATTTTACAGGAAAAATAAGGAGAAACCATTAATATTAATTTTGGGGGGCAAATTATAGAAATAAATAAAAATTTAAAAATAAAAAAAATTCCAAACGCATCATGTAATATATCAAATGAAAGGTCTCATTCTGAGGAACACAAATATATTTTTTTCATATTTAAAAAAAATATTTAAAATGATATTAACGAAAATATACCCCCCTTAACTCCGAAACTATAAAACGTAAAGTTTTGAAAAAAAATAGATTTATAGGTTCTGACCTGAAGTTTACTTGAAAAATAAGGAGAAACCTCTACTTTTAATTTTGGGGGGCAAATTACTGAATTAAATGGAAAATATAAAATTAAAATTGTTTCTAACCCATCATGTTATATATCAAATGAAAGGGCTCATTACGACGAAAACAAATATATTTTGTTTCATATTTTTAAAATAAATTAATTAAAAGATATTAACAAATATATAAAAAAATTTACCCATTCCCCCCCCCTTATCTCCGAAACCATAAGCTGAAAAATTTTGGAAAAAAATGGAGGTATAGCCCCTCACCTGAATTTTACTGGAAAAATAAGGAGAAATCCATAATATACATTTTGGGGGGCAAATTATAGAATTAAATGAAAAATATAAAATTCAAAACTGTTTCTAACCCAGCATGTTATATATCAAATAAAAGGGCTCATGATGAAGAAAACAAATATATTTTTTCCATATTTATAAAATAAATTAATTAAAAGATATTAACAAAAATATAAAAAATTTTACCCATTCCCCCCCTTATCTCCGAAACCATAATCTGAAAAATTTTGAAAAACTGGAAGTATAGCCCCTCACCTGAACTTTACTAGAAAAATAAGGAGAAACTCCTAATATTCATTTTGGGGGGCAAATTATAGAATTAAATGGAAAATAAAAAATTATAATTGTTTCTAAGGGGTCATGTAATATATCAAATCACAGGGCTCATTATGACGAATACAAATATATTTTTTTAAAATGAATATTTTAAAATATATTAAAAAAATATTTTAAAAAAATTACCCACTCTCCCCGTTATTCCCCAAACCCTAAGACGTCATTTTTTTTTTGTTTACAGGAAAAATATGAAAAAAATCCCTAACTCTATTATTTGGCCCCCAAATAATAGAAGTAAACAGATTTAATAATTTATAATTTAAACTTTGACCTATTTTGCCCTTTTTCTTCCAATCTACAGAACCTCAAAACTCAGACAGTAGATTATAAAAGGCATCTCTGAAAGTTTACTAGTAAAATAAAACTCTAATGTTACTTTTAATAAAAATCAAGCGAATCCTAAAGCAGATAAAATAAAAAGTCTATGTGTGGAAAATCAAAGTGTATATTTTTTATAAATTTAAAACGCTTCCTTTAAAAGATATAAGGGTAAGTATAAGAAAATGCACTCATTCCCTGCTTGTCTGAAACTGGAATATTCGAATCTTGAAGGTGGTACGGAACCCTAAGTATGCGAGTCCAACTCGCACTTGACCAAATTATTTGTTGTATGTATGCTAGCTTTTTTCGCCGGTTTTAAAGCGATTTGAATGATTATTTGCTAGATTTAACAAGATGGGTGCTATTCGAAATTTATACCCGCAAAGGAATGCAATTTCATACTGAAGACCTGTACAGTTGGGTATCATTCCTCCTAAACCCTTTACCGTTTTGAATAGTTTTTTTTTTAATTTTATTCTATCTAAGGAAGATCTCAAAGTGATTACATATATTTTTTATGACTTGCAACCTGTATTTTTTTAGAAAATCCCTAAAGAAACATTGAATCGAAAAAAATAATGTACAGAGGCAATAATAAAAGATCTCCTCAACCATCATTCCGAACTTGAACACATTTATTAATTTGAAATATAATAATTAATTAATTTTTGTGAAACCAGCATTTTTTTTAGAAATTTGACTCAGCGATGACTTGAAACCCAATATATCTTAGTAGAAGACATTTTTCCTCTATTTGAAATACTTGTATTGAATGGAATCATTAGAGAATGGAGCTAGATTACATAAAGTATGCTATAAATCAAAATTTGCTAATGCAGTTTTCTTTAATTTCAAATCTTGCCAACACATAAAACATACTGTAATAACAGGGTTTGATTTCAACGTAATAACAAAACTCATATTGGTTTTCGTCAGGATTTATATTGTTGTGGTGCCTTATCTTCATGTTCAAATAAATGCATGTGTAATAAATTTGATCTTGGTAAAACCATCCTTACATTTATTGATTAAACCAAGGCTTTTGATAAAGTGTCAATCACAAAATTTTATGTGTAAAGTAGAATTTTGTTTTGGTCGGATTTCTCTGCAACTTATAATAGTTGCGAATGGTTGCTGGTAGTGATCAAGGCTGTGAGTATTGGAGTCAGTACCTTGTCTTTGGTTGGCGTTTATTTTCAATTAATATTAATGACATTTTTGAAGATTTTTCTAAATACATAATTATATCTTGTGCCAATTATACGGTCGTTCTTTTTTCTGACCGACAAAATATCTTGTTTGATACTATAAATGACTCATTGACCCACCCATACGATCCTGAAACAAAGTAAATAATGGAAACATCCTATCCGAACCCTGTAAGTACGTTTGGGATGATAAAGTTTGGTTCATTATCTGATCAAAGAAGCCAAATAATTATTACACAGCATTGAAGTGACGCTAAATTATGTAGTAAGTAGTTCTATATAGATCCTCTTGTTTTGCTATGGTTGCAGTTAATCAGGTGAACGTCCAGTTATTGAAAAAACCTCCGCATTCACCAGACTTGAGCCCTAGAGACCTTGGAGTGTTGCCTAAGTTAAAAGAAAATTTGTGTTTCAATTATGTTATTTCTTCAGTAAATGTGTGGTTTGTCGAGGTCCGAAAAAAATATCTTCCTTAACGCAAATGTTGGGACTGATGCATTAGTATAAAGTGACACTCTTTCGAAAAACACTTATTTTCAAATGTATTCTTATTTTAAACAAGTTAAGGCTGTAGGGATCACAATTCGTTGATATTATTCCCTTTAATTACTTAGAAAATGCGAGTGCCATTCATAAGATAGATGCTTAAATCATTACTAATGCTTAATAATAATGACACTAATCTTTTAATAATTTTCACATTATAATTTTCAATAAATTATTATTACATGCAATCATTACCTCTCATTAAACTTCAAAGCTATATTCATGGTACATTTTTCTGTTGACTCTACCTACATATGACCTGTATAATCGACCAAATTGCTTGTCCAGCTGGAAAACAAGTAAAATCCATTACATCCTGGGAGTATTTCTATTATTACGGCTTTCAGTTTTCCTGGAGTATAAGTGAAATAATGGAACCGGAACGTCCCACCGAGAACGTATATAAATCACAAAACAATACCAAATTAATAGATTAGTAAATAATGTATAGCATGTATAGCAATTAAAGCAATAGAAATCAGAAATAAAATATGGTACAGGATTGCTACGATTATAAAATCCCTCATCCCAAACATTTTGTTATTTCTTGATTACGTTAAATTATATAAAAGTAAGTGGTAAATGTTTAAGCAGTTTGTGTACTTCATACTCGTCTGACTAAAATGAGTGACAGGAATATTATCACCAATTTGTCAGTGTTGCCAAAATGAAGAGTATTTTCAAAAACCCCTGAAATCGAACCAAAACTCCCTAAAATCGAATTAAAACCCCTCAAGTCAGTTTGTCATATACCTAAGGTATTAGGAAAAAGTATATTTTGTTCTCGAATACAATTTTTTCGGGTTAATTTAATGAGAAATATTAAGTTTAGTAATATAATTGAATAATTTTAAAAAACCGAAAACAATATATTTTTCTGTTTTATTTTAAATAAAGTTTCAATTAAATTCTTATGCATTGACTGTTTTGTTCTTGGATCAACACAATTCTCTTGACATTTTGAGTAGATTTTGAAGATGTTATTTTTGACGTAATACTCATATCTTCAACCAAAATTTCAAATTTCAAACTTTGTATACAGTATCCTTAAGAAAGCAATGTAGGAGACTAGTTTATTGGAAATTAGATTAGTTGGAAAATTTTGTCAGTATTCCAAATACTTATTTGTTGCAGGCAAATCCTGAGAGAAAACCCTAATGTATTGTACTGGTGTTCAAGTTGTCGTTTTTAGTCCTATAAATTGCCTTAGAAAAATAGATCCGAATAAAACAGCTTCATATACAAAACAAACAAAACACAACTTAACCAAGATGAACCCGTCCGAGAATACTTAAAGTAAAGCAAGAATCACTGCTGGTTTTGATGGGAAATTGTAACCGGAAGATCAATTTTCTTGGGCGATATATGTACATTCCAAACTTGAATAATTCGAAATTCGAAAAATATGCATGTTGCATTTGAAAAATTATCTGCCGATTTGTTTCAGCAACTTCCGGTTTAAACCTATGGATACGTCTTCAGTTTAAAAGAAAATTGGGGAGGTACGGGTGGTTTTGAAAACCCGGTGTATTTCGTAAGCAGCTAACGCTTCCTTCGTTCAGTCTCAATCTATTTCCTCTCTTTTTCTCCTATATGATATTTTGACGTTCTAAAAAGTTTTTTTATGATACGACAGCTAGACAAATTCCGAAGGTAATTGTTTCCTTTATTAACTTTTATCAGTTCGTTTAAATACCTAGCAAACACGAAACATACGACCACTCAAAACCAGTGCGACACATCACATTCCATGGCGATAACGACGAAATTTCGTCGAAAAATGTCGTCATGAACATAACGTGAAACATTTTTATTTGGTGTTGCAACAAAGTGGAGAGAAAATCGTTTTCTGGAGCGCTACGGTTACTTGACAAAGTTTGAATATTGGGTAATAAAACTTTTATGCGGGTAAGAATTTGTGAATAATGAAGGAGGAAATTTAAAGGATATCCTCGAAACGGCCGTTATACGATTTTCATTGTCAAATGGAAAGTGTTTCAACGTTAATTAAATTCGCGTTTTATTAGACAAAAAGCTGTTTGATAAGGCAAGCAATTCGTTTAATGGATGTGTTGTTATAAGGTTAAAACACTGTAGTCATATTACAAAACGTCCATAATGTCAATAAATATATTTTAGAAGTTCAAAACTCACATATAAGTATCACAAAAGAAGTAGGCAATTACATGGGAATTTCTCAAACGGCAAGAAATACAGGGTGGGTTAAATGAGAAAAAATTTGCGCTATTCCAAGCCCAATCAGGCCCTGTATCGAAATTAAAAATATCTACAGGTTTTTAAAAATATCGAGAACAACATCGAAAAATTGCAATATATATCTTGTAAACAAATTTGAGAAGATTTTGTAGTTTTGTGTTAGCCACTAGAGCCAATCGATTGGCGTTAACGAATTTTTCTAGGCCTTCTACATTTTTTGCAACAATAGCCAACTTTTGTTATTTCATTGAGTAGCACATAAAAAGAGCTTTTCAACCATGTAGAACATGTATGACAGAAAATGTAAATAAAAAAATAGTTCTTCAAAATACTCTATAAAAAATCTTTTAAGAGATTAATATTTTTTAAAATAAATGTGATATTTTTAAGTAACCTAGTTAGTAGAACATTTTTTTAATTAAATTTAATATAGAATGGTTTTCAAATTAGGAAAATGTGGATATGTATGATAGTGTCATTTTGTACCACGAACGCTGAACGACCTCAAGATGAGTACTTTCAGCGATATCCCGGCTATAACCATGTTTGTCGACCATCTAAATGCTTAGAAATAATTTACTTACCTATGGTTCCTTTAAAAATCCTAATCGAAATGTGTAATCAAAATATTGAAAATCTTGTTTTACAAAGTGTTATCGATAATCCTCCTTCCTTTCTTCCTTCGTCAAATGGAAAATAATATGTATATGTAGAACATATTAATTAGTCAAGGACTTCAAGTTGGTGACCTAGAAATAAGAAGATTGTTTTGCAATTGGTTCCTAGAAAAATGGCAAGAAAATCCTCAATTTTCACTTAAGTTTCTGTGGTCTGATGAAAGTAGATTTACAAATTTGTGTATATAACAGGCACAACAACTTGTATTGGGCAGTTCAAAATCATTTTTTAAATAGTGTGGTGCGTCATCAAGTGAGGTGGGGTTTTAAAGTAGAGCTAGGAATCATAAACGGGCAAATTCTATATTACATTTTTTATGATAATTTGACTGATCCTACCCTGAGATATTACAAAAATACGTCGACCCAGTTTTAGGAAATTTGCTTCTTCAAAATGTAGCGAATCTATGGTTCTAGCAAGGTGGAGCACTCCAAATAATGCAAGAATCATAACTGACTTTTTGAATCAGCAATCTGGAAATAACTGGATCGAAAATCGACCTCCGGTTGCCTGGCTGCTCGCTCGCCGGACCTTATTCCTCGTAATTTTTGCATTTGGGACACTTAAAGAATAAAGCTTATTGTATTACTTGTAATACAGTAAAGGAAACTTGAACCAGCCCTTATTTGAGCCTTGACAAATAGTTATAGATGCATGTTTTATCTCTAATTCATCGATGCAGGACATGCATTAATAATAGTGGTGGATTTTTGGAAAACTTAATTTTATATGGCCTAATTCAAAGCTTTGCCATCGGTTTCTAGTTTTTATTTTTGTTTTGAGTTAAATAACGAGTATGTAATGTGTTTGTTGTTTACTTTAGTATCATAAATAAAAGAGTATATACTATTATTTGTTTATTTTTTAAGGAAATTTTGAGAAAACACAATTACGGCATTTTGTTTCACTAAGTGAAAAACTGTTTTTTATATCATTAACATTTTCTGTCATCCAAACATAGACCTATTATACATAGTTAAAAAGCCCTTTTTATCGGCTAGCAATGACGTACAAAACCAATAAGGCGGCTATAAGAAATCTAGAAGGCCTGGACATTTTTTTAAATGTCAATTGATTGATCGTAGTCGCTAACACAAAACTACCAAATTTCATCAACCACCTTTTAAGGTGGCGAATATATTGCTATTGTTCGAACCAATTTTTCTTCTTTCTCGATATTTTGAAAACGCTTATAAATATTTTTAATTTCGATATATCACCTGATAGGGTTTGGAATAGCGCAACTTTTTTCTCCTTTAAGCCACCCTGGATCTCTTGCCGTTTCTGAAAGTCGCATGTAGTTTGCTTTTATTTGGTACTCATGATATACTGATATCTAAATATTGTTTTTATTTTTCGATTTTTTCAAAACCTTTTGTTTTACAGCATAGAAAAAAAGGAACACATCGTAATCTTCTTCAATAAATTAAAGCATGTGTGCGATTTCTGGTGGATGCGCCGGAAACAAATTTAATCATGAAATCACTTTATAACCTTTAATATGAAATTTCAGCCCCTTGAAATAAAATTCTTAACTCAAATTTAATTGGGACCACTCTCAACATATGGATATTAAACAAAAAAATAATGTCTAATATTAGGTTACAACCATCCAAGAAATCACGTAACATATAATCAGCCGAATTGGTATCCTCCATTTTAGAATCTATTAATAAATATCCATTAATGTCTTCTAATTAAATTTTATGGGTTAATATTTTACTTACCAATTTATTCCAAAGGTAGTAACAAATCTTTACCCAACTTGTTATTTTACCTTGCTGCTTTTGTGTACATATTATTATAGATAAAAAATTACATAATTAATCTCGATAAATATCATCGCATTTATCAGTTAAGCGGGTTTTATTGATAGCAGAATTATTAATTATCGAAGAAAGTGTACGTTCGTTTAATATAAACCGTATGATCGATGATATTCAGTTTTAGTTTTAAATTTTTTTACCTGTCTGTTGAAGACCTCACACCATTATTCTCGCTTCGCTCACTCCTCAGAAAAAAAAGGTTGTAAGTATGTTTACTTTCTTGGTCTATTTTTCGTTGGTAATTGTTTTCATTTTTGTTCTTAGACTCCGTTTGTTCGTCACAACACACCGCATCCTCGAGAGCTCAAAGCCAAGGCGCATAAGTTGTTCGCCAAGCGAGAAAACTCCATGGAAGAGAGCGAACACCACACTACGGACACTTCAATTCATCAAGTACCAGTTGAGACTATCAATCCACACGTGAGGCTATCTTCAGAGGAGCCACAGGTATGTATTAATCTAATCTACAAGAGCAATTTTGGTGAAATCGTGTTAGAGTTCACCGAAAATTATAATTTTGGTGTCAATTCGAGTCGGATTGAGGTCTAGAAATTTTTTGAAAAAGTTGAAATGGCGCCGATAGAAGTTGCATAGTTATAAACAATATAGTGAAAAAAAGAGTGTTTCGGTTTTTTTGATAAATCTCAAAAACGGTAAAAGATTTTTGAAATTCGAAAAAAAAGAGGAGAAAATTATATGAAATTAATTTTAACAGGGCTCTAAACTTATTGTTAAAATGGGGAGTGTGGCGTTCACGTGTGTCGCGTTAGTCAGACACGGTAAACATAAAAATTATTTAAACATATTAAATATAAATATTTAGAATTGAAAAAAATTACCTACCTTTGGAATAGGTTAATAAACAATAATCCACGCACAAAGCATTTTTATTTTAATTTTTTTATGTTTTGTGCATTTGTTAATTAACATCATTTTTCAACATGGAAAGTTAGCATAAAAAACCTTAGTAAAGCGTTTGAAATTCTTTTTCATAAATCCTAATTATTTATTTTTTTTATCATCAAGCGCCACCTGAAAATGCATTTTTTAAATCTTTTACTTATATTGTTTAAAAAATTGTTATAAACAATAGAAGAATTTATGAGATTTTTTTTTTTCATAAATTGAAAGATCGATAAATAGTATGATTTTTGATTTTTTGCTTAAAAATGCATTTGTTATTTAACATTTTTTTGTTATTTATTATTAATATTAAGGAATCGTTTGTTGTAAAAATCATTGTTTCTTAAACAGTTTGTTATACACAAATATTTTAAAAGTTAACTAAATAATAGTGATTGGAAGCTGAAAGAAAATATTGAACTTACAAACAGTAAAATATTTAAAATTTTCTAAATAATTGACAATAATTTTTTTATAAATCATGCGATACATTTGTTTTTATTTATATTTGTAAATAAAACAAAAAATTATTTATTTATAACAAATTGTTTATTATATAAATTAATTAAATGTTAATAATTTTTTTTAGGAATATGAAAGGACAATAGAAATAATGATTTTTCCAAAAAAAAAGGATTCCTTAATATTAATAATAAATGACAAAAAAAAATTTAAGCAACAATATTTTTTAATAAACGTTTTTTTTTTAAATAATATTTTTTCATCCTGCATGAATAAAATTTTATTCATTTTCTTATAAACAATGCATTTGTTTATAACAATTTATTAAATAATAAAAGAAAAAAATTCTGATAGCGCTTAATGCCAGATTTAAAAAAAAATTACAAATGCTTTGTTTTTATTATTTATTTGTCAATACAGTGGATGTTGATAAATAAGTGTAAAATTTTTTTTTTCAACGGAAATATATTTACGGCGCCATTTCAACTTTTTCAAAAAGTTTCTAGGCGTCAATCCGAATCGAACGACACCAAAATTATAATTTTCAGTGTACTCTATCGGGATTTCACCAAATGGGTTCTTGTCGACTACACTATACTATATATTATTTGTGTTATTTTTGTGCTCTTTATATCCTTTGTGGAACGTTTGGTTTCTTCAAGAAATGTATTTTAGAACATTTATATCTACAATGTAATTTGAATTATATCTTATATCATGTCTACATATATGTAATTAACAAATAATTATTAAAATTAAACGATCACAGTTAAAAGAAACAGAAAAAAAATATAAAACAGTTGTTTATCTGTGAGTATGTGAGCAGATATCAATATCGTCGAACTGCTGTGGACGTCGCTGCTACGAGATCGTATTTTTGGACATTGTTGTACTATGTGCTTTACTGTCTACTGAGGTGTTCGACAACCACACTCCCAGTTATGTAAAAAATAATTACATCTGGCGTGTCCAGTTCTGATTCCGGCTCCATATTGTTCTAGGTAATTCCATGCCAGCAACATCGATTTTTATCTCAATTAGTTCTCTTTGGTTTTCTCTATTTCATGTCTTCCCCGCCTTGTTCGCAAGGTCTTCGTTTGCTGTAGGCAGAGAAGATTCTGGTTCTATGTATTGGTCAGTTAGTACACAATGTCTTAAACCCAGGGTTCTGCTGTCTAAAAAGATTTATGTCATTACTCCGAAATTCATCCATTTGCTGCATTTACTCGTTTATTGTCTCCACAAAACGGATGATGTACTGGGGACAACAGCGTAATTTCGACTATTGGAAAGTAATGTTTTTCTGAATAACGTCGCTGTTGTTTGACTTGTTACCTTATTAGAGAATGGCTGGCTCTTGACCTTTGATACCATTGATTTGTCATCATCTTCCTCTAGCGATTATCGCTATGTATTAGCTTTGCAATTATTTTATATTAATTATTCATATATCATATTTCATATAAAATCGTTGATTGCTTCACGTATTATTTTGAAATAATTTGATTTACGCTATGTTGAATTTTCTATTGCTATGTTAACTAAGGAAACATAACACATTGCTTTTGATTTCACTAAAAGAAACAAAATCTCGATGAAGATGAGTTGAAGTTTTGTAAAAATTATGAAGAATAATAAAACATATACCAGTTGGATCTACGATATGGGATAAAACTAACTTAATGTATGGCCCAACAGACAGGTTCGCTGTTCGGGACGATAGGTTATTTTTTTACTTGGTTAATTTGCCATTGACAAATGAAATAAGTAACAGAGTGACGATACATTACTCCGCGAATTGTAAACAGACTGACATAGCAATTCAACTAAATCCTTTTATTAGTATAATTTTCAAAATAACTGTATTTTTGGAAAAAATTCACCATGATAGTAATTGTCATTAAAAGATCCGAAGACTGATATTAACACATGCTACAATCTCTCTATTTACAGTTCTTATAACTGGAGTTACAGAAGTCCGAACTTTTATAAAATATTCCTGCCGCAAACATCTGTTTTTTAATAATTATCCTAATAAAATGATTTAGATGAATTGTTGTCACTCAGTTCATAATTTTCAGAGTGATGTATCGTCGCTACCTTACTTATGTCATTTATCAATCGTAAGTTAAGTATTCTACATAATTTTTACGAAACTTCAACTCATTTTTATCGATATATGTTTCCTTTCAGTGTTGGGGTAAGAGTTTACGTACTAACAAGAGTAAGTTAAACGGCAACACTTTGGCCTCTCATATCTTAAGAGCGAGGCAATGTTGAAGTTCGTGCCATGAAAACTTTTGATGTACATATCATGAACAACATCATACTATACATTCAGCTAATTTGACTGAAAGCGATTTTCCAGAAGGGTATGACAGAGTCCTTTACGAGACACACTAATTTAAGAAAGAAGAAGAAGAACACATAGAAATTCGGAAAAAAATGTCCATCTTAAGTACAGCATTCTGTATTTTGAGGAAATCTCGTGCAGGCGCACCAACACATCAACAATGACCGGCACCTTCACAAAGCATATAGCTTTACAAAAAACATAGCCTTCTAATTTTTTCTCCATAAATTCGATTACTGTCATTGATAACATCCTACAATGTATTTTCGCTTAATTGATGACTAATAACGAGATGCCATCCAAACCTTTCTATTTTATTTGACTTGCAGAAACGTGTTCAAAAGGTCGAGATGATTTCTAGATACTTGTCGAAGACTCGGCCAAAAAAAAATCTTCCCATGTTCTATTTCAACCCACTTTCTCTCTAACGGCAAGAAACCATCACATCATTCCCCTAATATGTTAATTTCTCTGCCATAGTGGGTGTTAAATTTGTACATGACTACGAAATAGCGTGTACAGTTAAACTATATCTGCATTCTTATTTCGAAATGATCTCGATGTGATCAAGAACACCCACCAATTTACCGAGGCAAAGTGAAATGATAATCATCCTGAGTCGCTACGTTCGCATTGATGTGGAATTTCAGACGAAACACGAGAATTAGTCGAGAGACTAAGTGAAGATTTTATCGATTTTTCGGCAATAAAGGAGCAATTCCAATTATATTAGTGTAGCGTGAGATCGTAATTCAAGATTGCGACTCAGTACCTAGAATTCCGTCCGTTGAGAATCGGCCCCGGATTTGAACTTTCTCAACGTTTTATATGGTCTAGCGGGTCGTGATCTTGCGAGATGTATCATAAAAATCTCGCAATAAATCGGATGAAACTGTCGATAAATAAGAAAAAGATCGAAATACCATACTCGGAAGTTTTAAATTTATCGTGTGCGAAAGAGCCCGGCTATTCCTGCCGTTAAAGTGTGCTCGTAAAGCTTTTGACGGCCTAAATCGGTGCAGATCACGGACAATGCTTTACATCTGAAGTTCTCGTTGACCGGCACAATTTGTGTGAACACTACTTATTACTTTATAAGCTTTAAAATTACGTTTGATAGTAGTAATAACTAAATTTCCATTTACGTGATATGGAGAGCTTTTGCGGTTGATTTACGGTAAAGGTCTTCAACCTTACAATGAGTGCGTGTCACGGCAAAAACGTTACTAAATCTATCAAACATCTAATCGTTTGCCATACTGAGGGATCTTGGACATGATTTTTCATTAAACGCGGCACACACGCCACGATTTGTTGAACAGCAACGAAATTATTATAGGCTGACAGTAGGATTTGTCCTAAATTCGTTTCACATCGTTTCTTATCCTCTAATTTTTTAAATCTATTAAGAGGGAAAACATATTTAACATTGTGGTTTTTAAAAAGTACAAGATTTCGAGTATCAGTGTTATAATGAAGTTCTGCATAAAATTAATAAATTTTCTTTTCTTTTTCAAAAAAAAAAACGAAACATGATATTAAGTTCCGACCGAACATTCGTCGTCGGCCAGCAAATAATAAATAATTATTTGCTATAACTTTTCAACAACCTCGTGATAGACTCGTCAGCTGCAGCGGTGGTTGGTCTCCAAAACGTTTTTAATATCTCTTTTTGTGAACGCATGTATGGGGCAAGTCTTCTGCTTTCCAACATGCTGAGCTAATGTGAACATTTTTTAAATAGGGTGGGTTTCCTATTGTGTAATTGTTATTAACGGACTTCCAAAAAGGAGGAGGTTATCAATTCATGTGCAAATTTTTTTCATGTATGACGAGCGATTATTCACAAACGGCTTGGGCAATTTTGATGATTTAAACTGCATTATATTAAGGAACATTACTGAAAGGTCCCATATAATTGTTTATAACATGAAATTTACGGTTTTCCAGAAAATTTGAAAAAAAAGTAAATACGGTACTAGATTTCAGTGAATTTCAATGAATCTTCACTGGTTTCTCTAAAACCGCTCAAGAAATTTGAATATTATAAATTGTATTCTACAAAGATATGTTCCAGCTTGATTCGGTATATTTTTCTATAACGGAAAACTTACCAGTTTTCCGAAAATCGGAAAAATATATGCAAAAAACTGTTTAAATGTCAAGATACGCCATGAAAGTGTATCGTATAGGGTGTTTGTAATGGTTTTCATTTTTATTCGTTTGAAGTAAGTTTTTTTTAGAGATGAAGTTAAGTTAGGAGGCTTATAGTCGCGTAAAATGGCAGAAAATATTCCGTTAGTTTATCGAAAGAAAAATTTGTTATGTCGGCGAACTCATCTATATGGTATCCGGTTGTAGGGGAGTACGTGCGTGCATGTAATATTAGGTGGTACATATGTGGTTGTATACATAGGATGGTTGAAATATAAGTTAAAATTGAATTAGTTATACAGGGTGGTTCTAAAAAAAATGTAATTGGGCACATAAGTAGTTGCGTATAGCAAAACTATAGTTATACAGAGTGGATATTTGCGTTGTAAGACGGAGAATAATTACAGTAATACAAAAGGCTTTAAAAATTGTCAGAAGTAGTTGAAAGTTATATAGTTTGGAACATAAGTAGTTGCTTAGACAAGATGTTTGAAGTGAGGGTGGGGTAAAATTATTGTTATTCAGGGTTTATAAAAAAAATTATGTAAGCATTAGCAGATGGGCTTTTTTAAAGATCTCAGGACCGTTGCAATATTATGTTGAGTTGAATTACAGTTGTACAGGGTGATTCAGAAAATGATAGACCAATAAGTTATATAGGGGTGACCAATACACAGAAGCATATACAGTGTGGATGCAATTTACAGTGAATTATTTACATATATAGAAAGTGGTCCAATTAATAAAACAAATAAAAAAGTTAAAATATATACAAAGAATAAAAATTATAGACAAAGAATAAAATATAGACAAAGAATAAAAATTAGAGAGGGAGAAAGAGATAGGGAGAAAAAGAGAGGGAGAGATAAGAATACGCTCAAATTTTCAATTGAATTGTACATTAAATCAGATAAAAAAGAAAATATGTCTGAATATCGTGATTGATTGCACACGTTTTCTAAAAGGTTTTTATTTTAAGTCAGCTGAAGTCGGTTCTTTTTTAAATACAAATTATTTTGTAAATATTAACAAGGTTGGTACTCATTTTCGAACATAGTAAATAAATAAGAAAATATTGTAAAGAAAATTACACAAATTTCAAACATTTAAGACAATAAAAAATGTCTTTTATTTAAATTAACTAATCATTAAATTAGCAGAGTTAAAGTAACACATTTTATAGGTTTTTCTATTCTTCAACAGGAAAAAATCCAAGTTTTTAGCTGTTACTGTTAAAAAACAAAACCGCATCGTTTAAAAAATGTTGTTATGCCACCGTGTAATTTAGTTGGTTTTGTTCTACTGTTAATTTTCACCTCGAAAAACTTTTTTCAGTAAATGACTAAATAACTGTCTAACCTGCATTGACATGATGTCTAATGTTTTTTGCAGATTGTAGAATTCACTCCTGCCGTTCCGGTAGGGAATGGTCAGCTAGAGGAAAACAGCGAATACAGTCAAGAAGATGAGGACACTGATGACGTAAGTTGAAATTCTTTGTCTTTAACATTTTTGTTATTTGTTTTCTTTCTACTATTTATTTATTTTTTCCTTATCGCTAGTAATTGTTTTTGATAACGATTTACCATTTAGTTGTTGATCTGTATGTTTTCGTTCTTTATAATTAAAAAAAAGTCGGTACTATTAACTTTTATGTTTTTATTATAATACGTTTATACCTAGAATTATGAACCAAAGTAATGCAATTTATTTTATTTTATTTATTAACAGTTCGAAGTCAAAATGATTCAAAGTATTATGTAAGAGAAATTAATATTATGTTTTGAATATCTCATGAAGTTATAACAATCATCTGTTTGTATTGGGCATCCGTTAACAAACAACTTACATATGTAATTTAATTCTTGTTATAAACTATGAGAATATAGACTTCTCCAAATTCAGAATTAATAATACTATTTCTTAAAAAACATTATGCAGCAACTCAGTTGTCCTCACAGTTTGGAATTAAAAATATTGATTTTTATATAAAATATTTATGAATTAACTCAAATAATCGTGCAATTTTCTAAAACAAAATTTTTACAACATTTCTTATTATAATGCGCTTTTATTCTGTTACTCCTCCAGTTCAGGTGAATTTTAATAAAATATCGCTTTGGAGGGAAATTAATTTCTAGTACAGTTAATTAAGACCCAAATGGGGTTGAAAAACAAGGAAATTGGTTCAGTTATTAATCTTTGGTCAGAATTTCGTTTTCATGTTGGACTGAAG
This sequence comes from Octodonta nipae, assembly GCA_034190945.1. Taxonomy (NCBI): domain Eukaryota; kingdom Metazoa; phylum Arthropoda; class Insecta; order Coleoptera; family Chrysomelidae; genus Octodonta; species Octodonta nipae. The sequence continues at coordinate 54,770,223 of CM067216.1, forward strand.
AAACCCAAAATGTTAATAAGTGGAACTCTCTCATTTGGGGGAGAAAGAGAGGAGATTTTTAAAACTGGAAAATTAACCAGTATTATTGAATGGGATATCCATTTTCGGATGGAATAATCCGAAAACAGAAAACAGAGAAATTTGGACACGTTTTCAGTTCTTGATCTTTAACTTTTTTCTTTTACTTCTTATGACTGGGGACACTCTGTTGTATTTTGTAAACCATTGAATTTCGTACAAGTTTGACTGCATGCATCCCCAAAAACCTCTGTAAACTGGTTTTTACTGTTTGCAATATATATATATATATATATATATATATATATATATATATATATATATGTTTTTAAGTTTTCGCGGGCACTAAATGTTTTAGATGGTTTCCGGGAATTCATCCGCGTAGTTGATAACTGATCCCTGCCGGGATCGATGGTAAAATGACGACGTTTCGGCAGAGTCACATCTGCCCTCTTCAGGTCGGTTCGCATAATTCTCGTAGCCTTCTGCTTTCGCTTCTAGTTACTCGAATACTGTATTCTATATATATATATATATGTATATATATATATATATATATATATATATATATATATATATATATGTTTTAGATGGTTTCCACCTAAAACATTTAGTGCCCGCGAAAACTTAAAAACAAACATATATATATATATATATATATATATATATATATATATATATATATATATATATATATATATATATTAGATTTGGTTTCACTAAATTCACTTTTTAAAAAAATATATTTATTACAAAAAATTAATATGTTTAAGTTACAAAGACAATATTATAGGTATGAAGTTATATGAAGATAATGAACACTGAGAATTGTTTTCGGTTACATTTATAACGTAAAAATGCTGACGCTATGTCATCAGTTTTCATGTGAACAAAGCGTCTACGTGATTTCTAAGAATTCTAGGAAGTTGTAATATGATACTTGTGTGAAGTCAATTACGGTTCAAGCACCTATGGTAACTTTAACGTATAAATTGTAAGTTAGTGCACTTCTCATATAACAACTCCCCTTATACATGAAAAGTTGATGCTTTACATCAACTTTTTAATAAAAATGAAACATCTGTAAATAACAAAATATCGCTAGGAATATCAAATGATAGTATTAACATTACAAAGGTAATTCGAAAATGAAATTAAAATTGTTAGTATAAAATATGTTAGTGTCAATAATAAGTCAAAAATTAAACTTATATAATATAACAACGATAAATGGTTAGTAAATAAAATAAAAAGGGTAATACATAAAATATGGGTAAACATACAAAAAAAAATGCATTGTTATAAATGAAATGTTTATACAGTTGTCTCTGTTATCGGGTTTGGTTTTAATACTGGCCTTAGTTTAGGCAGCATTCTTAGAGACGATGACGGCCTCGTCGGTTGGTCGGTATTTTCTTGGGCTTTTGGGAGCTCTTCAATTTTCTTTTTGATGATGTTGAAAATCATGATCGCTGAAATAATCATGACGACAGCTATTGTCGTATACGTAAACCAAGAGATGTTCTTGGTTAGGAAAGGCTGATTTATAAGACCATCTAGGTCTCTGGAGTACTGTTCTAACTTATGGTTCGCAACGTCCAGTTCCTCCACGTTGATGCTGCTTATGTCGAAGGGTTTCAGCTCGGGAATTTGTACCTTTTCTGGAACTGTATCGCAACAGTTGTAAGGTACTGTAACTGTGTGATAGACTTCGGAAAGGGCTGTTTCTTTTCCAGACTCAGCCTGGACCTTAGTAACACCTACAAAGGCACTACACTCCGATTGAAGTTTTAGAATGGAGTTGCGCACTAGAGTTAAAGTAGTTGAGTTCTTTTGATTGCAACTCACCACAACACGTAAAGGTTCGGAGGTCACGACAAGCCACATGTTTTGTTCAAGTTTTTGGACACTGTAACCCTGACTAAAAATTACTGCACTCCTGCAATTGTCCGGCACATTTTGAATACTTTTCAGAAGTTGCACCTCGCACGGTGCGTTAGAGTCTATAGGATAGGCGTATAGGTCGGGACACAATTTTCTTCCGATAGCAAGCGGTTTACACGCGCTCAAGTCCTTGATTGAAATAAACATTAAAGAGTCTGCGTTTTTCGCGAGGTACTTTTGAGTAAAAGACAAAAGGTGATGTAATCCAGTTCTGTCATCGTAAATTGGGATAGGGTATAACCGGAAAAGGGTGTATGGTTGTTGTTCTACTAATGGAATTCTTAAGACAAAAATAAGATCAGAGTTTGTTTGGAAAGCTTCTAACTCGATAATTTCCAAGTATTGTCCAATGCTTGAGTATTTTATTGGTAGTGGAAGATTGTTGAAGTAAAGGTAATTCTCCATTAGTTTCTCGCATAATTCGAGCAACATAAGTTTCGTTTCGATGTACCCGACTTTATCGTTAATTTTTCCGATTGTGGTTTCTAGTTTTTTCATATTGCTGTTAAAGAGTTTTTCGTCAATTTGCAGTTTTTGGACGGTCTCGTTGAAGTTTTTAATGACAGAGGTAGTTACACTGATTTGGTTTTTGAGTAAATTTTCTATTTGTAATTGACCTTGATTGAGTCTAGTGATACTATCAGTAAAATATTTACCGTCATCCGCGTCTAAGTTTCCGGTAATTGCTTTGAAAAGAGTACCTGCGCCATCAAGTATGCCGCGTTTTGGTCTTTTGGTGTCCATATTTATTTCGATAAATTTGTCCTTAATTGTGGTGGATATTTGGTTTAGGAGATTTATATGAGTTTGTACATCTGAGCGGAAGTAATTCATTGCGAAAGATTTATAGTTAACAGTTTCGATAAGTGTTTGTAAAAGTCTATTATTTGTCGTGAAAACGTGTTCGAGGGCCGAAATATTTTTGTGGACCAAGAGTGTCCATTTATTGTTAGAAACGGTTATTTGGGCTTCGTTGTGGTAGTATATCCCTAATGTGTTATTTATAGGTTCGACTTGATATTGGGCTACTGCTGATCCAAACAGCAGGCACAACCTGAAACAGAAATTAACTTTCTGAGAAAGGTTTCATCCTGTCGAAATTTACTTTAGTTTTTTGTTTGGTTTTTGGATTTAGTAATGTCGCGGAATTTTTGTGAATCTCCAGGATTTCGAAAGGACCATTGAAATTATTTTGGAGTTTGTCCTTGATTTGGGATTCTTTGATATAGACTTTATCGCCTATTTGATAATTCGGGAGATTTTCGGAAACATGTTTATCGAATCGGGCTTTCGCTTTGTGCTTTTGAACTTCTGTTCTTTCACGAGCGATTTTATAATAGTGTGTGATCCGGTTGTTGAGATCTCAGATGTATTTAGTTATCAATGATTGTTGGTTGTATAGAGTTTCGGGAGTCCTACTCGAAGTATGTCCGTAAACAAGTTCGTAAGGAGTGAATCCGTGAGTTTTGTTTGCGGAGTTGTTGTATGCGATGATTGCATAAGGAAATATGTTGAAGGGGTGTTCGTCGGGATTTTCTAATTTGTGGATTCTAATCATGTCTAGTAAGGTAGAGTGGAATCGTTCTAATGAACCATTCGACTGGGGATGTCCCACACTAGAATAGGACAGTTTGATATCAAATAGCTTACACAAATCTCTCATCAGAGCGTTGTCGAATTCCCTGCCATAATCACAGTGTATCCGTAATGGGGTACCGAAGTGTTGGAAATATAGTAGTAACGTACTAACAACGGTTTTTGCGGATTTGTCAGTTATGGGGTAGGCCTGAGAGAATTTTGTTAGTTCGTCCCTGATAGTCAATGCGTAGTTTTTTGTTGGGACTTCTAGGATATCGATGTTGACACGTTCAAAGGGTGTCCGTGGGGTTTCAGTAATGACAAGTGGGCTGTCGAGATTTTTCCGGTAAACTTTTGCTCTCTGGCAAGTTTGACAGTTTTTGATAAAATTGTCAACGTCCTTAGTCAGTCCTTGCCAATTGTATTTTTCTTTTATTCTGCGGATAGTTTCATTGATACCTCGGTGTATATTATTTTTGCCGTTATGGAATTGGTCGAGAATGATAGGTATTTGGTCTTTCTCAACCGTTTGGACGATATTTTGGCAAACTTTCCATTTGATATCGATTTCGGAAAAGATAAACGAAAGCATTTCCAAAATGGGCAGTTCAATGTTATTCTCAACACAGAATACTTGGTTTTCAGTCTCTACTATTATACAAAGATGCAAAAAGAATTTCGTTGACTACTTCTGGGTCAGAAGGGAGAGGGACGATGTAATAACTTCTTTTTCTGACACTTTTGCTAGCAAAGACATTTACTCTAGGGGTACGGAAATCAGCATTTTCTTCGAAAATGTCTTCGATGATGTCATGGTGAAAATCTTTCATGAGAGAGCCTTGGGGAAATACTAGGATGTTTTTGTTTTCTCGGTCTAAGAGTTGGCAATTAGAAAATTGAATTTTGTCGTAATCTATGAGCGAGACGGTTTGATATCGCTCGACAAAAGTTCTAAATTCTTCAGAGATTTGTTGGAGATTAATGGGACTTCTTGTCTGGGGTTCTTGGGAGTCATCGTCAGTTTCGTTTGTTGGGAGTACTGTAAATGGTGTTAGGTGATTGTTTGTTTGAAATGATATGTATTCATTAAAGTTGTTAACTTTAATGCGAGAGAGAGCGTCGGCATTTTTATTTACTTTGCCGGGTTTGTAAATTATTTGATAGTCGTACTCCTCGAGCTTAAGGCGCCATCTTGCAAGTCTACTTCCAGGATCCTTTATAGAAAACAGCCAAGTTAACGGGCGGTGATCGGTTAGAAGTAAAAACTTACGGCCAAAAATGATCGGACGAAAGTGTTTAACCGCCCACACTATTGCAAGGAGTTCTCGTTCTATGGTTGAATACTTAGTTTCAGCATTGCAGAGAGTTCTGGAGGCATAGGCTATGGGTAAATCTTTACCTACGGGGCCTTGAGAGAGCACTGCGCCGATAGCAAATGAACTGGCGTCGGTTGTAAGAATAAATGGCTCTTCAAAATTAGGGTATATGAGTATGGGGGTAGAAGTAAGGGCTCTTTTTAATTCTTCAAAAGATTTGACGCATTCTGAATCGAACTGGAAAGGTACGTCTTTTTGAAGTAATTTTGTCAAAAGTTTCGAAATCTTGGCGAAATTGGGGATGAATCGCCTGTAATAACCAGCTAACCCTAAGAAGGACTTGATATCTTTTGGGTTTTTTGGTTGGGGAAAATTTATGATACAATCTACCTTTGAGGGGTTAGGCTTCACGCCTTCGGGAGTTATAAGGTGTCCAAGATAGGCGACCTCTTTGCGAAGAAACTCGCATTTGTCGGGTTGGATCTTTAGATTAGCTTTTCGCAATCGTTTGAAAACTTCAGAAAGTCGGGCTAGGTGCTCATGTATAGTCGGAGAATAAACGATTATGTCGTCCATATAGACTAAACATCTCTCGTTTTGAACACCTAAAAGAATATTATCCATTACCCTTTGGAAGGTGGATGGAGCGTTTTTAAGACCGAAGGGCATTCTAACGAATTCAAAATGACCATTATCAACTGTGAATGCTGTTTTTTGGATGTCTTTTATATCGATTTCGATTTGGTGAAACCCTGAAGCTAAGTCGAGAGTGGTGAAGTATTGGCATTTGCCAAGTTGGTCAAGTAAATCCGAAATGTTCGGTAGGGGGTATTTGTCTTCAACAGTAAGTTCATTTAGTTTACGATAATCGACGACGACACGCCATTTTTGGGTACCAGATGCGTCTAGTTTTTTGTTAACTACCCAAACTGGGGATGACCATGGCGAATTAGACGGACGTATAATGCCTTGGTCAAGCATCTTCGATATCTGACTTTTTACCTCTTGTTTGTGTATTTGTGGGTACCGATATGACTTTGTGAAAGAGGGTTTCGCGTTATTAGTGTCTATTGAATGTTTAATTTAGTTTGTGAAGGTCAGTTGGTCACCTTCTAAATAGAATATGTCGGAATATTCGAGGCAAAGTTGAGAAATAAGTTCGGCTTCCTCATCGTTCAGATGTTCTAAACGAAGTTGTTCCATAATTGTAGTTCGTCTTTCAGGTTGGGTTAAGTTTTGTGAGTAATTTTCGGAAAGAATGTTTACGGAAAAATTGGTTATCGGTTCGAGTTCCAAATTGTCGAAATTAACAGTTTTGGGGATAGCATTTGCATTTAAAACTGAAGTAAGAAATTCGCCTTTTTCATTAATTTTAACAAGGGCACGGGGAAGATAAACTTTTTCTATTTCGGCGGATGATAGAAAAGCCTCCGTATTAGTGAGGTTACATTTTAATTTACATATTTGTTCTGTTCGGGGTTCTATAGAGATTGTATTAACAGGGATGCAGTTATTGAAAGTTGAAGGGTTCTGAGTACGCATGACCGTATCATCCGTAACTTTGTAGAGAGGTAAAGTTTTAAAATTAGTCACAAGTTGTTTGTTGTTAAAGTCTATAACGCAGTTATAATGTTCAAGGAAATCTGAACCCAGTAATCCGTCGAATTCAATGTCGATGTTGCAAATATATACCTTGTGTGGGTCGGCGACGTTGAAAGGTACAAGGGTGGATTCGTTTATTAAGATTTTCTGATCAGTGATTCCTTGGATGACTACGTTTTCGGGAAATCGTTGTTTAAATCGTTGGCAAGTTTCGGGCTTAAATATTGACAGTCCTGCTCCGGTGTCAATAAGGAGTTTGTATGTATTGGAAGAGTCGGTGATGTAGTAAAGGTTTTTCGAATTGACCGAAAGAAGTGGCCTTACAGAAAATTCTGTTCGGGAAAGTTTAGGTTTGGATTGAAATCGTCCAAGTTCATCGTTTGAATTTGTGTTTGAATATCGGAGATCTCGTGATCGGGAGGTTTTGTTTCTACCGGGGTAGTCTGAAAATTTTGTCGGGAAGAAAACTGTTCGCTATCGTAATATTCATCATATTGTTGGTTATAATTATCATTACAAACATTTTCGCTGGAATGATGTTCGAATTTGTCGTGTTTTTGTGTATCAGGGTAATAATAGTCTGATACGGTTTTGTATTCAGTTGGTCTTTGAAAGTTCTGTTGCTCATTGTAAGAAAAATCATAGTTATGTTCATACGGATCGAATTGTTCGTTGTTTAAGTGATGAGTTTTCTGTTGTTGTTTGAAAAAACTCGGATTTGGCCTGAAATTACTAGAAGTTGGGGTTGGTCTACTTGTTGAGGGTTGTTGTTGTTGGTGAGAAAACTGAGGCCTATTATTAAAATTCGTAGGTTGATTAGCAGACTGATTCGCATAATATGGGCGATGGCCCGAGTAATTTGGGTGAGAATTTTGGTTAGTCTGGGATTGTCTCATTCTGATGAGGCATTCGCTGCTGAAATGTCCTATTCTTTTGCAAAACGAACATTGTTTTGGGGGTGGACCATTATTTGGTTTACGAGTCTGTTGGGGTGCATTTCGGTTGACTGAGAATTTTTGAGTTTCCAGATTGGACAGCTGTAATTCTCTTTTAATACGGGAAATGGCGGTCAGGATATCTCTGGGATCACTGGCTCGCACAATTTGGCCAATTTTCGGCTCTAGACCCGTAAGTAGGCTAGTTCGAGCCATTGACTCAATTAAGTCAATCTGGGCCTGTTTCTCCTTTACAGTTAAATTTTGTTTATTGACAGCTGATAACATTTTTGCTTGATGTGTTTGAAGCCTAGCTGAAAATGTCAATGGAGATTCGTTGGGTAATTGCCTCATTCTTTGTAGGTCTTGAATAAGGGCGGAGAGATCCCTTGGATCTCCAAAATGGTTTTCTAATAGACTTTGAATATCTGCTAAATGGCTGGGGTCACGTGAATTAACTAGTTCAGCCGCTCGTCCACGGAGCTTATTCTTAATGTGGAGAATTAACAGAACTTGTTGATTATCAGATGCCATATTATATGCGGTATTACAAGAACAGATAAATGTGTTTAAAAATATTGGGTTCCCATCGTATTCGGGAATAATGGCGAAAATTTCTGAGAGCTTGTAGGGCTCTACATTTTGTGCTACAGCTCTAGTTTCTGGCATTTTGTAATTTTACTCAAGATTGTGCAATATTAGGAAAATACAAAGCTTGGGAAAAGCGAAGTAAATAATTGCGATTGTAATTAAAATGAAGAAAAATATGAGAAATAAATTTTTGTTACTGGTTCTAAAATAAGTATAAATTAAATAAAGGTATAAACGTAAATAAATATTTAGAATATCTTAAACTATCAAAATAAAATTTCAAAATTCGTTCTTGGGTAAATATTTAGGATGGTTCATTTAAAATAGGAAAAATGATAGAACTGTTTGTTCAACAATTATTAAATATTTTAACTTTTTTTAAACGCTTACGTGATTATTCCTATCATAGGACTTGTTCTATCCGTCACTGAACACTGGTTAGCCGCTGCTTGTTCCCTTGTTGAGCTCGGTAGTTGGTGTCCAAGTAGGTTCTTTGTATCCGCGAAGGTTAGGAAACCACCGTAATTAGTTAGACTGTTTCTTGTTCTAATTACGTCTGGAATATCCTACTGACTGCGCCACTTTTAGATTTGGTTTCACTAAATTCACTTTTTAAAAAAATATATTTATTACAAAAAATTACTATGTTTAAGTTACAAAGACAATATTATAGGTATGAAGTTATATGAAGATAATGAACACTGAGAATTGTTTTCGGTTACATTTATAACGTAAAAATGCTGACGCTATGTCATCAGTTTCATGTGAACAAAGCGTCTACGTGATTTCTAAGAATTCTAGGAAGTTGTAATATGATACTTGTGTGAAGTCAATTACGGTTCAAGCACCTATGGTAACTTTAACGTATAAATTGTAAGTTAGTGCACTTCTCATATAACATATATATTGCAATATAGTCCGTGGATTCAATTTTAAAATTATAAAACTAATATTCACTTTCACTTTTCTAGAACTTTATTACATCAAATTATACAGAACAGCTGATTCACAATAACATTCGATATACGCTCGTCGTCCTTTCTAACTGACTGCTGCGAGGATGGGTTCGCCTTTTAAAATCAGCGTCGAATTCTCTAGTATAATCCAGTGTCAATTTTACAGTTGTCGAGTTATGATCGAGATAAGTTTTTCTCCCGTCCGAACCTTCTAGCTTTTTTTTTATATCCCAGCGATCGTTGTCGTACTGAAATGAAACAGGGTCGGCTTTGGTAAATTTCGTAACAGTATCTACTTCTGACCCAAAAGGTACGTACAATATACAGCCATTCAAATACAAAATAATCTCAAAATCACAAAAATGCTGTTTTTGCAGTCTTTCTCTTATTTTACCTCATATTTAATGGTATTTTGGTACCAGTCAATCATATAACTCGAAGTTATGTTCAAGTTTAATGACTGAAAAATTTTGTCGTTTTTTGACCATCATTATCTGAAGTTGCAAATGACCTTATTTTTTAAAGATCTATAAACAAACTTCATTCCTCTGTTTTGTAATCTATAGTCAAAGCATTCATTGCACCATAAACAATATTAAAAATATCTGATCATTCTGATGTGACAAGAAACTATTTGCCTCAACAGAAGGATAAACACAGATTTAGTGGTAGTAGTAGTAAACCAACTATTAAAAATAAATATCGTTGTAAAATGAAAGAGATGAGTATTTCAAAACCAATAAGCACAGTGCTTGTTAAAACACTGTGTTACTTCAATCGTCAATGCTATAATCTCAGTATTTTTTTCAATGATACATCTAAAGAATGTTTGTCATGTTCTTATGTATCTATTTTTAGTTATGGACAGCATAATAAAAAACTTGAACTTTCTCAATGCCCCCAGTAGACTTAATCGCAGTTTCACGTTCTTCAGATGAACCTGCAAACAAATCACGAACATTTAATGTTAATTTCATGCACATTAAGTAAACCAAATAGCGATCTGCCTACTCGAACACGATGAACTCTCCGAAGTCTTTAAAGCTAGTTTTAAAGAAGAGGAAGATATTCGTAGGCAGAACCGGAATGCCGTGTCGTTATTTGTCTCTGCGTCTGAGAGTTGCGAGCGTAATATTAATATTAATCAACGTTGATGATTAAACGGTGATGATTTTTGCAAATGAGTTTCTTGATTTCGACCGTCATAAATGATTTAATTCCATATATAATTAGAATTGCGTAGATGTTGGTCGTAATTATGTAAAATGTTTATAATTTGTCATGTTCCTAAATGATGACACTATTTTGGGTTTTTGGTTTCTATGCAGAAATATTAGACATTTGGTGTTTTTTAAAGGTTTGATTTTCAAATATACATCATTATTTCCAGTAATTACCAATTTGATGGTTAATTTGTGTTGAGTTCATTTTGCCTTTTCACCATGAACAGACTTACGTCACAATGACGCTTACAAATTGTGCAATGGATTCTACAACTATCCTCATGGAAAACTGCTCCCAATCGAATCGTTTCGAAACTTTGCCAAATGATGTGCTCAATGAGTGTTAATTTATTTTGTACGTAGGATGGTGCAAGTATAATTTGGTATATTCCAATATTAAGGTCCTTTAAATAGTTAAAATCAGATAGTAACGTTGGGAATATCATTAGAGTGAAGTCTTTCGTCTCCATTGACCAATTCTTCTAAGAAGATTATCTGTCTCGACTCGCGCTTGTACTACAATGGAAATCAACAGTCTTTGTAATACTTGTTGTGCAGCTTTAGCAGTAGCCCCTTTATGAGAATTGGTGGATGATTATTGTTCAATAATGCATCAGCAATACGGTCTAAATAATTTAGTTTATTCCCATGTTGTAGGTTAATAGGATTGCCGAGGAATGTAAACACAGTTCTTAATTTGTCATTCCTTCCTTCACCATGCACCGATTTTTCGTAACAATGCTCGAACTAATAGCATCTTCTGTTAAAATTTGTTTTCACCCATGTTGTAAAAGGGCTGGTATTTTATGCTCGATGCCTATCAGTTCTAAAAATGATATGGAATCTCTCTTAACCTCTATCTACCATAGCAACGTCTTACTTTGGGAATCAGTTTCTTTATGAAATAACATCTCTGTTAAAATGATGGTAAAAATAGATAAAATATAGTCTGCAGGTGCTACAACTACCAACGAATTAGAATACTAGTAGTTTCCTGCGATTAAATCTTCCTACGTTAAAACGAAATAAGAGGTCTTGTGACGCTTGACCAGTGCGTCCTTCAGTTTTCTAAACGAGACTCAGTAATTTTCTGAAGACTGAGAAATGCTGCAAACATGCGGACGCCGGATCAATGTTCAGCATGCTTAAAAACGTAAGACGTTTTGTGTTGCTCGAGCAGTATTATAGATGTTCTTCAGTCGCTGTGTTTCAGCGATTTTGAGAAGACTGAGAGATGATACAACTGTTCTGATCACGTATTTGTAGCTTCAGAGCTGTATTTTTTCAGGTCTGTGTCTCTTTGACTTTTTTTCAACAACTCATTGAAGACTATTTGACCGGGATAGGTTTACCGTAAGGGTAGTTGCGGAGTCCTTTGTTTTGAAAATCATAGTTTAGTTCGCCGAACTTACCGTGCACCAAGTCCCGTTTTTCAGTCGACATATCCAAGCAAGTTATTCGAATAGCGATGGATCGTTTTGGAACCACACCCACATAGTACGCAGTACGTATCCACAAAGACGCCAAGTAGTGCGCTCAGAAAGAATTATGGTTGCTCTGGAATGTAGTGTCCTTTCGTCACCGTGCAAAGTAGTTGGATATGTGTCCATTCTCTTTAGGCAGATATCACGGAAAGATCTTTACGAGCTTACAAGATTCAACTTGTCCAAGAGTTGAAACTGCGTGACCATAATGTACATCTTATCTTCGGTGGATGGGTCGAAAACAATATTCAGCTAGATCCACTTAAAGCTTTTTTTTGCTTTGTGGTTCGTTTTTGGTGAGCGAGCAGAATTGCCGAATTTGGAATTTAGAAAAACCCAGAAGTCTTTGTTGAGACGCCCTTAAATCTATTACAAGTTCTTGTTTGGTGCGCTTTATTTGCAAGTGGTGTCGTCCCCAAATTTCTTCGAAAGATAATGCCAGCCAGAATGTTACCGTCAATGATTTCTGACTTCTTCGTTCCTAAGGTAAATTGTATTGATATAGCAGGCTGTCGTTTATACAAGATGGCGCATTTTGCTACACAGCGCCAAGACCATCACTCTGTAGCGGGAAACATTGGATGAGCACATAATCGCTATTTTCCAATTACTGCCCAACTGCGCGAAGTGGGGCACACTAATTGCTCCAATTACAGCACTGGCCCGTACAAATGCTCACAAGAAATAACTGTGCCTTCAGGTGTTTTATGTAAGTTTACCAAGTTAACATAATACTTAATCATTAAGTATTTTCCAATTAACATCCGAGAATTGCGACACTATGCGGCACAAAGTCACTTTGTGCTCTGGCAATTGGAAAACTACCAATTTCGTGTAATGGACGTATGTACTGGCCTCCGCACCGTATGATCTCACACCTAAGATTTTCCTTGTTCAAAAATATATGAAATCGGTAGTTTATAGATGTTTGCAAATTGGACTACCCTATTGCGTTTCATTCGAGCCATTTGTGGCGACCATATGCCCAAATGATATATAAACGCTGATGACATAAAATTAGCTTTTCAATATAGCCAACACCATGAGTATCAACATTATTTTTATGTTAGTTTGAAGCTGGTAAACAATGTGACTCGTTCCTCGAAGTTTTTGCGCTTGAAATGATTGATCTCATAACGTTTCAATAGCGTTGGATCTGCATTCGTCATCAAATGAATAATGGGAAATTCATATTATACCCCATATTTATACCCTTAACCGGTCATGCTCATTGGGTCGCTTAATCCCCTGTCTCGTCCAATCGGCGTGGCCGTTCCTGGCGATTGGTTGTCATTGATTCGTAGCGGCAGTGGCTCGAGAAGAGGTCTCCAAACGTTTTTAATTTGAACGCTGGGCTCCCTGATTATATTCTGATTAGAGGTTATATATGCCTTCTCGATGAATTTTCTCTTATACCAGTACTCCTCCTTGTGAACTACTCTTGTCTGGTCCTAGTTAATGTTATGGTGCTCGGTCCATGTGTGATTAGCTAATCCAGACTTTGTTAACTCTCCCGTCTGAGTGGCCATGTGGTGCTCCTTAACCCTGGTGTCAGGTGGTCGCTTAGTCTTCCCAATGCAGAGATTGCCACATTCACAGGGTATGGTGTATATGCAGTTCTTTGGGGCAAAAAACGAAGCCAGATAATCCTGCAGTACCAATGATTTTTATGTGTTGATTCATTTTAAATTTGTATATATCTACGAAAACTCCCATTAATTTTGAGAAGAGAATATCACTGAACAATCTTTAACATCATCTCATCAAGCCTTATTTCGTTCGTTTATTTCGCATAGAGTTTTTTTAATTTTTTTCTTTCATTAGTCTCGATGTTCTGCCCTCTCGGATTCACATCAGTTCAGAAAATCGCCCTTCCATCATAATGGTGGCATCTCCTGGATCACCTCTCCGAACACGGCCTCTATATAGGATTTCTCATAGGTCTGTCAAGCTGGAATATCCATTTCGTATGGCCGAAATCTAACCTGTACCATAATTTATTGCTAATTTTTTGTTACGCTGCTGGAAAATTAATTGTTCCCCTCCCCCTTCCGAGAATAGGTGGTTATTCCAACTTGATCGCCAAGCTAGCATAACCAGCCCGATATTTCGGAAACCAAGGGGGCTACGGGGGTGCTCCTTGCGTCAAAATTAATTGCTGAAACGTAAGCTGTGAGAGGCTACCCCGCCATCATCGCCCTCGCCCCACCCCTCACCAACCCCTATATCGAATTAATCCATCCAAATTCAGTTAATAACCACATACGAGACAAACCGTGGATGATGGATTTAATTGATAATTGGCATTTGGCGCAAATACTATTTTATTGCTCCCAACCACTCTGAGAAATCTCTGATATCGAGTTGGTTATGCTAGCTTGACGGTCAAGCTGGAATAACCACCTTTTCTCTGAAGGGGGGGAGCAATTAATTTTCTAGCAGCGTAATAAATTAGCAATAAAATATGATACAGGTTAGATTTCGGCCATACGAAATGGATATTCCAGCTTGACAGACGTATTTCGGATCACTTCGTTATCTCTTGTTTTCATCGACTTTTCAAGAAGCTGCTTAAAGGAGAAACTTAGCTTTAGTCTGGAAAACCCTCTATAATGTTACCATAAGAAGAAATTTTCATCTACCAAAGTTTGTGTTGAAAACTATTTAAATACTTAAACCAAACAAAACGTTACAGATTTCTATCGCCGTTTCCGCTACATTATTTTTGAAAACCCACAGTCCTCCAAGCTATGCATTCTGAATCAACCATAATAAAATGATGATCAAACGCAGGTGTCGATGGGGCCAACGCGTTAAAAATCACATTATCACGAACACCCTTAGGACGACGAGGTATTCATTTCCAAAGACCTAACTGTATATCCGCGTTGTTGTGCATGCACTTTTTTTTCTCCTCCCGTATTTTTCTCAACTAATCCATCACCCCGGGCATTGTTAGGATAGGCAGAATGCAAACCGTTCGTTATCTAACGCATACATTATAAGATGCAGCGATTAGAATATCAGCGAAATAAATGCAAGAGTGAGTCGTTTGTTGGATTAATTCTCGGACGTTTTTTGTTTTTGGGGTAGCAGGTGTGGTAGCGATGCAATTTGTTTGAACAGCAACTCGAGGCGTAACTCAGTCGAGTCGAGTTGCGATGAGGAAGTAAGAATAGCAATTTGAACCAGAGTAATGTTGATTTTTATCATGTACAATTATCATATCTGTTATTATCATTGAATAAGCTTATATATTTGACAACTTTGTGACCTTATGTAAAATTTCTGAAGTGTAATTGGTTTTCCGTCAAACAGTCATTACAGTCTTATCTAATCATTGCCATCACACCCAATCTAATGAGTTGAAAAGTATTTGTGTTAAAAAAAAACGAAATTTTTGTTTTTTGAAAAAATATTTATTTATTCATGTACATCGATGTTGTCCCCTTCAAAGTAGTCCCCACTAGATATTATGCACCTGTGTCAGCGCTTTTTTCAATCCTCCAAACACTTTTGGAACTCGATCTTTGGGATAGCTTTGAGCTCTTTCAACAATGCACTTTTAATGTCATCACGGCTTGTGAAACGACGACTCTTTAAGGTTTTTTTATTTTTGGAAACAGGAAAAAGGCACAAGTGGCCATGTCTGGCGAATATGGAGGTTGGATTGTTGTTGTTGGTGTTATTTTTTGCCAAATGGAATAGTCCAAAATCGGGGACATGCAACAACCCTGATGTAACATCTCAATTAAAAGGCTCCATATGCACAAACTCTGGAAGTCTTTTGTTTTCAACAAAAAGCTTCCAAATGATATTTTTAATGTTAATGAGGCATGGCAAGAAAATGACTCTCGGTTGTTGTTTTCTATTCTGTCATTTGACACTTTTAAACACGTAAATAACTCTGTAATCTTTTATGTGGAACTTTTCACTAAACGACTACACCCGGGCTGAAGCCTTTGAAAATGGTAAAAAGTGAAAAATTAATAATAGGATGAAATCCACTGAAAAAAGAAAATAATACATCGATAAAAGGATTTTTTTTGTTTTCTTGGGAAATAACACCACAATCGAAATAAAAAGCTGTATATTGAAAAAAAAACCAAGCGTTTCAAAGTCGATTCCGACTTCGTTATCAATGGCTATAAAATATGTATTGAAAATGTAAATTGCAAAATGAACGTTTCTTTTAAATAGAAACACAACAAAAAATAACACACATGAAAAAAAATTTACTGTAAAAAAACTCTCATAAATCCTTCACATAAACACCTAAATGCGACGAAACTTCAGTATTACAAAAAGGACTTAACTTTGAAGTTACTCCAAGAACAAAATTTGATATCATAAATGTTATAGAAGAAACCTCAAATAAACTAATTTCTAGTGATGCTTAAGAATATAGAATAAGAGCAAAAACTGAACTCGAAAAACTTATAAATATTGTAAATAACCTTTCTACCAATGAATGTTCAATTACAAATTTGAAAAATGACAGTTCTATAAAAATTTTACCTGCTGATAAAGGTAATGCAACAGTAATTTTAAATAAAACTGATTACGATGACAAAATTCAAAATATAATAAACCAAGGACAATACACTAAACAAGCTCAATTGAAAACAAAATATACCGTTTACCACAAACCACACACATGAATTCACAGAACAAGAACGTAAAGCACCCACCCCACGCTATACTAAAGCACCAGATTTCTATGGGTTACCAAACATTCATACATCTAATATTCCTTCAAGACCAATTGTCAGTTCTATAAATTCTTCATGTAGTGAACTTTCAAATTACATTTTCAATACATATTTTAAAGCCATTGACAACGAAGTCAGTATCGACTTTCAAACGTTTGGTTTTTCTTTCAATATAGAGCTTTTTATTTCGATTGTGGTGTTGTTTCCCATGAAAACAAAAATAATCAAGAATATGCCATAAATAACATTTAGAAGACAATAAAAGGATAAATAATTTAGGAGCGATCTGAGGCCGGGAAGTGGAAAGGGGTGTGTTTTTAAGGGTAAAAAACGGTTAGCTCGATTTCCGGCAAAACTATGGAAAAAAAGCTAAATGGCAAAGTTTTGGTGATAAAAAAACTACAACTTTTGTATTTACACTTTTTTCACATACCCTCAGAAATTATGTGAAAAATTAAAAAAAAAAATTTTTTGTTTTTTATTTTTCTTTTATAAAAAGTTTTTTTTACGAAATTTAGTGAAAACTTACCTTTCTATATCCCAAACACACTGTATATTTTTATTTAAAATATTGGTTTTTTCACCTTATTTTGACTTAACATCGAAAAAGCACCCTAATTTTCAATAAAAATCGAAAAAAAGGACATATTTTGACGTGAGAATTTTCGATTGAAAATTAGGCTGTTTTTTTGATATTAAGTCAAAATAAGGTGAAAGTAAATATTTTAAATCCAAAAACATTACAGTGTGTTTGGGACATAAAACGGCAAGTATACACCAAATTTCGTAAAAAACATTTTGTAAAAGATATAAATAAAAAGCCAAAAATTTTTTCACATATTTTTTGAGGTTATATGAAAAAAGTTTCAATACGTTGTAGATCTTTTCATTACCTACAACTTTGCCATTTAACATTTTTCCACCGGAAAAAATTGTCGACCCTGGTCTAAACCGCTAATAAGTACATGACTAAAGGACCTCATTCATCTGTCAATAAAGCACATTTCAAAGCTCTTAATTTTTCTTAATCGATTTGAAACCCTCTCACAAAATACAACTGGTTTCTCAAAGTTGCGTTAGAAAAGTTTTTGATGAATTTAAAATTTATACTAATGGTAAAGGTTTTGATTGAGAATTCTTGATGAGTCACATTAATGCTATTTGAAATTACATTTTGACGTATATGGGATTTATCAACAACAGTAGCTACACTTCAAATTCAATTACTGTATTTTGCCTTACATGTTTACGTTTTACTAGTACTCGACAGTTGCAGTTTAAAGAGACTTAAGATCATTTTAAACACAGCTGTATTTAGATGATGTCTATCATGTTTCAAAAATGAAACTGAAGTAGCCAAAAAGACTATAGGAAAAATGCAATTATGCTGGCAACTCTAAGTATTCAATAGACAGATTATTTGAACCGGTAGGTTAGTCCTAAATCCTGTAGCTTGGAGAAAAAATTCCGACGAATTGTGTTGTACCCTCAATAGGAACATTTTCACGGAGTTATAACATTTTTAAAATCACAAAAATTGTAGGAATTTCTTCTTTGATACCATATTTTTTCCTACTAGTAGGTATATAGTGAACGATAAGTAAAAGTGTCAGCTCCCCTAGCGAATTAATAGTCCACTTAAAACGAATAACGGCAATCATAAATTCGTCACGTGTGTAGGCTCATTTTTTTAACGTTAATACATACTTTAAGTTCCAAAGACATTTTAACAATGTGATCTGAACCGAGTATTATAATTTTTCTCGGTACTTTGTGTCGACTTTATTAAGGAACTGAACAATTACCCAATATTTATAGTCCCTTATTATGCTATAATAACATGCTGGTTTAGATGCTGTTATAACGCTATAATCCAGACTGTATGCGATAGCAATTAAATTTTTATTGTCTGGTGGGTGAATTACGATACATATCTAGGAAACGTTTATATTTGAGATAAATTTAAAGGAAAATCATTTTATCAACCGTTTTCATGTTGATATTAGTCAATATATCTTATTATAGTGTTTGTTGAGTTATGTCAAGGAATTCTGGATGCCTGCACTCTAAAAAAAACAATGAAATGCCCTAGGAATTTCCTAGATTCTTGGAAGACTTGCAAAGAAGAAGATAATTTCATGGTTAGTCAAGGAAAGAGATGGTGATGACACATTTACGTCTCTATTAGACCGTTTATCCCACCATATAAAAACTGATCAGCAAAATACCTGTCAAGCCATTTTTATGGAAGCTCTAAAATTACTAAAGAAGTCGATGATGCGAGGAAATCTATCAAACAACAAATTAAGGAGTCTTTTCAAACCTAGTCTAAGAAACAAACCGAACAAGTTAGTCTGTCAATCACAATACGCGGCAAATAGTAAACAGTTTTGCAAACTATTTTAACAGCGTCTGTTCCCCTTGATCTGATTCCTACTTGGTTAGTGATTGCTCTTTAGTTTTGGTTGACCACTATATTTTACTTAATGTTAAAGACCAGGATTTTTCTGTTTGTTGGGAACCGTCAAAAATCTATCCCTTGTACAAAATCGGTAAAAAACATATTAACATAAAACATTAAAAAAAATATATAACCGACTTCTACCTATAACTAAAAAGCTAAAATAATTATAACAAAATACAACTCTAGCAAATAAATAACAAATTCAATGTTGTTAGGTAAGTAATATACTTGTTTCTTAAAACTTAGTTTTTAAAAACAATTTATTTTAAGTCAAGCACTACAAGTTTTATTAGACTAAGACAAAAGCATCTCAACTACTCAAAGATTCTAGTCGAACTGTAAACAAATTGGATTATCATAATGCAAATTAATGCTTAAACGAAATATAATGTCAAGGCGACACGACGGCGCTGCTGACTGTGTGCTCGTGTCGTCTGTGCTTCATCAGCGTATCCTTTGTGGATTGTTCATGTAACTCCTCCATCCCTGGAAGGCTCTTCTCGTGGCTTCATTCTGCATGGTAGCTTGTTTCTGAATCTGTATAACAAAATTAATGCACAAATAGTTATCAAAATATAAATTGGGCTTGACCAAAAATGGGCAGTGTCATTGACTTCGATGGTCTCAATGGGGTGCAGACGATGCTGTTCTTCCTGGAGTTTGTGGAGTTCATCTAGTGAAACCTTTTCTAATTGGATTGGGTTGGTCCTTGTTGACTCGTGAATGAATGTTGTTTTTATTTTTGGCAATGTCATTGGCTTTCCTTGACTATGTTTTTGGTGTTGGTAAATTTCTCTTCGGGCGTACTGAATTCACATCCATGTGGTATCTCGATCAGGAATGTTCCCTGGAGTTGTAGAATTCCTGAGGATTGGCATTGTGTCGAGACTTTCGTGGATTTCGGGAAGATTGCGATGCAATGAGCATCCGTGATTTGCTCAATTAAGGTGGTGTTGATGACTATCGGGACGTATTGGCACAGGGCTTCTTCTTCTGACAGCTGGAGTATGTGTGAAATGCAATCTGGAGTCTTGCTCTGGAACTGGATCGAAATGCTCTGGCAGAGTTACTTGCTGCTGATTTTCTTGCATTGTTGCGTAGAGTACTGATAGAATCCATAATTCATTGTCAGGTAAGGTGAAGGTGGAATAATTGTGGTGAAGTTTATTGTGGGTACAGAATATAGGTGGTAGTAGGTAAATTCTTCGGGATATAATATCGGGAAGTGCAGGATGAATACTACCATTTCGTTTGAATAGTAGGCATCCACAGATATAAGATTATAATGTTTGATCAGGTTTTCTTTCTCACTATAAAATAGTTGTTTTTCATTATGGTTTCCTAACATTGTTTTTATAATCCATTCAATTTCTTGCTGTTTTATAATACTGTTATGAAGAGTATTAGTTCTTGCAAAAGTGATTGCATTTTCCAGATCTATTAATAATTGCAAAATTATTTGTAATGATAAATTTAATTGGTCCAAGATGTTTCTGGCTTGCATATTATGATTAAAATCAAACACGAATTTTGTGAAGTCATCATTAATATTTCTGATTTCTTTTTCTATCACTTTTTGATTGTGAATTAACAGAGTCGCTGTCTTATTGAAATTATCTATTAATTTGGTAGACTTTGGTCAAAGTTATGTAACATCTCGAAGTATGGTAAGCTTAGTTTGGCTGATATTGATCTTGAAGCGTTTTTATATTGATTTTCTATTGACCTAATTTCTTGTGCTATCGGGGTTAAATTGTAGAAATGAATGAAGTCATGTGTACTAATCTGGATCTTTGCTGGTCCTAGGTTCAGGGGAAGGATTCCTGGATTTTCTTTCGAGTCCTGGATCTTTATCTCTTGAGCTGCCACGATGTTCCATTTGTAATAATTTTTTCGAATCACATTTTGGAATGCGTTTAATGTTTTTCTTATGAATTAGGGTGTTTTGAGATTGTATCGTGACGGGATTGTCTTTTTTCAAAATTTTGGGATTATATCTTGGAAAGAGCTTATTTTGTCGGGTACTGGTTTTTGTGTACACTTTGGCATTGGGTTTGTAGCTTACTGGTGGTTGTCTCTTAAGATTTTGTTTTTCAATAATTTTATTTTTTGTATCAATAGCTAATTGGTTTATTTATTTGTATAAAACTTTTGTTTTTTCGCGGTGTTGTTGCATATAGTTGTTCATTAAGGTTTTGTCAATATCTATATCCAAAGGGTCGTGAGTGTTTAAATGACCGTTTAAAATATCTATTGGTTTTTGTTTCGTAGTGGAATGAGTAGAATTGTTGTATCCTAGTATAGCATAGGGCATTTGATCTTTGATGTTAAGTAATTTATTTTTTGTTTGTAAAATTCGTAAATGTTCGATAATAGTAGAGTGAAATCTTTCAATCATACCGTTGGATTGGGGGTTTTCAGGAGTAGTATAGTGAATAGTTATTTTGTGAGTTTCAGCAAATTCTTGCATAAGTCCGTTTTTGAATTCTGTTCCATTATCTGATACTATCATTTTTGGAATGCCATGGTGCGTAATAAATATTAGGGGACTTTTGATAATGCTTACTGCGTTTGCGCTTTCAACAGGATAGGCTTGTCCATATTTTGAAAAGGAATCAATAATGGTAAGAAATTTCTGTCCTGCTGCTTGGAATGTGTCGAGATGGATAATTTCCATTGGTCTCGTAGGTGTTGGGGTTACCATAAATTTTGGTTTTGCTGGATTTCTGTCATATTTGTTGATCTGACAAATTTCACAAGTATTGATGTAATTTTTGATATCTGCTTTTATTGATGGTAAATAATATCTTTTTCGCAGTTGGGATTCTGTCTCATTAATTCCTCGGTGATTACTTATTCCTTCGTAATAATTTTTAATTATTTCCTGTTGTTTTCTTTCGCAGTTTACGTCTTCTAAGATTGTGTTGCATTTTACCAGGTCATATGCAAAATTTTTGAACATTTCTCTCAAGAGTTCACACGTTGGTTGATACATAACTTCCGGAGTAAAATGAATAGCATGTTTAATTTTAGGTGGAATGAAATTTTTGAAAAAGTCAAGAAGGTTCTTAACTGCATCATTTTTTCCTATTTGAATGTGTATTCTCTTTTTATTTTGAAAGATTTGTTCAATTGCGGGATTTGCGGGAGAATATTTAACGAATTTCATTATTACTTGGTTGTTATAATAATTCAGTGGTTTTTCCGATATGGGTATTGTAAGAGTCGGCGATTCTTGTTGTGAATGTATAGTGTTTCCACTGTCACTCTCGCTCTCGTCTTGTGGTAGGTCAATAAGTTCATCAGCTGTGTCTGTTTCGGATGTATCGCGATTTAAGTTAGAGTTACGTTGTTCTAGGGTTTTCATCGGCTGTGTCTGTAGATTCGCTGTTTGGATGTTCGCGTTGTTGATTCATCTCATTCATAATTTCAGTGTCAAGTTCATCAGGGGGATTGTTATACATAGAAATATTGTCGAGTTGCTGTTGACTGGAAAGTTCTTTGTTGAAATTTTCCATGTATTGACTTAAGTTAAAATGTTCTTTTTCCTCCTCTACTTCTTTCGTATTAATTTCGATCCTTGAGAGGGCATCTGCGTTGGTAGTTATTTTTCCTTTCTTATATACAACCTCATAATCGAATTCTTCGAGTTTTAATCGCCATCTGACTAAATTAGAATTTGGATTTTTTATTGAAAATAGCCATTGTAAAGGGCGGTGGTCACTCAGGACTTTGAAGGGTCTGCCCAGCAAATATGTACGAAATACCTTAGTTGCCCACACTATACCAAGCATTTCTTTCTCTATAGTGGAGTAGTTGGATTCACTATGGTTTAAATTTCGTGAAGCGTACGCGATGGGTTTGTCTTTGCCTACAGGGTCTTGGGACAATATTGCACCTAGGGCTACGTTACTAGCGTCTGTTGTATGATTAAAAGGTTGAGAAAAGTCCGGGTATTGAAGTAGTGGTTCATTAACAAGTAATTGATTGCAAGTTTCGAAACATTCAACAAATTTTTTTGTATGTTCTATTTTTGCGTCCCTTTTTAAACTGGCTGTCAAGGGTTTTGTGATTTTGGCAAAATCCTTT
Source organism: Octodonta nipae (assembly GCA_034190945.1). Lineage (NCBI taxonomy): Eukaryota > Metazoa > Arthropoda > Insecta > Coleoptera > Chrysomelidae > Octodonta > Octodonta nipae. The sequence goes on from CM067216.1 coordinate 54,793,135, forward strand.
ATAAATTTTCGATAATATCCTAATAGCCCGAGAAAGCTTTTAATTTCTCTCGTTGTTTTTGGAATTGGATATTTCAATATGGCATTAATTTTATCCGGGTTAGGTTTTATTCCGTCAGGTGTGATGACATGTCCTAAAAATGCGACTTCTTTCTTTAAAAATTCGGATTTATCAAGTTGTACTTTTAGATTTGTTTCTCTTAAACGTTGAAAGACTTTTGACAAATTTACTAAATGTTCTTGTAATGAAGAAGAAAAGATTACAACGTCGTCCATGTACGTAAGACATATTTTTCCTTGAAGTCCTTTCAATACGTAGTCCATAACTCTTTGAAACGTTGCAGGGGCATTTTTGAGTCCGAAGGGCATCCTTACATACTTGTAATGTCCATGCTCAACATTGAAAGCTGTTTTGGGTACATCTTCTTCCGCCATTTCTATCTGGTGGAAACCACTAGCAAGGTCTAAAGTAGTGAAATATTGACAACGGTCTAATTTGTCTAGGACATCAGTTATGTTCGGTAGGGGATATTTGTCGTTGATTGTTTTTTCATTTACCTTCCGGTAATCGACTACAATTCTCCATTTGATTTTTCCAGAGGCGTCCGGTTTCTTAGGGACAACCCATATTGGTGATGACCATGGTGACTCACTTGGTCTAATAATTCCTTCGTCTAACATTGATGATATTTGCTTCTGTACTTCTTCCTTGTGGACATAAGGGTATCGGTAGGTTTTTGTAAATACAGGAACTTCATCTTTTGTCCTTATTCGGTGTTTTACCTTGTTGGTGAAGGTTAGGTGTGTATTAGGATGATGAAAGACGTCTGAAAATTTCTTGCATAATTTTGTGATGTGGAATTTTTCTTCACTGTTAAGGTGATCGGTCCTAATAAGGTGTTCAATGTCCGTGTTTTGTCCTTCAGTGTTGATGTCTGAAATTTCTGCTGTAAAAATGTGATAATCTTCAAGGTCGATTTTCTTCGCAACGATCGATTCCGTAAGGGCTATTTTAATTTCTTCATCGCTGTTGTTAACCAAAGCTACATGGGCAAGTTGGTTGTTGGCTTCATTAAGGGTTTCATTAAGTGTTGCACCTTGAATTATTTGTTTTGGAAGAAGGATCGGTCCTTGATCTTCTAAAACAGGTAGTCTAACGCGTGTTATAGAGTGTGGATCTAATTGTATTGAGTAAAATTGTGTTTTGTTTGTTTCATAATAGTGTATGGGTAAAGTCGAGTTTTCAGTCAGTAATTTTGATTTTGGAAAGTCTAAACGTGCTTGTAATAATTTTAAATTGTCTAAACCAATTAATCCATCGAATGTTTTGTGAAATTTAAATAAATAAAATTTCAATTTGTGATTAGAATTAAATTCTGAGAAAGAAGGTATTTCAGCGCAAAATTCTTGAGAATAATTTTGGAAAATTGAAGTTACAACAAAAGGTTCATGTTTTATAAAATTTTTATAAAATTTTTGAGCGATATCAGGATTTAAAAATGATTTCGTAGCACCAGTGTCTATAAGCAGGTTTAATGGTGGGTCTGATATTGCGATGTATGGAAGCTCTTTTTTGTCGGTAAAGGTGTGAAGTTCTACTATGTTTTTCCCGTTGAACTGGCTTCTAGAGGAAAATTTACTGTCGGTTCTGAGTAGTTGGTTCCTCTACATTATATTCGTATTCGGGGTAGTCGTACTCTGGGTCTTCTTGGTCCTCAAGGTAGTACGGATCTTCAGGGTAATTTTCTTCTTGCTCTATGTTGAATAACTCTTCAAAAGTAAATGTTGGTTTTGAATTTGGGTGTGGCCTAAAATGATTTCTGAATTGATTTTGGTGTGGTTGTCTGAAGGTGTTGTTCGATGAAATACTCATTAGCGTTGGTGTGGATAATTTTGGAGTGCCAGGTTTGGATTTCCATACGTTTTGCGGTTTTCCGAAAACTTGTTGGTTAGTTGGCAGGCGTCGAGGTGGAAGTGATTTCGGCGTCAGCATCACAGGTCCGCTTGGAAATGGGCGTGGTTGTTGCTGTTGTTGCCACTGAGGTCTACTGGTACGGCATTGATGGGCGAAATTGTGGTTGTAGCCAATTGGATTTATTTTGAGCTGGAATTTGTTGTTTTGACGGTGGATGTATTGACGCTTGGTTTTTCTGGAGGTAGTTTATGTTATTCTCCTCTTGGATGTATTGCATAGCTACAGCGAGGTTTGCTGGCCTCATTGCTGGGATGGTTGAGCCTAAGGGTTCTCTCAACCCAGCCAAAAATGTGGTTAATGCTTGCTTTCTAAAGAAATCTTTCTTGCTACCTTTGATGATTACATTATCATTATGTAAATCAATGTAATTACACACGGCGTTTAAAATTCCCATGCATTTTTCATAGAACTGTAATGGTTGTTCGTGTGGTAATTGCTTCAGATTGACCAAGTCTCTGGTTAAGGAATTTTCATCTCGTTGATCCCCAAAGTTTTGTATGAGGGTGATCTTTACATCGTCCCATGTTTCGCAACCATAAACGGAGACAACTTCTTTTGCTCTACCAGTGAGTTTGCTCAGAATTCCTCGGAATAATAAAATGTTCTGGAGACTTCCCTGGTTCGTGCTGTCGTAGTAATGTGTAAATAAAGTTGTGGAGATATTCAAAAAATCGTGAAGTTCGTTAGGGTTACCTTCGAAGTTTGGTAAGATGACCAAGTTTTTTACATCGAAGACAGGTGGTGGTACCATAATTACGATTAAATATGTATACACAACTATTACTAAATTCGTGAGAAATCGTTTCTTCACTATTAAAAGCAATTTTTCAAAATAGGGAAATCTTATTCACAGATTTTCATTCAGTTTCAAAATGTTTTTCTTAAATTTAACTCTGCACTCTGATCAAAAAGGATTTGGGTACAAAGGAGTCGACAAGAATTTTTTCTACTTACAATAAGTAACTGGTGATGACTTGATGCATCTGGAACTACTGATCTGCTTTGTCCAATGGTCGTCCAAATTCCCGGTTGGAAGTTGGTTCTTCAGAATTGTGGATAAACGTTTGAAAACGAAGTTTTTCCTTTGCCTGGATACTTCCACAATCCTACTGACTGCGCCAGTAATATACTTGTTTCTTAAAACTTAGTTTTTAAAAACAATTTATTGTAAGTCAAGCACTACAAGTTTTATTAGACTAAGACAAAAGCATCTCAACTACTCAAAGATTCTAGTGGAACTGTAAACAAATTGGATTATCATAATGCAAATTAATGCTTAAACGAAATATAATGTCAAGGCGACACGACGGCGCTGCTGACTGTGTGCTCGTGTCGTCTGTGCTTCATCAGCGTATCCTTTGTGGATTGTTCATGTAACTGGTACCTACCCAGGAAGTAAAAAATCTAAATATTAAAAGGTGCTCATTCTGTACAAATTAATTACCTACCAATCCAGTATAATTTTGAAGCCAGTGCCAAGCAAATCTAAAATCCTTCATTGCATACTTATCTACTAATTCATCAAACTTGATTGTTGCTTGGCACCGACTTCAAAAATATACTAGATTGGTAGGTCATTAATTTGTACAGAATCAGCACCTTTTAATATTTACATTTTTTACTTCCTAGGTACCTCACAACATTGAATATGTTATTTATTTGCTAGAGTTGTATTTTGTTATAATTATTTTAGCTTTTTAGTTATAGGTAGAAGTCGGTTATATATATTTTTTAAATGTTTTATTTTCAACTTTTTAGTTTTTTTTTGAACTCAGGGAGTTTTCATTCATTATTTTTTATTTTGTATGTATAACCTTAATAGACAGAACCAGGTAACATCGAAAGCCTCAACATTGCACAATGATACTTTCTCATTTAACTTGACAGGTAAATCTTTACGAACAAACTGTACTAGTACGCGTTGACTTAATAAGTCCAAAATAGATTTATGCCTTATGGACTACGCCATGTAACCTTTTTTTTTAACTTTTTTTGACAACCCTGTATAACTATAGATAATTCCACTCTAACCTATGTACATACGACTGCCCACGAACAAGCATAAATTTGTTAGCTGCCTTCTGTAAACTATAGGACGGAGTAGAATCCATCCCATATTTACGGAGTCAAATCCGTCCTATATTTCAACCATAGTATATAACTACCACATAAATTATTTCATTTTTAACATTTCATATTATCGCCCTGTGTAATATTAATTTCTCCACACTTTATGCAACTTCTTATGGGCTCTAAAAGAAATAATTTTTTAATCACACTGTATAAATATAATGCAACTCCAGCATATATTTCAACCATCCTGTATATGATTTGCTTATGTCCACATCATATAACAGTTTTCACCCTATATAATTTTAATTTCACATTTCTCCAACATTTTTATACCACCAAACGTCCAGTCCACCCTATATTCCAACCATCCTGTATATACGGTTGCCTACGGATCACTATCATTCTAGTCTCTCCTTCTACCACTTTACTTTGTGATTTTGTTTTCTATAACTAAACACCCTTTCTATAAACTCATCAAATAGCAGTTTAAAGTTTGACATGTGTTGTCACTGAATTTTCTATTAGGCCGGGAGAATGTGGCAACCAAAAGCACCTTCTTCATAAAATGGAAAAATTTGCATTTAAATAGGTATTTGCCTGGTATACAAACAAAACGAGCTTGGTACTCATTAATTTAAGGAACCGAAAATACTATGCTTTACTACCTATATGCTTGAGATGTACATAGAAAATTTTCAAATTCACAATTAAAACTTTCAGTGCCTAAAATTACGGCACTATTACGTTGGAATTAAAATATTTATGAGGAAATGTCCGTTATGTCATTTCCATGAAATTTTTGATAAGAATTTTGGAATTTTCGGCGATTTTCTGCAAAACTGCAAGTTGCACGTCGCAGAAAAGTATATGAGATCACCTAAAGATCTTCCTTAATACATTAAACGTTAAAAAACTATACACATGCATAAGTAGTTATCGAAAAATCGACTAAAATATTAGGGATATTGATCGATTTCCATGCACGCATGTGTTCATTCACAAATTTTATCACTAGAATTCTTTTCCAAGATTTGAAGTTTCACCAATCCGGATATATACTCTATTAAACAAGACCATATTCATTCAAAACGGTGCACCACAGGAGAAGAAATCAGGTAACATACATACAAAAAAAAAAGTGAAAAAAATATACGCGACGAATTGATAACCTCCTCCTTTTTGGAAGTCGGTTAAAAATGTAGACGTATCCCTTTTATTCCTAACTTCGACAAGGTATTTGAGATGTGTTTTTATGATAATTTTTTTCCTATTGTCAAATCAATATCTCTAAGTCATGTGCTCATCCATCTGTTATTGGAAAATTATCCTTGTTTTTGTTTTCAATTAAGATACTTATACATATTTATATTATTTTACATCTGGGGTGCTACAGGGCTCCAACCTGGGCGCACTGCTGTTTTTAATATTAACGAGTGCATCACTTCTGAACTCTTCTTTATCGGAAAGTTGAGTGTATCAAGGATGACTTACGGCTGCAGAGTATCTTTAAACATGTTAATACGAACTATAGCAAAACTAAACCTTATTTGAACATTCGCCTTTTCAAATCATTTGCTATAAATATTGAAGGATTTTTGGAGAATTTCATTCGGGTGAACCATTTGTTCCATTTCTCAACCCGATGTTACTGTCACTAATTTTACCGGAAAAGAATAATATAACTCATACCAAATTACAACCATTCAAGCGCAAGCTTGACTGTAGGAAAACAAGACATCCTAAGAAGTAATTACCAAGGAACAGTAGTTATAAGAGGCTGTTCTGTGACATCACTCACCTTCAACAACACTGCTTCCTGATTCATATATAAAGGACAGCAGTTGCTACAGCCACTGGTTGGAAAAATGTGGAAAAAGCCACAACTCTAGTGATTTTGCTGAGTAACAGGGAGATTTTGATAAGTTAATCTCAGTTCTCGATAGATGGCATGCCAGCCCAATTTCGATGGCATTCGACGCCGAAATTCGATATTTGGTATAACTAGCCTACTCCGATGAACCTGAGTTTAGAGAACAGTTTGCCACCCAAAGTTTTCGGTTTAATGCAGTGCAATGAAACCCTCATTCGGGTTTTGGAAATTGAATCCGTTGTGAAGATGCTCAGACTAGATTAAGGGCATGTTAACCCTCCACCAGCCCTTAGGATAGTGACAGATGGAGATTCAGCAAATATAGCGACTGTTCAGTTACGCGGGACTACTGAACACTTCTCTCTTCCCCAAATCCTAGAAAATCCCTTAGCTGTGTTACTGGGCGTTTCAACCCCTACCCCGGACACTTTGTGGAACAATAATAGCACATTTTTCAAGAAGCTTGCTTCTTCCATTACTTGACGTCCCTTTACTGTAAATAAGATTTTTTTGGAGATCTTTTTTTTCAAAATTTCCTCTCTCTGTGATCAAGCTGCAACTAATTCCTCTAAAATAATTTGAAAACTACTTTATTTCTATATTTTTATGTTTATTGAGTTACTTTTTTTCAATATGCTTTTATATCTTATGAATTAATTGCTTATAAATCAAAGGTGCATTACGGTTCGCAACAGCTGTCACAGCATGCACTCGTAAATCATTTTCACCATCAGTAACATATATATACGAAACATATGAAGGTGCAAATTAACATTCTCTCCATCAACGTATGGAGATGAAGGCAAATTCTTCCAAGCTTCAAATCATGTTTTTTTGTTGCTGTTGTTGCTAGGTTCCTTCTAACCTCACCACCACCCACAGCAACCAACACGCATTCATAACACAATGCAATGCTATGTGTTACATGATCATTCTTATTCAGCACGAGAAACGATTTTGCGATCATGACATTTCCGAAACGCCCTCTCCCGTCAATTCTAATAGATCTTTTCGTTGCACCGGCACGATTGCGAGAGCGTTTCGTTTCGACCCGCCCATCATTATGAAAAACTTAATCGTACGTACACACACAGTGAAAGCGAAAAGTTAATTGTCACTCGGTCGCGAAGAATTGATATGACAAAGCGTTTATTATTATAATTCAGAAAGTAATTTGAAAGTATTTCTTTTTTATTATAAATCTAAACGTTTTGTTATACAGTGCCAGTCGAAAGTCCCTTCGCCCTACGCTTCTTTTTAACGGTTATACTTACACTAATTAAAGAACCCCGCACATTCCTTATGGAAAGTGGCCCCCGGTGGATTTGTTTGAATTTTTGATATTTTGTAGATCTCAACAAAATGAACAAATGTCTTCATGGCCGCAAAGTCCGATGACTGATAGTTTTGAAGTTATGGTTAATAATATTTATGGTCAGAGCATACCATGAAGAGCTGAGTCGAGATGTATATGAGGAACTACTGGGAGTATTAATGTGAAAATTAGTATATAGGGGTCTTCCCAGGAGCCGGTTTTAGTTACAATATTTTCAATTGTCTACGACTTCCGGTACTATCGGAAGTGGACCCAAACTTAGTTTTTTAAATGGAACGTCCTGTTTTTTGTAGGATTTTTAGAACCTATGATGAATTTTAAGATAACTTTATTGGAAACATCATATGTCTGAAAGGGTCGGTTAAAAGTTATTTCAACTTTTTGAAAATTTTGACAGATCCAGCTCTTCACAAAATATTATTTTTGTGGAAGTAAATAGGGCCAGATCACAAATTACCAGAATTTGCCTGAATAAAACTTAAAGCTTCCAAAATCTTTCAAAACTGTTAAAAAAACGGAGAGCTCAGAAATTGGTACTGAATTCGAAAATCTTTATAACTAATTTTTTTTTCAAATGGCAACTCCATTTTTCCTCAGAACCATTGGAATCTAGACCAAAAAGTAGGAGTTTATGCTTACAAGACTAAATGAAACAGTTTTTATATATACTTGGAAAAATTAAAGTTTCCGTGTAGCTATTAGAGATATATGAATTATTGGTAGGCTATTTAAAAAAACTGTCAAGAAACGTATATAGATTACTTAACTTTCTTAACCATTTATGTAGAATTTGATGTGGTTATTAAAAAAGTATGTGAAACCTTTCCATTGCGATCTCGTAATAGACCAAAGCATACTCATAACACCATGACGCAAATCATTTCCTGGCAATCTACCTTTGTTGTTAGCGGTGCAGCATTGACAATATTTAATATTCAACCCCAAATAAAAAAGCTAAGGAGTGACATCGGGAGAATGAGGGGGCCGTCGATGAGGTCCATTATTCTCTATCCAACGATCTTCAAAATGATTGTCTAAAAAGTTATTCACAGGTGCAACATTATGAGGTCGTGTTGAGACCACAGCTGATTCTAAGTCAACTCTAATGGATGTTAACCATTTTCTAAACTTTCGAGATATCTCTCACCTAAAAATAATGTGTGGATTAGTACCACTCCAGTAATATGGTTGACTATTCCATAAATTTTGCCTCATCCGTCCAAATCATTTTGTGAAAAAAATGTTCATCTTCCTGAATTTTGATTAATATGAATTCGAAAGATCATTCCGTCTTTGAGCGTCACCTGCTCTTAAATTCTTAACAAACGGATGGTTCTTATGTATTTTTAGGATCCTCTGAAAACTAATCATAGATATTCCCACATCTCTTTCTGCCTCTACTGAGGAATTTTCTGGATATGCTGCTAAGCATGCGAAGACTATAACTTAATTCTCTTTATTATCTACGATAGGTTTCCCTTTTTCTTGCTTTTTCACAAACTGTCCATTTGCAATTGTGAATGAGCCCAGTTAGCATGTCATGAGTCGGTGTTGGTCTATCCGAGTATCGCGAACGGAACTTACTAAATGCTAAACGGTACATGATTAATGTTTTCCATATAATTGTGCTTTATCACCAAATTATTAGTAAATATTGTTTGTTGACACTTCAGCATTTGTTTCTTGTCGATTCGTTCAAAAAAGCCTAGTGATAATTCAGATATCTCTCATAATCACAAAAATCCTTTAATTTAGGTATGGGGATTCAAACATAAAATCTTTTGAAAAGTTTCCAAAGATTTAGGAAGCTTCAGGCTTTATTCTGGCAAATTGTAGTAATTTTTGACTTAGCCCTCTTTGTTTCCGAAAAAATATTTTTTTTTAGAAAGCTGCATCTGTCAAAATTTTCAAAAAGTTTAAATAGCTTTCAACTGGAGCCCTTCAAACATATGATATTTTTAATAAAGTTATATTGAAATTCATCATAGATTCTAAAAAAGCTTTAAAAAACAGGGTGTTCCATTTATAAAAACAAAGTTCGGGTCCACTTTCGGTAGAACCGGAAGTCGTAGATAACTGAAATTATTTTAACTGAAACCAGCTCCTCGAAAACCCCCTGTATATTAATTTTCAGATAAATACTTCTAGTAGTTTCTGATATACATATCGACTCAGCTCATCATGGTATACCCTGGCATTAAATATAAAATTAACCATAACTTGAAAACTATCAGTCATCGGACTTTGCGGTCATGAAGACATTTGTTTATTTCGTTGAAATCTACAAAATAGGAAAATTTCAGCCAAATCCACCGGGGGCCACTTTCCATAAGGAATGTGCGGGTCCTTTGGAGGGTGGGTGAAAATAAAAGGTTGCAAACTTCTCCACTAATAGTAACAGGGCCACTGTGTACACTAATTTTAAATAGGGCCTTATGATAAGTGATGACTTATTTGAAAGTGACTGACAATACTTACTGAGCCATATTAATTTTGTTTTGGTCAACTTTGATAGATAAAGTTTACCAACAATAATAATGACCAACTAACCACTGAGGACCAGGTTTTCTATTTTCAAATCACGGTAGGAACTTGGGAGTGTATATGGGCAACTATCCTGCATGTTTGATAAAATATTTTAGTAAGTGTCTGTATCAAAAGTTCTATCAGAGAATCATCTATCAAATTTAAATTGTTAGAAATTTCTTAACTTTCTTACTCAGTAAAACACTTGGACAAAGTTCAGGAACAAGAAGAATTTCATACTGTCCATGCTGTGTTTGAGATTTATCTATATAACAAGCTGACAAATACTGAATAATATTGGGATGACCAGAGATTTTCTTCAGGATACTTATCTCTTTCATAATATTATATTTTACTTCATCATTAGCTGCTAATAGCCTCTAAAAAAACAAACAACAAATTGCGAAATTTCTTACATAATAAGGTGCTAAATTACTTTTAGCATATTGTTTCTATCTTTTACGACAGATACTACTGCAAACCCAATAGGAAATTGTTACCCTCTGCTAAAACCTTATTGATCCGGAGTTTTACATTAGAAATTTCTTGTGTTTGTCCTACAAAGTTGTTATCTTGTTGTTGATCGTAAGCTGGACCACTAAAATATTCGAAAGTTGATTTGAGAATGTCGCTCATTTCCAAAATATCCTAAAAATGACCCACATATGAACTATTTGGTTAAGGAATATGAATCTCAGCTTCACTCATACTGACATTTAAAAGAACAGTGCCATAAAAACTTTCCGTTTTATAAGTGTAAAATAATTATTTCAGATTTAATTAATGAAGATTTTTTTAGCCTCTGGTTAGTTGTCAAGAAAATTCAATTTTCTAGTAACTAATACTTTGCAAAATTGTTATAAAAAACTTTAAACCTTAAATATTTAGTTTTATTATGGTTTTACTAGTCGTTTAGGAGTTTACAAATGCAAAATAGTAAGTACGAACAAACTAGCAGTTGTCTTAATATTTGGTGTGTGTAGAATAAATTCTCATGAAGCGGAATGTTTATTTAATTAGAGGTACCCAGATCGTACTATATCCAGGACTTACTCAGGGAGCTTCTTCAGAAGTTGACATAATAGGCCGTATTAAAGTTTTCTGCCAATCTTTTGATACATCACTTTTTAAAATCAGATCATTTTTACAGAGAAACCGTAAAAAATGAAAATTGGAAAATAATTCCCAATTACACCAAAATTGGTTTAGGGTTGTTTTTGGGTCCCTGATCACGAATACGAGGTCAGATTTGCCAAAATTCAAAATGGCTCATCCAACATAGTGGATGAAAATTTGTTAAAATCAACCGATATACGCGAAAATTGGTATATAGGGGTTTTTGGGGTCTCTGATCATGAGTCCTGAATTTATCCGGCATCTTGAATTTTTTAAATTCAATACTCATGATCAGAGACCCCAAAAACCCCTATATCCCAATTTTCGCCTATATTGATTGATTTTAACAAATTTTCATCCACTATGTTAGATCCGCCATTTTGAATTTTGCAAATCTGACCTCGGATTCGTGAGACCCTAAAAACCACCCTAAACTTATTTTAGCGTAATTAGCAATTATCTTGATTTTTTTTTTAAGGTTTCTAGGTCATCTCTATCAAAAATAATCTGATTTAAAAAAATGATATGTCAAAAGATTGACAAAGAACAGACCTTTAAAAAGATGTATTAAATGATACCCCTTTCTATTTAAACTGATATTTAAAGTGATATTCCCCTCGCCTAGGGGTTGAAACTGCAGGGTGACCCATACGTGTAAAATGTGTCCCCCCGTCTTATTTTGGGTGGCTAGTTTTGAAATTAAAGCCCTGTATTTATTTTCTGACTAATTTCACCTTTCCTTGATTTTATCCATTTATTCTAGATTTGTATTGTGACATTGCTATCGTAAAGTGATGTTTGTCTGTGTACCTCTCAGTGTTGGCCTTTTATCGATCTTCTCAATCGCAGTAACACACGACGACGTATATAACGTGCATCTTGCTACGAGAATAACGGACCAGTGAAGACACGACACAAGAGCGTATTGTGCACGGACTAAGGCGGATGTGGTTGACTGCTACTGATCTCACTCTGTTGAAAAAATTGTCAAAACAAATTTTCCTAAAACATGTTGTCTAATAAACACCTTAATTGGTTTTTACTTATGTCGAAACACACGTTTTTAGAATTGCTATGGATAATTAAGCCAAGTATAATTCACACGCACAACAATATGCGACAGTAAAACTATATCAAGAAATATTGGCATTAAATAATTACTAAAATTCATAATCAAGTATTTGATGGTTGCAAATTATGAACTACAATCTATTGAATGAAGTCCAAGTTCTCTGAGGGTATGCTGCTTGGAAACAGTTTTTTTTTGAACAACCTACGATAGATTTTGCTATATCTGAGTTTGACAATGTGGAACATTAAATGGAGAGAGTGCTCATAATTCTCATGCCCTAGTTAGACTTGGTGAAGTGAAGTGAGGATAGAATATTGTCTAATATGGATGGTTCTAGTTTGTTACTTCTTACTTAAGTGTGATGTTATTTGGTCACATGTCGCGATCATGATGAGCTAAGAATTGAGGAGAATTCAAAATTTCTTGTAATGTTAAAACAAATGTCTAACTGACGGTATTCAGTTATTGAAGGTAGTGCTTGGCGATAATTGCTGCTCAATGGAGTTTTTTTTTTGACAGAAAAATATATTAAAATGTCGGGACGATATGGCAGATTATGTACATTTATAAAATTAATGTAATGAATGAATGCTTTTCGAATATTCGAATAACATCTGAGAAATGAACATTGACAGATATGTCATAAGAAAAATTTTGCATCAGATTTTTAAATGATGAAAATTCGCAACAAAACATAAAAAAACCTCACAAAGCAAAAGGAAAACATTTGCATCTGATTCTAAACTAATAGATAAATCATAATAAAGTGGAGAGGTGAGCAAAAAAGACCAGAATAGTGAAGGGTCAACTTGTAAATGCGAAAATGTTCTAGCCTTGAAGAGCTCAAACATGCGTTGCTCAATGTGACTTCTACATGTTCCCAATTTAAAGAGTGCCTTAATTGGAACACATATTTAACTTGTAGAGGAGGTCTAGCCAAAAACTCCACACCAAACTTCCAGAATAGGGCACACTGCAACACAGCACTGCTTCGCAAATTGGAAAACACATATGCAGTGCTCTTATAGGAAGGTATGGACTAGCTAGGAGATTATGTTGATGATTTTAGCAGATATTTGTAACAAGTTTTTTCTAAAGTATATTTTTCAGGCTAGCCTTAATAGTATTTTTTTCTGAGTTCTTTGGGAATAACTACCACATACACTTGAAAGTCTCTATATTTCAAAAGTCCAAACGTTTCAAGGTCAAATCAGACCTCGTTTTCAATGGTATGAATACAATTTGAACAAAAAATTAAAAATTAAAAAATTTGAAAAGACAAATATCGAAATCACAATTTGATATTTGTCATTGCGAATCCTCTTAAATTTTTTAATTTTTCGTTCAATTTGTATTCATACTATTGAAAACGAGATCTGATTTAGACCTGGAAACGTTTGGACTTTTGAAATATACAGACTTTCAAATGTATGTGGTAGTTATTCCCAAAGGACTCAGAAAAAATAATAATAAAAACCAGAGAGCCACAATTATCATTCACAATAGATGCGGACAATTTGACGTCTACCTATATTTTTTTGTACGTTTTAAGAATCCTTTATTAGGTTCAAACATTTATACTTCAAATTCATTCAAACAGACTATCAAAAATAAAACAAAATTAACCAGCAAACTTTTACTGAAAGTAGTATACGAGAAACCATAAACGTCTTGACGTCTTAATATCCGCCTTCTTTGATGAATTGAGTTCATAATAAAGTTTTGCAAGTCGAAAGAAACAAACAACCTTGTAAGAAGTTTTCTATTCGAACTTTTGCCATTTGCGTCACATCACAAATTTTGTTCACGTCAGATTTGAGAACAGAATTAATTTATGCCGTCATGTTTTCTTATAGGAACAACTTTCTTTTTGAAATCTTGGAAGTTGGTGACATTTCCTGTTTTTCAAAATGGTTGAAATGAGATAAACGTTATTTTCTTTTCAACTTTTTTATGTCAAAAACTGATCTAAACCTACGACTCGGTGCTAGCACTTGATATTTTATAAAACGCTTAAAGTTTGTAATTTTTTTCCGTGCTCATCTGATTACATTAAACATTCATTCTTTTTTAACTTCATTATATATTATAATTTCAAATGTTAAATATTAAATTTACAAAAAATATCATATATTTTTAATATTGGCATGTGTGGGGTCCTTACCATCATGATAATAGGGAAATAAAACGCCCCAAACCCACAATCTTTGAACAATTTATTACATACGACTAGTTTCCACCCCATCATAAAGTCAAAAAAGATACACGACTAACAATGTAACATTCTGACATACGAGTATACATTAAAGCCATAATGACTGAAGTTATTAAAACTAATGCACGTTTATAATTAAAATTATCTTATACGGCGGTAAACCGTTCGGCCACTTCCAAAATTGCCTTGAACTTCATTTGTGCCCGTTCGACTTCTGGTGCCTACTCTTCTCGGATTTTGGATTTTATCAAACCATGCTTGACAACATCTCATAACAGTAGTTGGATTTCTGACGTGCAGCTAGCGATTTCTCGAGGTCAGTAAAGTTAGCACCGCCATTTTACAGAAACTCAAATTAAAACATATGGGAATTACGAGCTATTTAGGAGCTCTTGATTTTTACCTAAATTGATTTTTGAGCTCAATATTTACTATGGAAAAAGTGCAAAAAACTATTGGCGGTGCTAACTTTACGTAAAGTTAGCACCGCCATCTCAGAAAAACAAATAAAAAAATTTTGTGAGGCGTCTCAAATTAGGAGCTATTTACGAGCTTTTAATTGACGTATTGAACGTCAACCCCTAAATTTGTCTAAGGGGTAAAAACCACCCCCGAAAAAATATTGAATTTTAATTTTAAATTTAAAATCTATTAAAATTATCTACGATTTACGAGCTCTTTTCTGGTGTAATGCACATAAACATCTAAAAATGTCTAAGGGGTTGAAACAACCCCCCAAGTATGCAGTTTTTTCGAATTTTATGATTATTAAATTTTGAAAAATACCAGCATGATCTACGATTTACGAGCTTTCCAACGGTATATTACACGACAACATTCAAATTACTGGAAGGGGTGCAAACCACCCCCAAATTATGCAGGTTTTTCAAATTTTATGATTTATAAATTTTCAAAAATACCCGCATGATCTACGATTTACGAGCTTTCCAACGGTATATTACACGACTGCATTCAAATTACTGGAAGGGGTGCAAACCACCCTCCAATTATGCAGTTTTTTCAAATTTTATGATTTATAAATTTTAAAAAATACCAGCATGATCTACGATTTGCGAGCTTTCCAACGGTATATTACACGACAACATTCAAGTTACTGGAATGGATGCAAACCACCCCCCAATTATGCAGTTTTTTCAAATTTTATGATTTATAAATTTTGAAAAATACCAGCAGGATCTACGATTTACGAGCTTTCCAACGATATATTACACAACAACATTCAAATTACTGGAAGGGGTGCAAACCACCCCCCAATTATGCAGTTTTTTGAAATTTTATGATTTATAAATTTTAAAAAATACCAGCATGATCTACGATTTACGAGCTTTCCAACGGTATGTTACACGACAACATTCAAATTACTGGAAGGGATGCAAACCACCCCCCAATTATGCAGTTTTTTCAAATTTTATGATTATTAAATTTTGAAAAATACCAGCATGATCTACGATTTACGAGCTTTCCAACGGTATATTACACAACAACATTCAATTTAATGGAAGGGGTGCAAACCACCCCCCAATTGTGCGGTTTTTTTTTTCAAATTATAATAAGATTGTAAGTTCCTATACTTAAGAAAAAAACAAGAACTTGAGGAAACTAAGATTTTCAGTGCTGGATTAACTCACAAAATATTTTTCCTCAATTAATTCATTCATTATGCGGTTTGTACACTAGTAATGTAGTTTTGCCAACAAGGATACTCAGTAATGAAAACTATATTACCATCTTATTAGTCCATCCACAATATTTTTGCATAATTATTTTAGTCCATTTTCAAATATCTAAATTTAGAACGTTATTTTTGGCCTATTAAAGAATTTTCATTTTAGATTTTGATGAAACATTCGAAAAAGCCTTCTTGCCGCTGTTTGTAATGGCCTCTTCTGTAGAATGAAAAAATAAATTTGAATACACTGATTATGTGAATATATTGAAAACAGTTCTCTGATAATTGTTATCTAATATTTGATTGGTGTCACTGGTTCTAGTCGAGGCAATATATTTTATTAAAGCATTAAAAAATTTGTAATGTGGTATTTTCTGATTGTCTTCTAAACGTTGTTTGTGGCATATTCTTGATTACTTTTTCATTTTGCAATCACATCAATAAACATAAAGCCATTGACAACGAAGTCAGAATAGACTTTGAAACGTTTGGTATTCCTGCAATATACGTAGTTTTATTTCTATTGTGGTGTTATTCCTCAAAAAAACATAAAAGTAATCAAGTGGTATTTTCTATTGCAGGGGTTACTTAAATTCTTGAATCACATAAGTAATATACGCCACTATGTACTCATCCTTTACGTTCAAACTCATATATAATATACTTCATTATACAATTAATCGCTATCATTTGATTTAAGAACATTTCTTTTTGAAATTCAAGTACGTTGAATTTCTCTCAATAAGTAGGTATATTGAAGTAGTTATTTATATATTTTATATCAATAAACATTTTAACAAAAAAATCTAATATATTTTATGGCATTAACCAGTAATTTCAAATGTGAAATCGTCCATCTATGGAAATTTTACTAAGTTATTAGTTACAGGTAGGAATATTGGCACCTAGATGGCGAGACAACACATTTGTTTAATTCATTCAAGTACCTTTGATCCTTTATGTCTTCCTATTTGTATTTTTGGTTTGCTATGAATAATCTGATTATTGTGGGTACAAAAATAATAGTTGAAAGAATAAGAACGAAATACATTGCCCTCTCAGATACCAAACTCCTTTTTTATATTTCTTGTATAGATTATAGATTCAGCCCATTTTCAAATGGTAAAGGTTAGACAAAAATAAGAATATTATTTGACTTATATTTTCTGAAGGTTAGTTGAAAAATGCCGACTGGAATTAATCTGTGCATTTCGTAATACATAAATATTGCTATTTCTATTTGAAACAACTGTTTTAATATGTTAATTAGAAACAAAAAACTTTGAGGTAAATATTAAAACTTTAAGCAACAGATTTTGAAGAAGAAGCGAGTTGAATACAAAACCAGAAGAAACGGTAACACGTGGTCCATAAAGATGGTTACAATTTTTCGTTAGATTCAATACTTAATTAAAAGATCATAATTCATAATACAATTATTTATCCGAACAATGACTACCAACATATTGTTGGAAAGCTTGTACATGGTAGATAATTACACCTTACCCCATTTTCAAAATTTGTAAAATCTAGATTTCTAAACCTTTGCCCTAGTAAGGATAATATTTAATATTTTCATCCATTTCAAAACTCTGACGGTTTGAAATCATTACTCATTTAGGTAGTTACTTGCACCTTTTAGGTGATTCTGAATTGGTCCTGCAATGTATCATTGAAGAGGTACTAAATCATAATTTATGTTGCTAGTTTTCTAAATTTAAGAACTACAAAATTGGAAAAAATTGCATAATTTGGGGGTTGTTTGCATTCGTTACAATAATTTGAAAGTAAGTGTTATATATCCTTGAAGAGCTTCTAAATCGTAGATTAGGCTGTCAGTTTTGAAAATGAACAAAATCACATAATATAGACAAACTGGGAAATTAAGGGGGTTGTTTGCACCCTTTCCAAAAATTTGAATGTAGTATTTTAAAGCTCGTAAATCGTAGATCATGCTGATATTTTTCAAAATTTATAAATCATAAAATTTGAAAAAACTGCATAATTGGGGGGAGGGGCGGCTTGCATCCTTTCCAAAATCTTGAATGCAAACGTATAATATCCCGTTGAAAAGCTCGTAAATCGTAGCTGAGGCCGGCAGTTTTGGAAATGAAAAAAATACATAATTTGGAATAACTGGTAAATTGATTGCGTTGTTTGAACCTCTCCCAGTAATTTGAATGTGGTCGTGTAACATACCGCTGGAAAGCTCTTAAATCGTAGATTATGCTGGTATTTTTTTAAATTTATAAACCATAAAATTTGAAAAAACTGCATAATTGGAGGGTGGTTTGCACCCCTTCCAGTAATTTGAATGTTGTCATGTAATATACCGTTGGAAAGCTCGTAAATCGTAGATTTGCACCCCTTCCAGTAATTTGAATGTAGTCGTGTAATATACCGTTGGAAAGCTCGTAAATCGTAGATCATGCTGGTATTTTTGAAAATTTATAAATAATAAAATTTGAAAAAACTGCATAATTGGGGGGTGGTTTGCATCCCTTCCAGTAATTTGAATGTTGTTGTGTAACATACCGTTGGAAAGCTCGTAAATCGTAGATCATGCTGGTATTTTTTTAAATTTGTAAATCATAAAATTTGAAAAAACTGCATAATTGGGGGGTGGTTTGCATCCATTCCAGTAACTTGAATGTTGTCGTGTAATATACCGTTGGAAAGCTCGTAAATCATAGATCATGCTGGTATTTTTTAAAATTCATAAATCATAAAATTTCAAAAAAACTGCACAATTGGGGGGTGGTTTGCATCCCTTCCAGTAACTTGAATGTTGTCGTATAATATACCGTTGGAAAGCTCGTAAATCGTAGATCATGCTGGTATTTTTTTAAATTTATAAATCATAAAATTTGAAAAAACTGCATAATTGGGGGGTGGTTTGCATCCCTTCCAGTAACTTGAATGTTGTCGTGTAATATACCGTTGGAAAGCTCGTAAATCGTAGAACATGCTGGTATTTTTTAAAATTTATAAATCATAAAATTTGAAAAAAACTGCATAATTGGAGGGTGGTTTGCATCCCTTCCAGTAAGTTGAATGTTGTCGTGTAATATACCGTTGGAAAGCTCGTAAATCGTAGATCATGCTGGTATTTTTTAAAATTTATAAATCATAAAATTTGAAAAAACTGCATAATTGGAGGGTGGTTTGCACCCCTTCCAGTAATTTGAATGCAGTCGTGTAATATACCGTTGGAAAGCTCGTAAATCGTAGATCATGCTGGTATTTTTGAAAATTTATAAATCATAAAATTTGAAAAAACTGCATAATTGGGGGGTGGTTTGCATCCCTTCCAGTAACTTGAATGTTGTCGTGTAATATACCGTTGGAAAGCTCGTAAATCGTAGATCATGCTGGTATTTTTTAAAATTTATAAATCATAAAATTTGAAAAAACTGCATAATTGGAGGGTGGTTTGCACCCCTTCCAGTAATTTGAATGCAGTCGTGTAATATACCGTTGGAAAGCTCGTAAATCGTAGATCATGCTGGTATTTTTCAAAATTTAATAATCATAAAATTCGAAAAAACTGCTACTTGGGGGGTTCTTTTCACCCCTTAGACATTTTTAGATGTTTATGTGCATTACACCAGGAAAGAGCTCGTAAATCGTAGATAATTTTAATATATTTTAAATTTAAAATTAAAATTCAATATTTTTTCGGGGGTGGTTTTTACCCCTTAGACAAATTTAGGGGTTGACGTTCAATACGTCAATTAAAAGCTCGTAAATAGCTCCTAATTTGAGACGCCTCACAAAATTTTTTTGTTTGTTTTTCTGAGATGGCGGTGCTAACTTTACGTAAAGTTAGCACCGCCAATAGTTTTTTGCACTTTTTCCATAGTAAATATTGAGCTCAAAAATCAATTTAGGTAAAAATCAAGAGCTCCTAAATAGCTCGTAATTCCCATATGTTTTAATTTGAGTTTCTGTAAAATGGCGGTGCTAACTTTACTGACCTGATTTCTCGAAATGAAAAATCCTACGCCCGTAAACCAATAACTCGACTTCTTTCAAATTCACTTAGCTTAGTCAAATTAAACAGTTTGGTTTACGGTAAATTTAGAAAACTGCAAATAACGACTACAATATTGATAAAAAAATCATTCACCAACCTTTTTCAAATTTTAATCATTTGCTTCTTACTATGTTTTACCAAAAACAATATTAACTTTAATAGTCTCTTTGGTGTTTCAATTTCTTTGTCCGTGAATATATTTTGACATACCTACATTTTTTCAGTAACTACAGTTGTTTATAGAAAATTTGAAATCACAAAAGTATTTTACTATTAAAGTAAATTATAAATGAGAGATTTTGAGACTGAAAATATATTAGAAATATAAGATAGTTATTTGTTTTCAATTATTGGTAAAATGTAATCGTTTTTTGTTTAATGTGTTAGTAATACATTTTCTATATTATCTTATAACCGTTATTTTATTTATTTGTAATGAAACTTAAAGAGTCATACATATTTCTCACTCCTTGACATAATATGATATTTGTTATATTTATTATTGAATTTGTGATATTTTTTATTAAAATTATTTTCTTACAGTTAAGTGGTGTAGGGTTTAATTAACTTCATAGGTTTTGTTGTTTTATTTACATTGCATGTGACTAACAAACTAGTAAGTCGAAAATGGTTGACAAAAAATGTTATTTTAACCTCGAATTAAAAATTTCTGTTATATATTTTGATCAAGACAATTGATAAAATAAATCTGTTTGTAAACATAAATTCATATCCTAGCGTTACGAAAGAATTTCGTACACATAAAATGTCGAAATGTATTGTCTCATTATGTCGTAACACAAATTCCTGGTTTCCTGTACAAATTATATCTGTGAAATCGCCACGCTGACAATCTATTGAAAATGTATTTTTTTTAAATCCCAATTGGCGTTAACTTCGACGTTAATTATGGCATTTATTAATAATTAATAGCCACATAGCTGTTTGTTGTCAGTCATTATCGTAATCAAAACATGTAATTATTACAAATTATTATTATGCGGTACTCATTAATCTCACAATATGTAATGCGTTACTGGCTAGACGGTTACGAACAAGTGTCTCGAAAGGGAAAATATTATATATGAGTTCTTAGTAAAAATTGAACTCTGTCTTGGTTGAAAGCAACATTCTTTTCGAGAGTTAAATTATCGACAGTAATTTTACTAAAAGTTAGAACGGTTTTCATTAGAAAGTACTTTTGCAATTTTTAGTTTGTTTTTTTTTCATACTTTTAAGCTGCTCTCACATATAGCGATAAAATCGGAACCTGTGAAATTGCCTTTACCCACTACTCTTGTATGACAAATTTCGATGGTAATAGTATAGTTATCTGTTCTAAATAATAACTTATTACTTTGATAAATAAGTCTTCTTCAACAAAATCCTGTTCGTATTGTCTACGGTATTCAAAAGTAAAAAAATTAGATCCTACGATTTTTTGTGTGTTATACTTGAATAACCGTGTGATTCTGTATGTTACATTACATGCAGAGCCATATAAACAAATAGAAGATAAATCTTTGATATGAAACTTCTTCGTGTTTATTTTAGTTTTACTGCATAGTGGTGTGCTAATTATAATATCAAAGTAATAGAATAGAATATAATCGTCTCGCGTTCATCAATCTAATTCATATAGAAAAAGCCTTCGATATAGTCAATCTAACGGACTTGGCTCATTTATAATTTTTTCAAGTACCGCTAGTCATTATTAAGACTATTGAAGTTACAAGAACGGAACAATACAGGTTAAAGCAGATGGACAACTCACAGAGAAGGCAGAAACAGACACAGGTATAAGGCAGGGAGATTCCTTAAGCTTCCTACTCTTTGGTCTAATAACGGATGAGACCATAAATACTCAACCCGCAGACCATTTCTCTAATGTGTAGACGATGTTCCCAGACTGCTAGCGGACCTGCTTTACCGACCGTGTTAAACACGGTTTTATGTTGTAGGTGTGGACTATGGTAGGATTTGCCTCGGATCCTAGACTGGTCATTCCCTCCAGGAAGGGACCCCCCAGTCCGACACCTCAAACGACCGTCGTCTACCATCCCACGCTACAAGGGTGAATGCGTTCGTACGACCGACCAACGAGGTTCGACTATCCCCCAGGGGTACAATCCAGCTTTTAGCCACTGCTCGTGCGAGGCCAACCCAGTATGAATAGCTACCGGTAACCTCACCCAGTGGGGGCTCATCTCTCCACCCGCACTCCCCATTTTGGAATCTTATGAACACCCCAGTTTGTTTAAGAGTTCCACGCCGATGGGTGACACGCTCGACTCCCTTGACGGGAATCTCACCCTTTTACTTTTCTGGACGAGCGGACATCCGCTTTCGAGGTGTAGGCGCCTCTACTTGCAGGACGCTATGGCCCAGTTTTAGGAGTAGCAGGCAAGAGGTTGGCAAAGGGCTGTCGTCTCGAATACTAGGTCGCGCCCCATACAGGGCGATGACCCGACATCTCAAGCCACGGTCCCACTGTTACCCGCAAGGTCGTCTCATCGCCACAATCCCGAAGGAAAGCAGGTCTGACGACTACTTGTATTAAACAAGTCGACCTCGTTACCTTTCGCTCAATCCCGAAAGAAAGTGTGTCCGGCGAACTACTTGTGTAAAGTTTTGACAAGTCTCACTCGAGGGTGGGGGCCCTCTCCTTCCCTAGTTACTAAAGGGCACCTCCTTGTCGCCATAAACAAAGCCTGGAATCGACTGCCGTGACTCCGAAAGTTTTATGGGTAGCCATCAGGAAGTATTTTTGACTACCCATATGGTGAGATGAGACCATAAAGGCCGTGATGAAATGCAAAGTGAGAAACGAAGAAATAAAATTTCTCTGGTACGAGGATGACGCCATCCTCATAGCAGGAAGCACCGATTGGTCCAAAACAAGAACCAATTAGATGTAAGGTAGAGTTTGATGGTATCAGCTTAAAACAGAGTATGAAAGGCAATTATCTAGAAATCACCTTAACCAGCTGGTTGCCTAAATAGCACAATATGGAGAAACAAACGTATTAGAACAGAAACTAAGACAAGGATTTACTAAGCTTCTATAAGGCCACTAATGGCAAACACGGCAGAAGCAAGACTTGACACTCCAAAACACCAAGGAGGATAGAGACGGCAGAGATGAGATTACTAGAAGAATTATGGGAAAACACCAAGAGATCAAATAAGAAGTGATTAATTCAGAACAACATGCAACATGGAATGAATAAACGAGTGGATGTTGAACAGGAATAAATAGTGGAGCAGTCACATAATCAGAGTAGCTGACAGTAGGTTAGTATGATTTGCTAGACAAATCCTCTGCAGGTAGTGGCAGGTGTGGTCAATAAACATGGAGTGATATTATATATAATATAAAGAAGCAATCAAATAAAGATGCCAAAAAATAGAAGAAGAAGAGTAATATAGTGTACTAAACGTCCTAATAAAGATGTCCAATTGAAGAATTAATTTGTACTGCCATTGACGAGAATTAGAATTTTATTTACTTTTGGAACACCATTGGTCAAACTTCTTTAATTCAATAATGATCAAAACTTATTAAATAATTGATATCTTAAAGCTCATTATCAATCTCACTCACATTTCGAGTTTCTTTCTAAAAAAAATTCATTTTGATATTGATTTTGTTGTTTGTCAAAAAATTTGACAGTGACAATTTCCTTTTGGCGATCACTTGATAATGAGAGTACCGTTTTTTCTGCTCTGTTAGCAGTAGATTTCTCCAGTCCAAATGAAGGTCGATTGAAGGTTCTCCGATTTCCACGTGGTTTATCTTCATGCATCTGGCTTGTTTAAATTTTCTCTTTTTAAAATTTTCCTCTTTCAACAAAATCATTGTTTTATCCCAGTCTATCATATGGCTACCGGTGCTGGTTAGTACGTGATTGGCCAAATTTGATTTGTCCACATGTCTTCTCGAAATTTTATATTGATGTCTTTTTTTTCCTTACTCCTAAATGTCTTGAAGTTTCACCGGTATAAGAATGGCTACAATCAATATTATCAAAGAACATATACTTGAAAATGAATATTCCCAAGGCTTTATAAATAAAACTATAAGTTAGCTAGAAAGAAAATCGCAACAACAAACCAGCACAAATAAGTAACACACCACTAAGACCAACCAAACACAAACAGACAACCAAATTATTTATCTACGTAATTCCATAGTCCCAGGTGTATCGGAAAAAATGTATTAAATTAATAAATACGGTGTTAAAACTGTTTTTAAAGAAATAATACATTGCGCTCTATCCTCACACATTTAACACCATTTAACGTAACAATTCCAAAAATTGTGTGTACAGTGTTTGATGTGGCTGTGCCATTCGAATACCGATGAAATTTCAAGACCCAATGAATAGGCAAAATAACTAATTATAACCATAAATGTGTTGGTGTTCGATTATTGAATGTCTTAAATTCGGGTGAATGCGCCAGTGCGAGATGAAAAATATCGTGTTCACAATATATTCGAACGTAAACACACTAAAATTGTCCAACTGACATCGGTGAAACTGCGATTCTGCAGTTTTGAATAATTTGGTCCGTTTTTTATGAGTTTTATGTGTACATTTGTTCAACCAAATGAGACCGATACAAACGCTACGATTAGGTACTAATGCCTACATGCTGACAGTATTATAAGCTAGTCTATATAACTAAAGGGACCATTCATCCTGGATATTTATCACTGTTTAAATGTTTAAATGAAGATTATCTAAATGATGACTAATTTTTATGAATTTATTTATTAAAACGACAGTTGGATTGTTTGTTATTGAAAAAAATATTCCTGCGCACTTATTTAGTTTTAAATATGGCCACCCTATATATTTATAAATATTATAATTTGACCAATTAATTAAACAAGTTCATCGTTTTCAGTATTTACCGATTATTGAACTCGAATAAATGTTTAAAGAAAAATTCCAAAAGAGCAGTGATAGAAAACCTGTTGTGTGTCAGTGCCATCTATAGTAAATTAACTAAATGAAGTTCATGTTCATGCTTCCTTACCATTCTCTCATTGTTTTTAAATTTACTAATGGTTTTTATTTAATCAATTTAGTAATCTACGCTAATAAAAATTGTTAATTTCCCTTTAACTTGGTATATTAGTGTTAAAGGAAGAGTGGCTTTATGCCAGTGTTCCAAAGTAACTCTTGTATATAAACGTTAATGTTTTATTAAAATTTACTACTAATTTTTATTTTGAAAATATTTCCCTCTAATTTGATACGTTGGGGTTGAAAGAAGAGTTTGACTGATCAAAATTGTAAGAAATTTGACGTTCTACAAATTGCAACAGTTTGGTCCAAGTTGTAGGCAGCAAAGAAACATTACTTACCAGAAACTGAAAAGTGTCCAAGTTTCCCGGTTATCTCGGATTCAACCTCAAATTTCACATGAATGACTGGCTTAATCGATCTAAAAAGGGTTTTATTCGATTCATGTAGGATAAATTTTGTAACTTAATAAGATTCAGTTTTCATAATAACTACAATTTGAACAACAATCTCTTTAATGCATATTGTAACATTTTCAAATATATCCAATATGTTACAAATTCAAGCATTTATTTTATTTTGTTACTTTTCACTGTTTTTTCTTTCACTTTTTTGAAGAATGGATCATTTCTCTAATTAAAAGTACATCAGTCAATATAGATAAAAGTATCTATCTTTAAAAATTAAAAATATATGGGAATATAAAAAATAATACATTTTATTAAACCTGCTTACACAATTAATAGTGTCATAATTTATATCTAATGGATCCAACTGTAAGCAGTACATGTTAATTATATAGATATGCTTTGTACAGGAATTGAAGAAAAGCAATTATAAAAACGAGACATTTAAATATGAGATGCATTCTTGCATTTTTTTGTTAATTAAATACCTCAGATGTTCATTTTTTAAAAACCATTTTCGACTACAACTGAAAATACACATTTTCTCTGTGGGCTTTTGATATTGGTGCTATTTGGGATATTCTTTGTGTGTGCTTCAGGACCGCCACAACCGCAGGGTGGGCTTCGTCGGTGCTGACCTGAAGACGACGTCTTCCTCCGAAGAAACGTCTCGACCCAGCAGGTTGCATCGACGCGACACCCCGCACCACCTGAAGAACAAGCGAATCACGACTGGAACAGTTGACAAAGACAAAGTGGCTTCCATCATTGCACAGGTCTCTAAAGCTTTTATTTTCTATGTTTCTGACTTATATAACTATAGAGCTATTTGACATGATGCATGGTAGTCCGGCTAATGACTGATATCATCCGATCTTTTACTCTAGTACTTTTTAATATTTTTCTGTAAAATAAATGAGTCATCCAGTTAACTGACAACACTGCAATAGGTCAGCTGTTTCTAGTAGCTTTAGAAGCTTTAGTAGCAGTTTGCAAGTTGGCATGTTGGTTACAGGTAAGTTTTAGCTTGTTACGCTTAGAAAGATTTATTGCTTGAAGGAACTAGAATATTACTGAAAAGTAAACACAGTCGCTTTGGTTTTTGTAAATTTTTATTCATATTACATCTAATGAACCACGACAAATCAGCAAATGATCTTAACCGGAGCTATCGAATACATCAAATTGAAAATTGTTAGAACCATTTTTTAAGAATGAGTAGAATATATTATAAATAGTTTTATGATATTCCTTACTATATTGTTATTCTTCTCTTGCATTTATTTTATATGTTTAGTGTAATAATCAAAGACAATGTCAAAAACACAAACACACAAACAACTTTATTACTGAGTGTTGCATGCTTTATTTTGGAGCGGTGAGTTGAGGCTTTGAACAAATACAATTGTAAATTTATTATTATGGAATATTTTCCCATTTTTTAACCGCAATAGTCAGATCCGGAAGGGTCATGGGTATGTTTTATCTTCTACATATTGCGCTACCAAACATATCCCACAAGTGCTCAATCGGATTCATATCCGGTGAGTCTGTCGGATTACCAGCCTTTTTACGATTGCCATTCAATACATTTTGGACCCATCTTCACCGATGGGGTGTAGCTTGATTGGCCATGAAAATTGCATTTACTCTCATTTCTATTCTTATGAACCAATTAATGGACGAACCATATTTTCCTGTTAATATATGTATAGCATTTTAGTGTCAACCAACTATACAATATACCTTTCAAAAACTGTCCGTTTCTACTTGAGATATCTTCCCTTTTTATACAAAAAGTTAATCGTGCTGTAGGTACGTCCTGTTTCCTTCTATACTGTTATGCGACGGCTGTTGCTGGATAACCAAATCTGGACTTGTGGGAGAAAAGGACTTTTCTCTATTGAGGTAAAAGTCAGTTCATGTGTTACTGAACCCAAGATTTTAAATTAATTACCAGATTCTTTTTGTTTTCTTGTGATAAAAGTTCAAATTCTATCCCTGCCATACCCTTACTTTTGGTTTTTTAACATTAAGTAACTTTTTTTTGCTCTTCAGATATCTGGGTTAAATATATTGGGCACCATCTATATATAAAATAAATAAGCAAAGACAAAACGATCAGGTACCATTTTCTCCTCTGTCTCTCAACTGATTTTCTTCATTTTTGTTTTGTTTAGTAGCTACTGACGATCTTCAGTGCAGAATGCTAATATTCATTTATAATATTGGTTCATTCATTAAATAAAATATAATAAAAAATCATTATTTACGTTCATAATGTCAACGCCAAACAACTGACAGCGCCAGTCGGTCAAAACAATTAGTAATTATATTTGGAGAGGGCGATTGTTATATTCATATTAAATATTCTGTTTTTAATGTGAATTTAATATATTATTATCACAACCTTCCCGAAGATGTTTTGTAAAAAATTGTCATACAGCGGACAATAGAGGATCTATTAAATATTTAAGTTAAGGTTTGTTGGTCCTCTCTTTTCTTATTCTTGAACTTGATTGAAACCCCAAATGACGAAAACTTTGAGATTGCAAAGAACAATTTTCCAATTATTATATCGAATATTCTGCCATGAGCGATTCCTGCCAAAAATTTGGGGGGTCATTTTGTCAAAAATATTTCGAATACCGATATTTGATTACATTTTTATTTTGTTTTTATTTCAATCGATTTGTCAATATGAGTGAACAATTTTGGTCATTACGTCTACTTTCTCCACAACTCTGTTTCTTATAAAAATATACTTTTTACAATTTCATGCAATAGGGTCGAATTTCGACCACTGGGCGACCACTAGTTTAATATAAATAAATGAGAAAGAGTCTGAGGTATTGAGATTTTTCTTTCTTCCTTTCCTGTTTAAAAAATCATTATCCTAAAGCTTTTTAAATTTTCATTTGTATATAAGTTACAACTGTTTAAAAGTATGAAACTTTCACATATTTTTTACTTTAAATAATTTTCTTTGAAAAAATTCTAATTAGTTTATTTCATTTTTTTAATTAAATTATAGAAACATATTCATTCCCAACGGCCCAATAATTTTGATCAAGAAGTTTTTCAGCTACCTTTAGATTTCGTAAAAAAATTAGGCGTTCCGCAAGTTTCTAGTAACCCAGTATCTTAAAATGTAGTTCACTTTTCAATTAACTCAATCTGTACAGTCGTTAATGAAGACGTTATTTTTTGTTCACCACCCTGAACCAATCAATGGCTACACCGACAAAATAACAGTGATTAAATGAACCGTTTAACAACAAAACGAGACATGAATTATTATTTTTAAATCCTCCGCTTTTTGCAATTTGCTGCCGTGATCTCGTTCAAGGCTCTTGAAAAGTCAGATTTTCTCAGTGTGTTGTTCTTTCTATTGTGATGACGCACAAGCATCTTTTGGAAATAAAGTAGATGGTTGTGGGTACATCGTGTAATACTAAAGCAATTAAGAAAGTATTTTTGAGGTTAATGTTCTTTAATGGTTTTCAACCAGTTTTGCGAATGTAATTTGCTTTTAAGGTCGAGTGAAAATTTTTGAATAGAGACATAAAAACGTGAAACTTGAATAGATATTATGAGGGTGAGCAAGAATAATTGTGGTACTGGAATGAGTTCATTTGTGAGAATTTGTTACTAATATAAACTACTCTCTCATTTCTATTTAGTTAAGGTTAATTACAAAAATACACATTTTGGTGACGATATTAATAGAATTGACTAATTGGCACAAATTTCAAAATTTTTAATCCTCCAAAAAATTCCTTTTACACGAAATTTACCAGTGAAACCCTATTTGCTATTATGATATCGTGAGTAAAATTCAATGACTACTGATATAAGTGAACCTGTCTGTTTACGTTAAAAATGGGTTGTAAGATGTTTGCCGGAAACAACCACTTACCGATTCCAAACTTCTTTCCATTATAACACTAAGACCTAAATATGGGCATTCCCCCCCCCCCTCATCTCCGAAACTACTGAGCCTACAATTTTGAAAAAAATAGGAAATGTAGAGCGTTGCCCGAACTTTACAGGAAAAATAAGGAGCAATCATTAATATTAATTTTGGGGGGCAAATTATAAAATTAAATGGAAAATAACTTGTTTCTAACGGATCATGTAATATATCAAATCACAGGGCTCATTATGACGAATACAAATATAATTTTTAAATATTTTTAAAATCAATATTTTAAAATATATTTAAAAAAATTACCCTTTCCCCCCTTTATTCCCCAAACTATAAGACCCAAATTTTTTTGTTTACAGGAAAAATATGAAGAAATCCCTAATATTAATATTGGAGCCAAATTATAGAATTAAACGGAAAATAAAAAATATTTTTTTAACGCATCATGCAATACATCAAATGAAAGGGCTCATTATGAGGAATACAAATATATATTTTTCATATTTTTTAAATTAATTGTTTACAAGATATTAACATAAAGATATAAAAAATTCTCGTTTCTCGCTTTATTTCCGAAACCATACTACCTAAAATTTTGAAAATAATTAGGGGTACTGGGGCTCCTTTGAAATTTATAAGAAAAATTATTAGAAAACCCCCATAGTAATTTTAGGAACAAATTATACAATTAAATGGAAAATAAAAATCAATTTTCAAACGCATTTTGTAATATATTAGATAAAAGGCTCATTATGTGAATTACAAATATATCATATTTTTAAACAATTTGTTTTAAAGTTATTAACAAATATATTAAACATCGACTTAATTCCCACTTTAGAAACTACACTATTTAAATTTTGAAAAATATATTTTATTTGTATTTTTAAATAATTTGAATAACAAATTTAATAATTTATAATTTAAAACTTGACCTATTTTGACCTTTATCTTCCAATCTATAGAGCCTCAAAATTCAGACAGTAGATTATAAAAGGCTTCCCTGAAAGTTTATTAGTAAAATAAAACTCTAATATTAATTTTTGGGAAATTAGAAAATTAAATACATTATGTATTCTTATAAAAATTAAGCGAATCCTGATGCAGATAAAATAAAAAGTCTATATGTGGAAAATCAATGTGTATATTTTTTATAAATTTAAAGCGCTTCCTTTAATAAAAGAAATTAGGGTAAATATAAGAAAATGCACTCATTCCCTGGTTGTCTGAAACTGGAATATTAGAACTTTGAAGGTGATACGGAACCCTTAGTATGCGAGTCCAACTCGCACTTGACCAAATTATTTATATTACGTGATACTTATCTGCATTTGGAGACGTTTCAACTGCAAACCTGGAGTCCTTATCATTCTCTGATATTTTAGTTAGAGGTTTAGCTTTGACACAGCTTTGCATCAAAGATTTGGCGTTGAAACGTTTCCAAACACAGATACAATTATACACAATATACAAAACATTTATGTACAAGAATACTGGTTGATCCATTTTTCTTTATCGATTTTTGAATTCTTTGTTGAAAATACAATTCAAAAATCGATAAAGAAAAATTTTCACTTGTGGCACGCGTGCCATTAGTTCGCCATCCCTGGTATATATAGACGTTTAAAATCTTCACTTCATTAAACTGTTACAAATCCATTATCTCCTGCCATTTATTGAGTACAAAATGAACAGCTTCTAACTTCCATTTCCTGCCTGAATAATAAAATGCAAATATTTTCTTATCAACGTTGCTGCTCCATTTTCTCAACGAAAGCGTACGTACGCCTCCGTAGTTTTTTCCAATCGAAATGAAGTACACATTTCCTCTGTTCATGAAATCTCTTTGCAATGTTCGCATCCTTAATAAATCTAAAAGTACCAGAAGGCCGACACAAAAAGTGCTGATATATTATGCCGAATCTGCACCGTTTAGAGTTCTCATTCAGACCGGAAATGACATGAGAATTGCAAGAAGTATGTGATACACACGAAAAAAAAACAACAAAGCGTCTTCCCATGACACTTGCCACTATTAAAAGATTCTTGTCGAGCAATTAATAGTACAGTAATGTGAAAGCACAATTTGGGCTGTCGCCTTTGGCTTGTTTTTAAATGAGGAACAGTATATGAGGATGGATTGCTTTTAAACAAAAAACTAGGAAGGCAAAAAATTTAGAAATTTGTATTTGTCAAAATATCTCTCTTTAACTCTTTGTTGTTCTAGATCATGATTAAAAATAAATTAGTTGATTAAAAAACACAAAAATCTTTAAATACTTATTTGAAGTATGTGCAAAGTAGAACTTTTTTTAACTCCATTCTCATAATTAGTATTTACTGTTACTGATAAATATTACACAGGTCAACATGATTTTGTTCTAAGAAAGTGAATGGTCATTTCCGAAGTAATTTTTCATGTAGAATCCGAATCCAAGATCCAAATTGCTCTATCACGTCAGAATTTTGAGATATCCTAACCTAAAAGCGCAAAAAATGTTTCGGCTATATTTGAGGTTATGTAGCCTCGCGATATTCTTTCTTCTTAAAATACAACCCATGACACCCCAAAGTGTAAGTCTTGTTCTTTCAAATGCCGTTGAGTTTGCTCAAATAGCTTAATTCTGCATTGAGATATTTCCTTTTGAAGGTTTCGCGTTTCTTCAGTCTTTGACTCCCAAATTCGCACTTATATTCAATTGTAAGTTTTCACATTTGTATCAAGTTTTGTTTTGCAACAATAGAATCTTTAAAACCAAAATTTAATGTACATCAAGTTATACGACCCAAAACCCCGCTGTGAAGGGAGCAAAAAAGGGGTGAAAAAATGTTAAAATGGACCTAAGAGTATTTTATATTTTATTTTTCCACGTATTTGGGAGCAGTTTAAAGTAAGTGAGTGTATTAGAATAAGAATACAATGTGCACCAAGTATCACCATCCAAAACCACCCCTAAATTCCTTAAATGGGGTGAAAATCGCTGAAATCGATCTAAATGTAATCTACTTTTTGACTTTCCATATATTTTTGGCGTAGTTTTATATAAATGAACTTTCAAGGGTAAGGAAGCGATGTAAACAAAGTTACAGCATCCAAACTGACCCCCCAAGTACTTTAAAGGAGGTGAAAAGGGGTGAAAAACGTTAAAAAAATTCAAGAACTATTCTTACTCTAAATTAGCAAACCCTAAACTCACGTATGCCGAATCCACGTATCTTAAACTCCAAGATAAAATCCAACAATTCTAATCCCTCAATTAACATCTCATCGCATCTTACAAACTGTATTAACCTTAGTTTTAGCGCTACCCAGAAACAACGACATGGACGTACTAAGAACTGTTTCCTTTGGGGTGCTTGATTAAACTGCTTTTTTAACGTCAGTCCCCTTGCCTCTCACAAACCGGGGTGATTTTTTAACGTGAGTCCCCTTGCCTCTCACAAACCGGAGTGCTTTTTTAACGTGAGTCCCCTTGCCTCGCCCAAACCGGGGAGCTTTTTTAACCTGAGTCGCCTTGCCTCTCACAAACCGGGGTGCTTTTTTAACGTGAGTCCCCTTGCCTCTCACAATCCGGGGTGCTTTTTTAACTTGAGCCCCCTTGCTTCCCACAAACCGGGGTGCTTTTTTAACGTGAGTCCCCTTGCTTCTCACAAACCGGGGTGCTTTTCAACATTTGTCCCCGTATCTCTCACTATTTATCCTTATGAAATCTTTTTTTCTTATCTTCTAAATTTCCCGTAATAGATCGTCTTTAATGTTGGATATGTTGGATTCAAAATGAAATATCTCAATGCAGAATTAAGCTATTTGAGCAAACTCAACGGCATTTGAAAGATCATGACTTACACTTTGAGGTGTCGTCGGTTGTTTTTTTAGAATATCGCGAGGCCACATAACCTCATATATAGCCGAAAATCGCATTTTTTGCGCGTTTAGGTTAGGATATCTCAAAATTCTGACGTGATAGAGCAATTTGGATCCTGGATTCGGATTCTACATGAAAAATTACTTCGGAAATGACCCTTCACTCCCTTAGAACAATTCAAACTTCTTTTTTTGCAGACCTGTTATTTTTTGCTTTTTAATTTAAACAAAAAAATAATATATTTTACTTCTATAACAATCATATTTTTTTACCAACCTTGTTTACTATTGAATAGAATAACTTTTTTGTAAATATTAATATGCATTAAAAAAGTTCATAAGGTTTTTCCTAGGTTTTCCCTTATGAGGTTAATGGGATCACTGAAACAATAGAATTCTTTGATCGCATTTTTGGCGAATGCGCTATCTTATCACAAAGTCGTACCTAGGAACGCCACTTATAAATTCTAAAGACAACTCTTTCAAATTCTTCTAATTTGAAAGCTGTTTAACTATAATACATGGTCTTTAGAATTTTTTGTGCTACCTGTATATCTAAAAACAACAAATTTTCTAATGTCAGTTTAAATGTCATTAATCAAATTTTCATTTTGCAATTTAAATCAATAAATATACAGCCATTGACAACGAAGTCAGAAAACACTTTCCATCAATGTACGTCGTTTTATTTCGATTGTGGTGTTATTGCCCAAAAAACAACATAAAAATAATCAGGATTCGTTGTATTTCGGCCCTAATTCTATTCATTAATTCCTCGATATTTTCCCGCTTATTGAAGTAGACTTTTGATTTCATGTAATCCCAAAGATAAAAAACAGTCACGGGCTTAGATCTGAAGACCTAGCTGGTCATTCGATATTACCTTCCGATTTGAGAAAATATTGTCAAGATAATATCTCACTGTTCCGTGTGAATTGTATCGACCAGGTGCAGTAAATAAATTGTGGATTATTTTTGGTGTAAATAAAGAAAGCGAAAGTGAGCGTTAATGTCTGTGTTAATATGATTTTCCGATCATAATTTCATCTAATTATGAGCAAATATGTATCACTATTCGTAAATATAAGTTTTATTGGGGTTGTCACATGGTTCATTTTAAAATACAGTGAAACATTTTTGTAGTTTAATATCTTGATTCTATTATACATTTCCTTTCCTCCACAGAATAGAACTCACATTCTACTCACTGACATCAGTATTAGAAAATAATGAACGAGGAAACCGATCACCTATATTTTGAAATCGTTAGCTTTTAACAAGAGCGTTCTTTACACCTAAACGAACGGTATAATTTCAATTTTCTAATACTCAGTTAAGTCCATCTTTATTATAGGCTTACTGTAAATATTTAACGAGCAACAGGACATTATGTATACCTTCTCTATTTCAATTACGTTAGGAATAATCCAAATAATAAAATAAAGTGCGGAATTACCGTTCTCTTTCGATCTAACAGAAATGTGCGGAGCACTATTCTAAAGTAATTTGTACCGTCATATCAGTAGGAGATGCATTATTATTGTATTACTCTCAACGAGGTAATAAAAGTATTGTCTATTGGATTACACTGTGGGTATGAGTACGTTAGAACGGATTTTAATATTTTTAACCGACATCAAAAAAAAAGGTTCTGAATTCGGTTGTATTTTTTAAATGGTTTTTACCTCATAACATCGTCAGTTATGAACCAGCTTGGATCATCCTTTTTATTATTGACAAGAATATACTTCCAGATTGATCTTATATTTTTTTCAGTTACATCATATACATTTTTCAGAGATTTAGATAAATTTACTTTACAGTAAAATTTGGCGAATGCGACGGTATTAAATGAAAATTAATATCATTGTTCGAAATCTACGATAAAATTAATTGAGAATTGTTTCGAAGTAAATCTAACTATATGTTAATTAACCGAATTCAAGATGAAAGTTGTATATCCCAGACATATGAAGCATTTTATGAGCTTTCAAAATATATTTTGCATATCGCTATCGAACTATCGTGATTAAAACGGTACAATCTGTAATATATTTTTACATATTATTTAAATTGCAATTCTACTTAACAGACAATATCGATTTTCAGCCTTATTAATCTTAACGTTATAAGCTATTCTACAGGAGGCAGATTAAGGTTCCAGCTATTATTACAAGTGTATGTGGAGTTATTTCCAAAGAACTCAGAAAAATTTAAACCAGAGATGCTGCAATTATCGTTCAGGAAACAATTACAACCAAGTTAAGAATTTTTTAAAAACACTTATATCCGTTTTATTTTTCGCTTTTCTTTATGAGAAATGCCGGCATCAAAATTAAACACTCCTTTTGAAGATTCTCTGATTCTCTACATTTTTTCTATTGACTACATTATGAACAGATTATTACTTTTTACACTATAAGCAAAAAACGATAATACCCGATTTTTTTGGGA
The DNA here is from genome assembly GCA_034190945.1 of Octodonta nipae. Lineage (NCBI taxonomy): Eukaryota > Metazoa > Arthropoda > Insecta > Coleoptera > Chrysomelidae > Octodonta > Octodonta nipae. Next base: position 54,828,730 of record CM067216.1, read on the forward strand.
TTTTTAAGGCTCAAATAATTTACTTCTACGAGTTTGCTGTTAACATTATGTCAGTTTATGTTTTATAAACTATTATTTACGTTGTGGCGGATGAGGTTTGATTTTGAATTTTGTCCCTTAAAATCTCTATTGACTGTTGTAAAATGTACACTTTGACAATATCGAAAATTGTTATGACAGGCAATCTTCTTCAATTGTCATGTTCTTATTGAACATTGACGACTTACCATTTAATTTAAAAATGTGTGCTGATTGTAACCAAAGTCACAAGCGGAATTCTTTACAAGTGATAGTGTAAACATTGAACGAGGATTATAAAAAGACACACTCATTTTAGTTATCGACCACGATAGTTTGTATCTGTGGATATGTGTGTCTGTCTGTGTCATCGTAGCACCTAAACCCTGCCATAAACGAATGCACCGATTTTGATGCAGTTTTTTGTGTTTGAAAGCTAACTTGATCGAGATGGGTCTTGGCTATAATTTATGAATATTTGTTCAGCCTTTTAAATATCATCAGCTCATTTCCGACTTAACAAAAGGGTCTTACTAAGCAATTTTTCAACTGTTCTCAAAAGGCTGTACCTATTTCTATAAAAAAAATTGCGTCTGCTAAGTGGGTCTCTGGATAAGTTAGATTTACAATTTGGTCCGGTAGATAGTGCTAAGATCAAATTCGAGGAATATATATTTTTTTAACAATAAACAGCCGAACTGATTTTGATGCAATTTTTTTACTATTTGGACCCGTCGAAGAGGTGGCACCTAAATACTGGACCTGCTCCAGTGGAGTACTCGTCGCAGATATAAAATTCCAAACGTAACAATTTGAGAATATATCACTATTTTTTACTTTCTTGCGATTTTTATGTTTAGGGTTATTCCAATTTTTATTTTATCTTGTTGTAGACTTACAACGTCCCGTAATAATTTCAATCGCTGATATTCTTGAGGTGTGTCAAGACCCTATAACTGACAAACCTCTTAACATCAGAACATTACGAAAATTTGTCAAAAATAGGTATTCAAAATAATTTTAAAAAATGAGTGCCCCCCCTCCCCCATATTTTTTGCTGCTACCTCTCCTGGTTCTTGTCTATGTTCTGTCAATACTGAGTGTCAGGATTGAAACACAATTAATTGTTACCAAATTGTCCTTGTGTACAAGCATTCTCGTTCTAATATCCACTACCAATGATAAAATTTCGATCTCCGCATCTGCATTCTCCATGCCTAGCTGCCGACTGCTTGCGCTCTGTGCTTTCCGATATCACTTCTAGTTCGTTACCGAGATGATTGCTATCTTTTATTATTAGAAGAATTGATTTTTGCCTGTATTGTTTTACCCTCGAGTGAACTTTTTGAAAAGCCCAGCTAACTGTTCCCTACCATTAATTGCATTATATCGATGATCCATCAAGACATCCTTGATCCATTTATTGTTTCTAATGACGAGGTAACGCCCGATCGAGCACACCTAGTAGTTTCCACCGTGTGTCATTTTTGCCGACTGAAGAGAGGCCGCCGCCATCTCTCTTTCGGTGTGTTGAATGAAAGACAAAAAAAGAGACGGGCGTTTGAAGCAGTTTTTGATGAGGAACAAAAAAAAGCACTTATCAGATCAAAACAGTCATTCGCGTCGTGGAAGGAAAGGTTTGTTAATGAGTTAGATCGTGTTGCTAAGTCAATCAAAAAGTTTGTGATGATATGAAAAAAATTGGAGTGGATTTGTTTTTTATTGAGAGAGTTATTTTAGATTGGTTTGGAGATTTTTTGCTTATAGATTGTTCATTAGGAAAAGTGAAACAAATTTTGATTTTTTTGAATTTAAATTTCTTATTCATGGTAGAAAGCTGTTAGATGTTGTTAAGCTTAGAAATATGTGTTCAAACCAATACAGCATGTGTTCAAACCAATACAGGAAACGTTTGCTCCAATTTTTAGTTGGTATCTTAAACATGGGTAATTAAAACTTGTTTAGGTATTGCAGTTGGTGCTCTACGTATTTGTTATTTGACATTCGTGAAGATAAAGAACTCTTTAATGATAGATGAGGTGACTAAAAGTTATGAAATTTGAATCTAGTAGTTTTTTTCCTTGATTTGATCAGTTGTTTGACCTTCTGAATAGAGCTGGTAGTACCATGCTACCATTTCCGTTCTCCCGGACTAATTGTTCTTGTTGCCCACCATTAACTGCTCTTCGACCTTCTAAAGAGATTGTTGTGACGTATCCAATACAAAAAAAGAAGCGAGAACAAACGAACACATTTTTGTTTACAAATATACGATATAAGTTATCCATAGTCTTTTGATCTGGTTTACGCGAATCCACTATTAGAATCCATCACCATTTAGTTTTCAGAAAAATTCAGAAAATCTTTGAAGTACGAGGAACCACTGTTCGAATCTGACGAAAACTTATGAAACCTTTCTTATATGAGAAAATGCCGAAAACTTTCTGAAAAACCAAAAATTGTTTCAGGCTTACATAAAAATTCTGTGCATATGAATCGAAGTTTCATTTGACATTTTACGAGCAGAGCCAAAGTAAAAATAACTCTAATCCGGGATCAACCATCTAAAATAAACGTTTTTAGAACCGCAAAATCTGAATCTAAAGATCATTTAAGTTGAGTGGATAAGTTTCTAGGTCCTTTCAATGTCAAAACTAAAAAGAGTTGCTGCAAATATTCAGAAAAATTAATTCAGCAATTAAGCTTCACTCGGCAAATTAGAACCTTTAGTGATTAAGGTTGTCCATGAGAGGGCTTTACTCTGTTTGACATTGAAATGAACTTGGTCCTTAACTGTTGGAATCAAATAGTCTCCAGATTTTGATAGAGCCTCCCCAAAAACTTCTAGTTATGTTTGTTGTTCCGACATTAGAAATTTTAACTCATTTTGATCATGAACAAACTTGAGCCTAACCTGATTGTGTCAAATAAACCTAGGATTTGGATTCAGCGGTCCTGACAACCTATATAGACGAAGATCTATTTTAGGAGTACATTTTTTAGTGTAATTTTCCAATTTGTGCTTCTGCAAAAGGTTTTAGCATTTTTCTAAAAAACTAGTTTCCTCAGTCACAACCTAACTCAGATCATCTGCTCTTGAAATTTAAGTTGTAAATCATCCCAAAGGGGTGTCTATTAATTACGTGAGCCTCCAATAGGGGGATAGAAGTCTGCCAAAATCTCACCAAATCTCATTATAAGGGGGGGGGGGGGTTAATAGAAATCTCACTTCAATTTTTTATATTACCTAGTATTTCAAACCTACCCTAAAGGAAGGAGGATATCAATTCCGCATTCAGTCTAAATTGTTAATGTTTAGCTTAGAGCATTAAGCAAAATACAAGAAGATATCAAATAAAATTAGTTAATTAACACTTATAGGTAAAAATCTCACGTGAGGGAGGGGGGTCTTACCTCATGTTACAAAAGTTCCCCAAGAGATAGGATGGGGTTCATATTTTCAAAACAACATTCCATGTATTTAATGGGCGCCCCCCAAGTTGTACCTTTTTTTGAATACAATTATTTTTTTGAAAAAAAAAACGAAACATAAAATTATAAAACATAAATTATGTGTAATTTTGTTAATTTATAAATACAAACCCATAAAAAATAATACAAAATGAAATACTATTCCACTTACACCAGTTTTATATAATACTCTTATCCCATTATATTATAATTAATTAGATAAAACGTTAAAAATCTAATAACTCGAATTCAATTGCACACAATGCTCACGATAGCAAAATATCACCTGATCGTGCTGGGAGTTAATTATATATTTCTTTGTCACACACTGAGTAGGACACCCAGTATGAACGGTGAAATTGTCGACAAAGGCTTGGAATCTCTCCGAAAGTCTCGATGAACATGATTTAGTGCATTAACATACATTTTTATCGGGATTATATATCGAATTGTAACGTAAATCTGAATTGTCAATTTTTCATTATTGACAAGTGAAATTCCTTCGTTAAATAAATTGGAATTAAATTATAAATGAATTTTTGTGGAATATTAATGTACAGTATGGAATTTTTTATAATAGATTTAGAAAAGGTACATAAAAAATTTAACAAAAGGTGTATACAATTAATAGCGTTCTTTCTGACTTCTAACATAATATGTCAAGTCCGTAATGCAATATATCGTAAAGAGAGAATTGGAGTTTTTATTAGAAAAGCACATTTTGTGCAGGTTTTCTATATTAATTGGATGTTATATTAGTTTAGTTCCTATATATTATTGATATTATATAAAAGAAGAAACTCATAATGTATTTTACCTGGTCTCTATTTCTTGCACAGTGACATGAATTGTATGGGTATAATTTCAGGTGTGTGGTGTCGGTGTCGAAACAAATGAAATCTCAAGTTATCCAGTTCATTCCCCTGCTCATCTATTTTCATGTCTAAATGTGGGCCCCCGTTAAGAAGCTTTCGCTTCAAAAAAGGTGGTAGGGGGTGAAAATTAGAAATAGGCCATTAGAAATATCCAGGCAAAGGGACGTAGGGTATGATATAAGAGAATGATCGGTATGAAGCGAGATGTATGGGTCATGCCTGGAGTAGTGTTGTAGACAAGCAAATAGGAGTGCCCTCAACGAGGCAGTATGGTTCCAACAGCTTTTTAACGAACTTTCAAAAAGGGAGGGGAGTTATCAATTCGTCAGAACCTTTTTTATGTATGTTCATCGATTACTCCAAAACGGTTTAAACATTTTCGATAACTTAAACTGTATTATGTTTAGGGACTATCACTATAACTATATAATTTTATCAAAAATGGACTGTGTAGTTTCCCTCGAAATAGGAAAAAGAGAGTACCGTTCAATGAATTTCCACTAATATCTCTAAAACATCTTTCTCACTTTGAATATTTTAAATTGTAATATATTAAGTTAGATTCAAAGGTTACTCAAAGTACGTTTCTAAGGGGTATACCATACCGTTTTTCAGAAAATCTGGAAAATCGTCAAAGTAAATGTGACATAAATTTGCTATACAAATTTCCTAATTTAAATGCCAAGATCTTTTAGAAAATAATTATTCATCATACACCATGTTTGAGAGTTTTGAGTTTCATTGATTTGAAGTCTTTTCTCTTTTTAAGATAAATATTTTATTACCAGTCTCCGAGTAAAATAGAGCCACCCAGGAACTTCTGTTAATTTGAAGCTTAATTATTTATTTTATTTTAATTATTTATTCCTATACGGGTAATCCCTTTTACATAAAATACCAAAAAAAAACAACAAAAAAAATAGTGTAAATAACATTAAATCTAAAAAAACATATAAACCTAAAGTTGACATGTCTAACATTGGACTAAAATTCTAGAAACAATACATATTGTTGATTAAATGAAATTGAATGAGATTACCCTACTATAGGGCTGGAACCCAGGCGTTAATGGGGTATAAAAATTAAAAATTCAGGATATAAAAAATTATGTTAACTTACAGTGCAATATGTAAGTTTTCATACAAGAATTTACACCTTCATCTAATTTTATTGTCATCTCATCTTTAAGTGCGGAGGTTAGCAATTACATATGCAAAATGGTCTGTCTTCAGCAGTTATTAATAAATTCGGCAAGTCAATATTTGTCCATTGTCTAATATTTCCTAGCGAAGAAATTTGTCGTCTACCCAGTCCTCGCATTGTCTTTATTTATCATTCCGTAGAATCTGCCTTAGACGGTTTGCGCCCCTTTATCTCGATCTTTCTGCATTGATTACACAATTCCGCTAATTTTGTCAACCTATGGAATTTACCGGAGACGTCGAAATACCCACATTTCAAAAGCGTCCCGACCTACATTTGGTCAGCATATCTGATATTGTTTATCACTTCCCCGTTCACTTTAATTCTTTTCACCTTGTGTTTTAGTGTGTTGTAAAAAATAAAACTGAGTATAGATTAAAAAGTAACAGTACACCTTCCAAGTCATAGTTCTAATTATGTTTGGGTTTTATTATACAGAAAACTCGCAGTCTGCTTCTGGGTACTTCTCTTATTTCTCTCTCATAAGCCTCTTAGTTCACGTCAGTTAGCAAAGTAGTTCATTTGCAGTTCTATACACAGGTACTGACACGAGGAGAACGATCAATATTGGCAGACCGTCGCATTACAATTTCAATAATAAAATGTTTTCCGAAAATATTATTTTTTTTGTCATATTAATCAGCCATGAACTCTAAATAATTCTCAATCCATCTGTCCATATGTCACTTGTTATTGTAACAGATTCCGTGACTCTGAGGATTGTCGAATTTTTTTCTTGAAAGTGAAGCCTACATACGATGAATATTGTTCCTTTCATCAAGAATCTGAATAATGGAAAGAAGATTGATTTCTAGACCCAAAAACAATCCTATATTCATTTATGTTAATTTTTTTTTATATTACGAAAATTTTTGGAAAAAAATATAGGACAACAAAACTGATCCACCTATTAAAAAGATAAATTATATGTTTTTATAATTTATACTCGTGATGATATAAAAAATATCGTGTTGATTGACGCCAAACTTTCCCCATTATTTTGTTCAGTACTTTTTACCATTCACTCTACACCATCAAAGCATTACAACCGGTCCGTCCGTCATTCTTTAAGCCCGTTAAGGTAGATCATCGCGGTTACGTAAATTCTAAATTTAGCTGCGTTACACCATCAGCAACGCATTCAGTCAGATAGTACCAACCATTCGATATTTAGCTTTCGATGTTTACTAACACTTAATAGCAACTTATTGTCGTATGAAGTCGATACACGACCGAGATCGTTTAGATACTTAAAAACTTTTATGGTATTGTCGTCGTACCGTGCGCTCTCGCTTGCGTTTTGTTTGGTACGGTACCATCTGTTGCTCTGATGCTAATCATGAATTATCGATTTTGAACGGTATTCTGTTTATAATTTGTTTTTGATGTTGGTAGGCACCTCTACCCGCTATAGTCAATTTGTTAGATTACCGTATTGATAATTTTCATTCTATTTATAGTACCTTCTGGACAATTCTGTTGTTGTTTAGTAAAAGCATTGAATTGGAAAACGTAATTTTCCTTGTTCATCCTTTACCGTCCACAATTACATTGCAATGGCAGATGTAAAAACATTCTAGGAGTTTCTTTGGAGAGCGTCCTGCTTCGTTTGTTTATCATGCTTCTCACAGTATTACCGCTATTGAAAGTCATCTTGATGGAAGTTAGTGAATGATTGCATTTTCTTGATGATTTTTGCCAGGGCAGCACATACCGGATTCTATCTTATTAGATATCCAACCATTCCTGAACAATAAAGCTGACATAAAAAAAAACAGCTAGCCGAGTAAATGCAAGCGCAAACGCATAGAGAGATCATTGACATGATGATGACTTGTTTCGTTATAATTTAATTACCTAAATTTCTCTCTATTTTAGTCAGTCACACAAATCGCAGTCACTGCGACCACTTGTCACACTTCGGAAAGGTGTCAGATTTTTATACATTAATGCGTGTTTTACCAGAATGAACCTGGTGTTTGGAGACCCAAAGACACCCAGCATAACTATAAAATTTCAACTGGCTAAAATAAAGAGAAATTTAGGTAATTTAATTATAATGAAACAAGTCATCATGCGCAACTACATACATATAAAAAACGCTAACACCACTAGTAAGTAATGCATTGTTCTATAGTCAGTCTATTGTTACCCTAGAGTCAGTATAGTACCTGCTCTATAGTTAAGTAATGACTTAAATTTTGAAGTTGTTTTTTCAAGATGACAAAAGTATGTATCCATTGTCGAGCGCTGTTTTCATTTATACTCCATCAGATAAGTTGTCGTCAACTCGCCCCCCTCCAAGAGCCTCAAAGTTAGTAAATTTATTGTTAAAACGAGGTAGTCTTAACTCCAAGAGACTGGACCAACGTCACTTCTATGGCTTTAAACCTCAGAACGACACTCTTTAATGTAATAGTCGAAGAAATCTGAGTTTAAAATTATATTTAGGTAAATTTAGTACAAGATCGGAAGTGTCAGGATCAGCCTCTGGTAGTCAATGCTTTATTTTGTTCCTAAGGCTTGAGCACAAGTCGAATGTGCATTGGTTTTCTTCAAAATTACCGAACGTCTCGGCAGTAGCACTTGCCGTGTATCAATTTGCATACGCTGGCATTGTTCTCAGCTCGACCAACATTTATTGCTCCCTTAAGAAACTCGATAAACTTACTTAAGTCGGGACACTGAAATGGAATCGAGATGATTGTCAAGAGTAGTACCTCAATATTACATTTATAGCATAACCTCTAATGTGGAACCCTCTACATTGCAGTTGGTGAGAACAGAAGTCTGCAGAGTGATTTATTTTTGTTGGCAAAAAGATCATCAGCTGCTGAAATCCAGGCCGTGAGTTATGCCTAGTGTGTAGAATTGAAATAATGACTGGCAAACAATCTCGAAAATGATGTCGCGAATTTCAGAGTGACCTCCAGAGTGTGCCCCAATTTTGAATAGCAGACCACTATTAGGACCGACTATATCCTTTACCAAGTGAACCCAGAGATTCGAAGTTATATGCGATTCATGATTAGAGGTCTGTCTTATGAATTCCCACAATATGCTCGAAACTTAATTTGCTGGATTATCACTACACAGCTTGCTCAATAAACAGCTTGCATATCACAAACTGCGTGTGACGTTACTTAAAAAAACCTCCGTGAGTTTTCAATACTTTTCTTAAATTTGCTGACTTCCTCTCCCCCCCCCCAAAAAAAAAAAAACTAAAAAAAAATAATTTGCCCCTGTCTACGATTTTTTTTTCTGATTTGTCCCTACGTAAACCAAAAGCTGTTTGCATCTATATGTGAACAGCTACTATGTGAAAAAGTAAAGTAGATAACATTTAACATGATATTTTCATGAACAAATGGAACTTAGTTTTAGCGCAGCCTTTGCATCTTTTATTTGTTGACTTAAGAAGTTATATTCGACGTCTAGGCTTTCAGGGAATTTAATAAGAAATAACTGTCCCTATTTATTTGTACAATCACCATTTATTTTTATTTTTTCTGGCAAGTATCTATAAAAATTAGAGTAATATTTAATGTAGTAAGACAAGTTTCGAATTTCAATATCAGATCAAATTGTCAATCGTTTTATACATTTTATGAATAATACTTATTTTAAATAACGGCTCATAAAAGTCTTACGTTTGAAATTTCAGTACTGCAGAGTTCACACTAACACCAATCTCTCTGTAATTCTATATTGGAATTAAACAAATTTTCTTTGCTGACATGAAAAGTTTCATTCGAAATCTAGAGCGTTCATGAAAACAGGCATAGCCAGGCTCCAAGTTGAAAGTCGTTCGATTTCATTTTGCCCAAAAATTGATGAGGTTAACTGATCCTATCTCAAGTGAATTTCATAATTTATTTTTCCAACGAAACTTGTCATCAAATTACATTATCATGTATTTCTAATTTGTTTAAAGTTTCAAGCAATCAGACAGACAAAAAACTGAATGAATAAAACCGTGATAAAATCAGCAATATGGATTTAATATCAAGGAAGTTGACATTATATGAGAAAAACCTATAATGGAAAACTGTAAAATGTAATTCAATACATCAGATCCTTGACAAAGTTAATATCTTTAAACAATAAAGGCCTTTAACTAGTAAAAGAATACATAAAAGGTTACCTAGCATTTCTTCCATTATGTCCACAAAAAAGTCTTCCCGTGTTTTACGAACATCATAAAACCAATAGAAGGTGACAAGGAAGTAGCATCTACATGCACAGAACACATTTATAAGGTACGTTATACTCCGCAACCTCTTAAGTGGTCTATTAAAATATTTCCATGTTTTCTTTTAGCCACAATTACGAAACCGTTCTCCATATACATTTTTTTTTCAGTGAAAGCAACTGTCTAAGCAAAAAGGCCGTTTTGAGATGATTATTGTTATTAAATAAGCCGGTACAGATATGCATTTTAAGACACAGCACTGGAAAGTATTGTACGCTGTACGTGATCTAGCGTTCTCTAATGTAAAAAACGTGATTTTTTTATACCGTGACTGTGAACGTTTTGATGTTGATTTTTCGTACACGATTAAAAAATAACAGTATAGGTATGTGGGTCGGTTATTGTTTGTTGATAGTAATAATTAATGTGCTCAAATTCACTAAGTATATGTTAAAGTTTAATTTGACAAATAAATCAAATTACATACATAACTCGTGCAAATTTAGTTTTCGACCTCCCAGTCGTTCATCATTATTTTTCAACATAATCTTCTTCCACTTCTATACACTTCTTTCAGTGTTCATTAAGTGCGATACCTTTTTCATAATAAGAACCTTAGAGCATTTACTTTCTAGAGATAGCCTGCAGTGCACAAATGTCTCGGTAAGACTAAGGAGAGAGAGGGCAAGAGGCTATTTCACTCGGTTAGGAGCTGCTTCCAATAAAGCATGTTGTTCATTGGCTGCGTCCACCGACCATCCACCCACTAAGTGAAATAGCCTCTTACTGTCTCTATTGCTCTCTTTCTTGCGTTGCCACGATTTTATACTTGACAGGCTATAGCTAGATGGTAAATGATCTAAGATAAGAACTGTCTTACTCCCCAAAATAGCTAGTTACTGCCGACATCACTTCTTCATCGTTGGAAAATATTTTTGAGCACTGAGCCAGTTTTTCATGTTCGGAAACAGATAATAATCCGACAGGCCTAAATCGGGCGAATAGGATGCATGAGGTAGCAATTCAGTAATTGCAATAACGGATTTGTGAGCATTTTCTTGATTACGGCCGTTTTTGCTTGATTTCTTAGCGCAAAAGTTGCAATTAGGTACACGATATCGAATAGAAAGGGTGGATACTGTACTCATGAGTAGTATCGAAAAAAAGTATCATACTAAAAGTATCGAAACGAATATATCAATACTTCGTAGTATCGAGTACTGTTTTTAGAGCCTAATGCTCTCTAAATAGACATCATATCATGACTCAATGTCAGTAACGTCAGTTCAGCTTTATAGTGACCAATCAATAGAGATTTTTTCGTGCAAAAAATACTCAAATACAGGATACTGCCTGTGCCATCACATTAAGAATGATTTGTAGTGATATTTTGCTACGTTTTCCACTCGCAACTATGGTTTTTTACTTTATTATAAACAATTGAAACAAGAAAATTTCGTTTTTTTTTTCGTTGCATGTTTATAAAATGAAATATAATAAACTAAGCTCAATGGTGTCAACAGGTGAATTGTAAAGCATGGAAATACAAATGAGCCCAGGATCGATCTGATAAGATCTTTAGTAACAGGGAAAAACAAAAAATACTGGAAAATTGAGCGGTTTTCTTTATATTATCATAACTCCGCCACTATCGAAGTTGTAGAACTGGGCTTGTGGGAACTGATAGTAATTGATATCTACCTTATGCGTGACTAAACCAGGCGCTATCGGTTTATTAGTTTTTGAATAATTGCGATCTGAAGTTTTTAGTCCACTATTCTTGCAGTGTGTCTCCATGCGACATGGATCGTCAAATATCAATTCAGAATAGAGATGTTGAAAGTAGAGGTATCATGCTACAACGCCTCTATTTTCATTTTTCATTAAATGTCTGTGAAATATACGAAAAATGTTAGCAAAAATGACCAAAATTTGGTGAGCGTATGAATGTGTTCGAGTAGTGGGAGGAACACGTTTGTTGAGGGGAACTGCTAACAATAATTATTATCGATAGTAACTGTCACTCTGACAGATGGTGAAAGTATCTAATCGCTAAAAAAACTTCTATACAGAGTGATTTGTTCGATTTTATTATATCAAATGAGAACTGTTTGTTTATTAATATATTTATATGTAAATGGTTTCGGAAACGTTTTTGCTTTAATTTGTGGATTTTGGGTTTACGGAACATCGAAAGAAAGCGGTCATTAGAAAAATTCTTAATTGTGAGGATTTTATGTATTAAAACGATCTATGTATGTGCCTTTACTATATATTACTATACGCTTCCCCTCAACAACCTGTTTCCCCCACTCCTTGGATACATTCATACGCTCGCCCATTTTTTGTCATGTTTGCTAACATTTTTCAGATATTTCACAGACATTTAGTGAAAAATGAGAATAAAGGCTTTGTAGAATGACACTTCTACTTTCAACAACTTTTTTCAAAATTGAAATTTGATTATTTATGACGCATGGAGGCACAATGCAAAAATACTGAACAGAAACCTTTATATCACAACTGTTCAAAAACTAATAAACCGGTAGGGCCTGGTTTTGGCATACATAAAATAGATGTAAATTACTATCAGTTCCTACAAGCCCAGTTCTACAGCTTCTAAAGTGACGAAGATACGATTTAAAAAAAATGCTATTTTTCAGTATTTTTTTATTTTCCCTGTTACTAATTATCCAATCGGATCGAGCCTGGGCTCATTTCATTGGTATTTTCATGCTTTACAATTGACCTGTTGACAACATTGAGATTAGTTTATTATTTTTGATTTAATAAACATGCTAAGAAAAAAAAACGTAATTTTCTTGCTTCACTTGTTTATAACAAAGTAAAAAACCATAATTGCGAGTGGAAAACAGCAAAATATCGCTAGGAATCTTTGTTAATGTGATGGCACAGTCGGTATCATCCTCATAGTATTTTTTACACATTATCAGTTAATTTTTGCTCTAATGATTGGTCTAGTAGTCCAGGCAGATGCTTCGCTCCCTATAGCAAAATTATTCCGATTCGTTTTTATGCGGATTCTAATGCAAAAAGTTCTCCTAAAAACAAATCCGAGGGTTGCCGGGCGGTATCGTGGTCGAGAAATTGTTTAAAGAATTTTTTAACACCAAAGTTGATCATGAAGTTTTATCATGTTTGAAACCAAAAAAAAGCCAAATGACAGTTTTAACATTCCTCTACAACCCCGATTATTTCATTGTACAATCTTTGTTTTTAAATGTTTATAAACCCCGTGCGCGCTGTCGATACTTACCAGTGATATTGCGTCTCTCTGGAAATTGAAATTAAAAGAATACAATAATCAACAATACATCCATTGAGTACCACAATATGTAGTTATATTATTGTAAAATATCAACGTGATATCAACCAGAATAGAAAGTATGGCAAGTGAAATAGTATCTTGCTCTCTCTATCTAGTCTTTTCACAGTATTTATGCACTGCAGGCTATCTCTATGTTTTTTACTCTCTCGACTTTATTTATTGCATAATTATTTAAACAAATTCCTGCCCCGCCTTTGAATAAATGTTTATATGGTTCCTTAGATCCAATGGAATGAATTCTAAACAACTGCCATCATAAAATTTGACGCCCTAATGTACTTTGTTTTGGTACTTTGTTTGATGTTTCTTACTCTCTCGGGTTTATTTGTTACTAAATTATTTAAACAAATTCCCGCCCCGCTCTTCATTAATGTTTATATGGTTCCTTAGATCTAATGGAAAGATTCTAAACAGCCGCCATCACTAGCGGATCCGGGGGGGGGGGGCTAAGGAGCGCAAGCCCCCTCCCCCCAAATCATCTGTGTGGTATGCTTTTTTAGTGTTTATTGTGCTAAAATCAACCTTCAATGATGTCAAGCCCCCCCAAATGAAAATCCTGGATCCGCCCCTGGGTGCCATGATCAAATTCGACGTACTAAAGTACTTTGTTTTAGTACTCTTTTTTGATGTTTTTTACTCTCTCGGTTTTATTTGTTGTTAAATTATTTAAACAAATTTCCGCCCCGCCTTTTAATGGTCAAGGAATTTGTTTCGACATTTGTAGTGAACATCACTTTCAAATACTACTCTGTCACCTCTTCTTCTCACTTGAAGACTTTCTCGACTTCAATTCCATAAAACTCTTCATGGCCTACTTATAACCTCGTCTCCCTTCTGGAACACAATCGATGTATTATTTTCTATCTGTCACACTTAGTTGCATGAGAAGAGAGACGCGTTGAAAAAGGAAACTGAGAATATCAGAGAGGTTTAATAATTTGGGAAATATACTTGCCTTCAAATAAAATTCACTATAAATTTTTTTTTAAATATTATTGAGGTATAATAACTCATTTGTTTGGTCTCCGGTAGTTAAAAATCAGACTTTAATAAAGCAAGAGATAATGAAAATATTAAATTACTGCTAATGTAGCAATTTTGTTTAATATCGTGACAAGCCACCTCTCTAATACTCGTAAGACAGTCTTCTTACCTACCTTCCCATACTTTGACGTTTTTAGTCCAATATCGTTGTCAGAAGAACTGTCACTTTTTTCTTTTACAATTTCTTACTTTTATTCGTTTTTTTGACACATTGATTCAACGTTGAAACTGAGTTTATTTAACGTTCATAGTCTGTTTATTCTAAAATATTTCAAGCTCAAGATCTGGAGTTAACAACCTTTTTAGTCCCCAGGTCAAAGCCAACCAAAATGAAGGTATTAAGGTGTTATTATGTTGCATGACATTTTTAGAGATGTCCCATCTAAATTACGTGTGACCCGCAGGTCATACATAAGTTGCTGAGACCCTACTCAAGGCGATACTTTGGATCAACGTTTGCTCTTGATAGCTATTTTACCTTTACCTCAAAACAAAAAACCAGTTAATTTGTTATAATATTGTACACGTGAAACACGGTTTTAGTATACTGACCGAAGGTGCAAGATTGAGGATCTCAATCAGACATGGCGTTAGTAGTTTGGAAATTCCAATGAACTGTATACTATGTAACTGGAAGGGACCCGGCAGAACAAATTACAAATTACTCGAATAAGTGAGGCAGGGGCAGTAGACAAAGAGCGATATATGTTACAGTTCTTGTTTTTGTTAGACTCGTACAAACGAATTGGTTTTGTTGTCCTTGAAAAATTATAATTTTCACTTATGTTTTCTATTGATAATAACTTATTTGTGGGTGATTAATAAAAAAAAAGTTCAAAGTTTGTCGTAATAAATTGTGGTGCTGTTATTTTATATGGTGTTTGATAACTGACAATTTTAATTTGATCTTGTTTCTTGAAAAGTTGGGAAAAAAAACAATTAAACATGGTGCTTAATTGCGTTGCTTATCATTGTTATAATTTACATGACAAGAGAAATGCAATTTCTTTCCATAGAGAAGTAAAATTATTTGTTTTTAAGCCTGCCTTCTAAGCTCTTAACAATTAAAAATGCAATATGTTTTCAAGGATTTTCGCTAATTTAAGATTCTTACAAATTATCATTTAGGGAAACTTATTAATGTTTAACTTTCTCATAATTAAACGTAGGAAATCTTATATTCAACTGTTTTCTTAAGTTTTCAAATATAGCTTAGATTTTTAAAAACAAATCCTGTCTTTACATCAACTACTACTGTTTTACTATTTAGAAATATTTTTTTCTGCTATAAAATCACAAGGTGGATGGAATAATAATCCCAATACTCAACAATTAAAATGGGCTTTACGACAATTGCT
Organism: Octodonta nipae; assembly: GCA_034190945.1. Taxonomy (NCBI): domain Eukaryota; kingdom Metazoa; phylum Arthropoda; class Insecta; order Coleoptera; family Chrysomelidae; genus Octodonta; species Octodonta nipae. The sequence goes on from CM067216.1 coordinate 54,844,240, forward strand.
TTTTCAAAACTCTGTAACAGTCACTTTTAATGGAAATTGTATGTTGTGTGAGAATTTGTCTACACCAGCATTTGAATTTAGGTCAGAAAGTAGGCAAAGAAAAGATATCATAGAAGAAAAAATTTACTTTGAAAATATAACAAAATATATTAATTATCTGACACATAAAAACCTGAGTAACATTCAAGAAAATGTAATTTTTATATGTCGTGGTAATTTAAAATTTTTTAATTTATTCTGTCTATCAAATATATAATATAACAATTAAAATTATCCAATATTTCATTTAAATAATTTATTTAGGCCTATTTTAAACCAAATTGTTTAAAAAATTGTTTAATTAATCATTAATATCTACTGTGTATTTTAAACATACAAGACGGAAAAGGATTGATATACTGTACAACTGCGGGTTGCCTACATTTATATTTGCCTCACTTTGCACGATTTACGGCTCCGTACCAGTTACTATACAGTTCATTGGGAAATTCTAAATTATATACGTTTTACCTTCCTTGCTTCTAGTTCTTATGCGTATAAGTAATTTCTTTCTGTTATCATTGACAATTTCGTAACTATAAACTGCATTACTTAACCATCCACGTGGCAGATGATGTGATCTCTAGATGATTCCGAACATACCAAACCATATGGCATAAGGATACATACATTTTTTTAGAAATGAAAATTCCAATTTCATACGACTATGTTTATCTTGTGAACGTTCTACCATCATTTGCATAACAAAAAAAAAATAGATTACCGTATGCGAAGCCGATTCAAATGCAAACAAGACCTCGCTCGGGTCTCGTTTGTTTTCCTCATTTCTGGGCCGGAAGAGCGGTTCAGAAAGGCGACCGATAAAAAATTTATCAACGATAATCGACCGATATTCGTTACAGAAAAATATTAACTTGTTAGAGGATGTCAGAAGTACCTTTCTCTGGCGCTACTTAAAAAATGTTTACCGTTATCGTCTCTCTCGTACATAATTAATGGGAGAATACGTCCGAAAAGACGGATGATTGTGCACTTCGGGTTTTCCTTCGCAAATAGAGATCTCGATTTCGGATAAACCATGAATGGTGATCGATTTTGACGTTTACTAATTATGATAAGATATTTTTTTTGTGTGTAAAGTATGCCAAAAATACATTTGTTCACGTCCAATTCCATCACAAATAATAATCTCCGAAGTAGGGTAAGCCTTAAATAGTAATCTGGTATGTAATTTAATATTTAGAAAGGGATTTCTTTTGGCATAAGTGGTATGCCAAATATAAATTTCTTCCCAAAAGAAAGTTTTCTTACCGGATTATCTACCATCTAATAATAATTGTGTAGAAATTCATAGCAAAAAGTTTACCTGCATCATGAGTTAGACCCACGACAAGCGTCTTATATGCATCTCAGTTCAGTTTTTTTAAATATATGTAAGTCGATATACTCCGGATCTGTCATATTCTATTTCCTCTGTTCTATTTCTTCTTCTTCTACTGCTATCCCTTGGCTTGTCATTTCCAGTTCAACTTTTTTGTGATGTAGTCCACAGGATCATTCCATCTTTTGAATTTATTTACAGTGTTCTATTGAGGTAATTCCAAACTTTTTTCTTGCGCGTCCTCATCTAGAACTCTTTGTTCTTTAGTCGACTCTCGTTTATATAGCGTCATAGCTGGCCATGAATAGCTTCTCTATATTTTGATATCTACTCGTTTACCATCGCCATGTTGTTCCGTATCCTGAGTGCATTTATCTAATTTTTGTTAATGTTATATCCAATTCAAACGTTTAAATCTTGTAAAGGATTCTTCATTATACTGGGATTTTACCAATTTCTTACTCTAGAGTTTTGTTGAGCTGGCCTGTTTTCTTTTTATTTTGGTTATTTGCTACATACAAGCGTCTATAGTATATGGCACAGGCGGTTTCTTCATTCTTCTCTATTGCAAAATTCCTAGTATTATGTGGCTCTTATGTTTTTTTGAAGCCCCGCTGTTTATAAGGGTGTAGCCTATTAGTTGCTTTGCTTTGTGTTTGATGTCCAATCTGCCAATATTATTTTGTCTTAACCCCAGGAGTATTTTACTATCTTTTGGGTTCCAGAATATGATCTACCAGCTAGTCATTATAGTTGTGTTGTCCCTCCATGTGTATTTATTGTATTTTCTACTAGTATTCGGTATCGTAGCTAGTGCAAATGCCTTATGATCCGAAAGGTAAGCAGACGGATAAGAGGACAATGGTAGAAGATATGAAGAGACTATTTGACATTTCGGCGAGGTCTCCCTCATCTTAAACAATGCTATCACGATCAGGATATGCCTATTTCTATCGAGTGCCTTCTCCTTTCCACGCCACTATTTCCTTTGTGTGCTCATTTGAGAATACGCTTGGTTCTTCGCGCTAAGTGTCCTGCCCATTCCCATTATAGTTTTGCTGCTCGTGTCACCACCTCTAGCTCTCTCCCCTATCTGATGATAAAACAGTGCTATTTATTCATTTAACTAAACAGTTGCCCCTAATAACATCTTAAAATGTAATATTATATCATTTAGAAGAAAATTGAATAGCTGTGGCTGTTACGTGATACAATGATAGTAAACACGTAAATAAAAATACACTTCGAGATTTACACTAATTTATTTAATTTACTTTCTATACACAATAACTTTATACTAAACTAACATACTAAAATACCTATCTTACATACACTTATTATATGGTATACATTGCTTAATGCTTAAGTAATTACACAAAACCAATAAAAAGATTTAATATGATTTAAGGATTAGGGCCTAACTGATTATTTTATAACCTACCTGTCTACTTGCATCTGTTAATATCTAGGGAAACGAATAGTGATTTTGCCGCAATTATCCTCTAAATGTGCAATTTCTAGATTATCATTAAAGTTATGGTTGTCTTCATTTAAATTGCGTATAGACTTAACTTTATTATCCTGTTTGGCATCTTTTGTGCTCCCTGAAATGGCTGATTATCCTATCCATATATATTTTCTTACATTTGTAACACTTAATCTTGTAAACCCTGCATTTACATTTATTTTGTACTCTTTATTTGTCTTTTGTGCTATTTTTCCATAAATCATTTATTTTTTAATATTACATATTTCTCACAGGAATGTTATAATATATAACTGTGCATATTTAATGACTTTTAGTTTAAATTGGACTCTTAGATTTCTTTTGATGAACTCGTTAATATTATGCAAGGAGTTTCATTATAAGATTATAAAACAGTGTATATGCAATTTAAAGAATCCATAACAGTGACGTCTGGTTTATTTAAGGGGTTTTAGATTTTACAATGATCTGGAACCCTGAGCATATTGTATTGAAATAATTTCCATTAAATGTTCAAAAGGTTTGCGTCTAGAATTTACGTCAAACCCAGCTTGAATTTAAATAGAGTGTAGTTTATTTATATTAAACTTACAATAACGTAAATATATATTGTTATTTTCAAACAACATGATTTATATTTTTCACAAATTTTAAAAAATGTAAAAAATAGTAGGTCACATAATGTAAATTGCGGCCGAAGACATTTTCTGCGAATGCAATAACCATTGAGCATTATTAATTATACATGTATTTATTTTTTTAATATTTTTCATTTTATTAAAGTCGTCATTTGGAACCAGGAAAGTTGGCAAATTATTCCGGTCGTAAATTTTTACGATTGAAGAAAAAATACCATGAAGAAAGAATGTGTTGTCGTTTCTCTTTATTGAATGATTCATACAGTACGGTACTGCCAGTCGTTAAATTAATTAATGCCTACCACAACGACTTCTGCCACTTCAAGAACTTCTGTTACCTGTTAACAGTTATCAAAAGTGTGAAATATCTTTTTAAAGTAGGGTGTTCAAGAAACTTTTAATACTGCTTTAATATACAGGGTGTAACATATCGCAGCGGAGATGTTGTGGCAGCTGATATTACTGGTTAATATGAACTAAAAACTCTTAAAAACAATTGTTAAAATTACCAATTTCAAAGTATTTGGGGATTCAAATGTCAAAATAAAGTTTAATGAATGAAATCTAATATTAAAATATAAATTTAAATTCAAAAAGAATATAGCCGTTATGTAAATCTTATATTTATTTAATTATATTTAATCCTAATATATGTCCCAACGTCAAAGACCACCAGTGTCTTATATAAATGTACTTTTGTTAATTCATACATAAACAATCAAGCTATCCAATGTGACAGTTTTCTCTATGAATAACTGCCTCACGTTGGGCGCCAAATTTGAATGGAGTTTTACTCCAACCTCGTGTAAAGGTTACTCGTCACTTTGTCAAATCAAATTGCGTATAACCATATCTGTACAGAAATAAAACAGTTTTTCACGACATAATGCTCCTACTTTTGCTACAAATTCTTATTTTTTTTCAAGATAAGTCATTTGTTGCATCCTTTTTCTTTCTATAAACGACTGCTTCACGTTGGGCGCCAAATTTGGATACACTTTAAGAGAGATATAACCATTATTTATTTATTTATTTACCAAAAACTACAATACAATACATCCTATTTTACATACTGGAATACTACATTTAAATCTATACGCGAACTTTACCATACGACAGTAATATGGGCTAATTAAACTAGTGAGATATTGAGTATCTGATATGAGCCATCAGCCATTACTCCATCAGATTAGAGTTGTATATTAATGAATTCGCCTTCATATTCTATCGAGTTAATCAACTTCTCGCTCCATTTCCTCACCCTTTTGTAGTTAGCTTTTTAAATTGTATGTTAAAACCGCAAAACTATCACGATTATCGTAACAGACAAGTACCGAGACGATTACTAAAAAATCCGCAATGACACGACACCAGTAGTCGCAAAAAGAGAGATAATTATTCCAGTTTGCTTAGCAACAACACGAGCACCAGTAGATACAAGAGAATGGGGGAGTTCTGCCACGATACTAAGCCTGGTGAAAGAGAGGCCAACGTACTTCTCGTTGTTGTGTTAATAGTGACAAAAAAATACGATCATGCGGTAATTATAACGTTTATAATGACGTTTTAGAAGAAGCGGCACTTCATTCAAGTAACTGTTGCATTAAAGTAACAAGCAGAAGGTTGTACACTAAAGAAATCTCGAGCTGTATTTCGTATTTACGTGAAAGTACGAATGGAGAATAATAATCTAGATGACGTGCTTAGATGCATTAACCAAAAAAAAAATCAGGCTTGACTTTATTTACATTGCCTCTCACCATATGCCTACCATTTTTAAAGGTCACTCTGTGATGAATATGAGAATATGAAAACCATTTTGGTATTTTTCATTTCAGTGCTCGTTTAGCTAGAGATGAGTTCCTTGGCAACGCAGTTCTAAACAAGTTAATTTAATCTTTATATATAAAAATCACGTGTCCAACTTGAAGATATGATAGCTTACATATCAATTTATAGTCGCAATATTATTTTATTGCAAATTTTTTGTCTATTATTTGACAGTCACAATTATCTGTTAGCTCCAAACGATTCTAACAGATAGCGATATCTGTTGACTGGATTGAGTAAATATTCAATGGATGGCGCTATGTTAAAAGTACAAACGTTTCATATAAGCTACAATTTAAGAGCATAACCACCACGTGTTGCTGTGGCTAAGCGGCTAAGGTATAACCTAAATTTATTTTGTAATAAACGAAATACAGTGAAATTCAATTGTTCTTCCTTTTTCAATTTTTGGTGTTAGCATAGCCGGCCACGTGTTACTTAGACTGAAGTATAAATTAAATTCATGTGAAGATAATACAGTGAAATTATTCTTGTTTTTTAATTATTAATGCTTGACTGTTTAAAACTCTTTAATTAAAATATATACAATGTAAGTCTTATCACATAGTTATATTGTTAAATTTGCTATGCATCAATTCACACTGTATGATATATGTATTTTGATGGTCATGAGGTCGCCATGTTTTTTTTACAAATGACATCTATGTAAAAAAGCATGGTGGTCTTCATGACTGATGTCCTCCTACTGTTCCCCTTGAATAGTTTACTACAATGTAATATAATAAGAATCTTAGCCACAGCAAGGTGTGGCCGGGTCTGCTGGTAATCTATATATTTACATTAATAAGAGACTAACAAAAAACATCTTAGTTTTTCACATTAAACCTCTTAAGTCTGTCTTTGAGGTGAGTCAGATGTTTTTTCATACCAAAAAGTAAACATACACCTTATTAGTAATTTTGATTTTAAATATAGAATATGAACATTCGCCAGTTCCATGTTTGATAAAAAAATTTCAAATACTAAATCATGGAGACTGACCTATAGAAACTAATTGTAAATACTAAATAGTTAATCGCATGCAATATAAATGTAGTCAAGTAATTAATGAGTTTTGTGTGCAATAAGGGGGTAAATGACAATAGCGACAGTTATTTAAAAATAACAGTAATTATAGAAATTTAAATAATTGAAAAAATAACTGATTAAATGAGAAAAGATCTAAACACAACATTTAAGTCAAAAGTATTGTAAAAATTACCAATTTCCAAGTAGTTAAGGTATCCAATATCAAAATAAATTTTAACGCATGAAACTTAATATTGTAGTATAAATTTAAATGCAAAAAGAATATTGTTATGTAAATAAATTCTATATTTAATCCTAATATCTGTCCCAACGTGAAAGACAGCTAGTTTTTTATATCAATCTCCACAACAACTTTTGTTACTACACACATAAACAATGAAGGCGTCTCGTATGACTTTATTCTCAATGAATAACTGCCCCACGTTGGGCGCCAAATTAGTACAACCGCAATTTGGATACTAAGAATATATATTAGTATAATCATTACTCGTCAATTTATTAAACCAAACTTCAGATATTCTTATGTAAAAGCTTCTATTTTCACTACAATTTTTTTAGGATGTCGCATCCTTTTTCTTTCATTTACTGTATCACGTTGGGCGCCAAATTTGTATAATCTATATGGAGATATTTTTTACTGTTAAATACCTATAATTCCTATTCTGCCGTCGCCCACTTCAACAATAATGGAAATCTGAGTGCAATAAAGTACAATGTGAAAATAACATCTAAAATGTGAATTTGGAAAATTTTCGATATTGAAATACAAACAACGAAAATAACAAGTAGCAGTCTTTATCTTTCAAATACTGATTATTACTCCCAAGCTTCCAATTATCTCTTTTTATTATTTCAGATAGTAAATAAAAACATATACCACTTTGTACAGAAAAAAATATCTCTGCTTTTTTATTTAGTTAAACAAGTAATTGTCGTAACTGATTAACTAAGAAAATACCTTAAATACCTTAATATTTAAAGAGTATTTTTTAATATGAGAGAAATGTGATGTGCTAGACCTGTGTTAGTTTGGCTTTTCAATTAGGAATTAGTCTGCTCCTTCAAGATCTTTTTTCGAAATTTGCTCTATCTGCAATAGTTTTTGAGATATTAAAAAGGTATCATTTTTTACTAAATTGGTTACAAAATTTGTTTGAGTGCCACTTGAATATTTTTGTAAAATTTTCCATTTGCCATTTCCAATCGATGACAACATAATTTTTGGAGAAGGCCAACTAAAATTCCTAAAAAGTGTACTTGTTAACTCGATGAAAACGATAATAACGGTAGTAAAATGCTGCCGTAGTCGATCTAAAAACGATTCCTTCAGACCTTCAGAGCTAGAACCTGTAAAACTTGATCATAATTTTTGCAATTCAAGTAAATTCCTCTTGTCAATAGCGAAACATTTCTGAGTTTTAAAAATCGAATTTCCTAGAGTCGTGACTCGCACACTTTACGTGCTATTGGTGCGTAAAAAGCCTATCACTTTATTGACAGATATCCGATTGGAATCGTGTTAAAACACAGCGTTCGTTTTTGTCGTAACTCTGTGTCCCAACAATCAATTTATTGTCACACTTCCCGATCGTTGTTATTTCACAAAACGTCAATCGCTTGGCGACGTTTTGCTTGCGGTTCTCCGTTTCAAAGACGCGCATACTTTCACTCTGAGCTTCTTTTGAGAGTTTGAAAAGATCGCTTTACCGTTAATAGACAGATCGAATCGACTTTGTATTGTCCTACTGCCACTTCGAATCGATTTCGATGGCATTCTTTCCAGCTTACCTATTCCAAAAAAGAAAATGCATCCATTTTTCTATTGTTTGATGTTGACGTTAACGACTTTTGGTGAGCGTGTTAAAGAATAGAAATGTTATAAAAGATGGGGAGAATAATAATTATAACGTTATGCGGAAGTTTGTGGCTCCTAGATAGCGTAGTAAGTTTGACTTGCAAGATATTCGTAATGACTAGGTGTTTGGTTTGTCAGGTTTGACACAAAGTTACTAATTTAGTCTTCCAAACGCTCCTACATTTGACAGTAGGCGAGGTGACATAAAAAAATAATACAATTATGTGTTCATCCAATTATAAAAAACATTTTTTTACTAGCATACCTGCTCCTCTTCGTATGGGGCTTGTTTGTGCTTCATTAACATTTATAATCATTTTGAAATCAACGAAAATGTTTGCATGTGTACACTTTTGACGTTTTTGGAGCTTTTAACAATTTGGTGGTATTCACGTTTTTCACCCTTTTGACATTTTTTTAAATTTTCGAGATTACATTAACTGACAATCGTCAGATGAATGGAATGTTGTAAAAAATCGGGGGTTGAAAAAAAAGTTTTATATGAAAAATTGATTTGAAACATTAGTTTTATGTTATAACTCACTTAATATTTAATAATATCTAGGAACCTTGATATTTTAGGCCCTTTATTTTATAATCAGTTAAATATATATTTTTTACTGGATTAGACGGCGTTATGAAGTGTTATCACCATGGTTTTAAATTATAGTTTAAAATTTATCTGTCGTATTACATATTACACAGCCACACAAAAAAAGGTCTTGACCTGTCCGGTTTATCGTCATTGTAGCGTTGTGATTTTCTCTTTTACGTCCTGAACTTCTGTTCTGTGTCTCAGTTCCTCGTTTCAAACTCTGCCCGTTAGAATCACACCCTCATTGATCTCAGTTGTTTTATGCTACTTGTAGTTTTATTATGGTTGCCTTTGTCAATGAGAAAGTTTCTGTTCCGTATTTGATCAGGGATAGAACCCATGTGTCCGAAGTTTTGCGTATCTAATTGGCAGTTCACTTTTGATGACATCTCATAGTTTTCCAAAAGTACCCCCTCGTAGAAAGATTTTACTTTATACATTCGTTTGGTGGTCCCTGCCGATATTGATGTCATGACCTACGTGCACATACGGATCTACTGTTTTTATTTTTGATCTGTTTAATTCGAGGTTTTTACTTTGCTCTCAATTTGTCATTAATATTGTTTTATGAAAGTTTATATTTAGACAGCTGTGTGTACTGCTCTTAATGTATCCCCTATTTGTCCTAAATCATCCGAGACAATAACGACATCGTCAGCGAATCGAAGATTATTGTTTACTGAGTTTTTCTGCATCTATGTTAACTCCTTTGTCATCCTAGTTTTCTTTATTTTTGTGTTTCTAATTCTATGTACGCTTTGATCATCTTATGGTCGTTACCAATAGAGAAATAGAGAATTCATTTCAAACAATGACATCCTTTCCGTGTTCATATTCTGTGTTTTTTCGTAGAGCTGTTCATTCGTGCGGGTTATTCACAGGCACATGCCTCAATAATGTTTCGCCCCTTTCCTTCTTATTAATGCTTTAGTAGTATCCAACAACACAAACATTAAAATCTCCACATACGATGTTATAGTGAGTTGAATATTCATTCAATGCTTCTGATATTTGATGTTGAAAATCCGCTATTTCACCAGAATGGTCAGTGATGGGTGAATGTATTTGGATAATGTTCAATTATTGCCTCTTGTTTATTTTTAGAATTAGGTAGGCGCCTGGTCGGAACTTTGCTTTTCAATTAAACTTCTACTTTATATGTCTTCTGTCAATAAAGAAACCAATCCCATTTTTTTATTTATCATCTGGACCTGCACCATAAACTAGATGTCCTAATGTTACTGATAGTAAGATGTCTCCCTGCCTTCTAATTTCGCCATTTTATCTTATTTCAGTATGTAAATATTTGAATGTTTCTTCGGAAATCATTGTCATAGTATATTTGATGCTATATTTGAGATTTGCCACACACTTTGGATAATTCCAAAGTTGTTTTAAAACTTATCATCTTGAGGATAGTCGTTTGAATTTGGGGAAGGGATTTGTGGAAGAAGGGGAAGCTAATTGATTGGGCTACTATAGTTTCCCTCTTGTGGTCTTAAGAGATAAACCAAAGGTCGCCAATGCAAGGGCGCATCCGTGTCATGTATTAGGAGCTTTCTGAATAACCATTTTGTGACAATTCGTTGATGATTATGATTTGACAAATACTGTCTAAACTAAACACTATTACTAAACCAATTTATATATTAGTAACTACAAAATCCTAAAAATCTGTATTGACGTTTCTGCAAATATCGCGCGCATAGAACCGCACAACCAAAGGAGTTAACACCATAACCTTCTTTTTAACCGGCTTCCAAAAAGGAGGAGGTTATCAATTCGTCGGCATCTTTTTTTGTATGCTCAGTGATTACTCATAAACGGCTTAAGCAATTTTGATGATTTAAATTGTTTTGTATTAAGGATTATTACGGAACGATTCCATATAATTTTCTATAACGTGAGATATATTATTTTCGAGAAAACCGGATAATACAGTTATTAAGGGACTACAATTCAATGAATTTTCTCTGATTTCTCTAAAACTGCTCAATCAATTTGAATATTTTAAGTTATATTGTACCAAAATATATTCCGACTTGATTACGTATAACCTAAAATACACCTTTCTCAGAAAATCGGAAAATATGTACAAGAAGGTAATTGATGGTACAGAGTGTTTATAACAGTATTCATTTTCACTCATGTGAGGACAGTTCTTTCGAAAAATAAATTCCATACATATTCCTATGATGTTACATACCTACTATTTTTCATGAAATCGGAAGAATAGATGCAAAACTTCGTAAACGTATATATCAAGATAAGTCAGGTTTTTTTGATTAAACAGGGTGATAAAACTGCTTTTATTTTGATTCATTTAAAGTCAGTTAATTTTTAAATCTAAATTATTTAAAGCTGTTAAAAACCTAGACTCTCGGTTGAGTTTTTCTTGGCAGTAACCTCTCTCTTGAATTCGGGGTTGTTATTTTACTGCTAAAGCATACTTTCAATACTACACATTTCCTGCATTAATGCTCCATTAGTGTTATCTGAACTTTCAAAAATTAATTGGCAAAGAGTCGCGTAAAATAAATTTTATTGGCATTCCAATCTCTTTTAATGCAATTTGATTTATTACATATTTTTCAATAAAAATAAACTCACTTTTATGTGAAAGTTATATCAGCAATAACATTCCAACTTTTGTTCAAATAGCTCGAAGTAGAATTGAATAGCTTTTGTTGTTTTTTTTTATCGTTTCCATATCAGCGACTATAAATAGCAGCCATGTTGCGTTTGTTCATTTCGATTTCTATAATAGTTGAAAATACTTAAAACCTAGTTCGACTTCTTTCACCTTAGACGTTTTGAAATCATAATTGCGGGTTTTTAACTTGTTCTGATCGAGGAAGTAAGAATTAAAGGCATTTCTTTCGGCATCATTAGAATAAATCGTCGATTTTTGTTCGATGGAGAAACGTGGTGAATGACATTTGCAATGGGGAAGGAAATGGCCGTCGAAATGCAATAAGGTTTGCACTTTCTTCCATGTTAATGTATGTGAGAAATTATTCAATTAATATTTTTGAAATGTTGTACGAGGTTTGTGAAAGTTCAATACAAGAAATATTTAAAATTTGTTGTGTCTATTCAGATTTATTTTTTTAATAATAATGTTGCATTGACTAAGTGAAATTATTCTGTCTGGTTTTACATATACCAGTTTTGCTTGTCGGTGCTGACATTTGAAGATCAATTAATTTTAAATGGCTGTTTTGTTATTGGAATGTGGACAGAAAGGCAATAGAACAATTCTCTCATTTGCAGTCCATTCGTTGAAGGTAAAAATAGGCTATCACCTCTGAATTCTTTAAACCTCCATCCATTTTCATGAAAATTTGAAAAAGTAAATGATATCTATGAAAGTATCGTGAAAAGTTTGTCTGTGGCTGTAAAGTGTCACAATTCAATACAGAAAAGGAAATTATCATTCTGTCAACAGAATAAGATTATAGATTATCTAGAAAGATCTGCTGGAACAAATAACAAATTAAGAAATAATATGATTTGTAGACAAAGAGAAAACAGTAATGGAGGGTATACAAATAAGGCAACTAAAATGATAGTGCATCTAGGACGTATCTCGAAGGTCTTTACTTAACATTCACCTGTTCCGACATCAAATAAATTAGACAAAACGAAAGAAAAAATGTGCTCTCTGCCCAGCAAAAGTTATTAATAGAGTTTAACAAAATCGAATACCAAACAACTATATGAAAAAATAAAATAAAAAACACAGTTCAAACTACAAAAAATTAAAAACTCAAATTCCTTGTGAATGTAATAAATTCTATATTGGATAAAGCACTCGACTTCTAAATATTCGAATAAATGAACACAAAATTACTTAAAAAACATTTGTAAAGTCCAAAATTTGAGAACATACCTGGGATCTTGGTTATAAAATACAGTTTAAAAATTCAACTATGTATATTACATAAAAAAGTACACAACAGGAAAGGAAAGCCAAAAAGTGCTTTCTTAAGACAACGATTGCATCGCTTCTACCTCAGTAGAATGCAGTCGTCCCTGGTTGCCGATAATTAAGGAAGAAATTACTAGTGGTCATCTCCTTGTGAAAACCCAATATCAGTATAATTCGTAAGATTTTCTCTGGGTTTTCCATTCTGGTATTTAACAGGATTTCTAACGCATTAGAGTCTTTGATTGAACTTTTGGCGAATGTATCTTGTAATAAAGTTGTACTTAATAGCGCCAAATAAAATTCCAAAGATAACTCTTCCAGTGTGAAAGGATCTTTATTATTATATGACCTTTAGAATTTTCTTTTGCTACCCTGCTTATTGTCGAATTTAAATTCTCGTAGTTACTTCACTTTTCTGTCACATAATAATGTTAAACATATTTAATTTAAATTGTACTATTTCTGCCTTGTCATATAGTTTTTTTATTGCCATTGACAGCGGAGTCTGATCTATCACCCTAATGGGTGGAAATATACCCTTTAAATTAAATTTAAAAAACGAGAAATATACAAAAAATGCTTTTTCAGTTTCTTATAATTTTTCAATTATTAATAGAAATTCAAAATATCTGTTTAACAGTTGTAAGTTTTAATGTTCTTCAAGAGTCTGCTCAAAATGGACACTTTGTCTTAAATAGTTTTAGCCAAATTCTGTTTGGTAAAATGCTGAGCTCTAACATGTCTGAAACTTCAAAAATTGTAACAAATCACTTGGTCAAGTGTGAATTATTAAGAAGTCCTACCACCTTTGAGATTTAATACTCGTATAATGTAGACAATAATAAACAGGGATGGGTGGACTTTCTTATATTTTCCTTATTGTCGTTTAAACTAAATTAAATTTATAAAAAATATATTTTCATTTGATCTACTACATGATAAGCTTAATTTTTATAAAAATATTTATTTAGTTTTTCATTTTTTTACCAATAAACTGTTAGTACAGACCTATATAAACTTTTATCTGAATTTTAACCTCAGTAGTTGGGGATTACAAAGTGAAGAATGGGTCAAATTTTAAATAATATATTATTAAATCTTTTTCACAAATGATTGTAAAAGTACAAATAAAATGATTTGTATTTTTTATGACTATTCCTTTCATATGATACATGCGTTTTAAAAACATTATATTTTATTTTCAATTTAAGTTTATCATTTAATATAAGAATTTGTATTTTACTTTTCATTTTAATTTTGAGTGAGGGCCCTATATTTTCAGTTCATTTCCGAAGTTTAGGATTATTAGTTTGGAGATATAGGAGGGGATGCGTCGGATTTTGCATTTTTAAGAATTTTTAGGGTTCCGTATATACAATATACGGATACCCTTATAATATCACTCAGGATTTCTGCCTCTGTCACATCACAGCCATTTTCTCCTAAACTACTGGACGGAAGAGGTTGAAATTTGGTATCAATGTATAGTTTGGTGACCCGATCAGGAGTACATATCGTAAAAGAAAAAACTTTGATTTTAGGGGTACTTCTGGGGGGAAAAACTAAAAAAATCGACCGTCCCCCCCCTGATCTCCGAAACCATATACTGAGCCTAAAATTTTGAAAAAAATACGAAATATAGAGCGTTGCCCGAACTTTACAGGAAAATTAAGGAGAAACCATTAATATTAATTTTGGGGGGTAAATTATAGAATTAAATAAAAATTTAAAAATATTTTTTTTCAAATGCATCATGTAATAATATATCAAATGAAAGGTCTCATTATGACGAACACAAACATATTTTTTTCATATTTTTAAAATAAATTAATTAAAAGATATTAACAAAATTATAAAAATTTTTATTCATCTCCCCCCCTCTATCTTCGAAACCATAAGCTGGAAAATTTTGAAAAAACAATGGAGGTATAGCCCCTCACCTGAACTTTACTGGAAAAATAAAGAGACACCCCTAATATTTATTTTAGGGGGGCAAATTATAGAATTAAATGGAAAATTAAAATTGTTTCTAACCCATCATGATATATATCAAATGAAAGGGCTCATTATGACGAAAACAAATATATTTTTTTCATATTTTTAAAATAAATTAATTAAAAGATATTAACAAAATTATAAAAATTTTTACTCATCTCCCCCCCTCTATCTCCGAAACCATAAGCTGGAAAATTTTGAAAAAACAATGGAGGTATAGCCCCTCACCTGAACTTTACTGGAAAAATAAAGAGACACCCCTAATATTTATTTTGGGGGGCAAATTATAGAATTAAATGGAAAATTAAAATTGTTTCTAACCCTTCATGTTATATATCAAATGAAAGGGCTCATTATGACGAAAACAAATATATTTTTTTCATATTTTTAAAATAAATTAATTAAAAGATATTAACAAAAATATAAAAAATTTTACCCATTCCCCCCTTATCTCCGAAACCATAAGCTGAAAAATAACTGGAAGTATAGCCCCTCACCTGAACTTTACTGGAAAAATAAGAAGAAACCCCTAATATTCATTTTAGGGGGCAAATTATAGAATTAAATGGAAAATAAAAAAATATAATTGTTTCTAACGGGTCATGTAATATATCAAATCCCAGGGCTCATTATGACGAATACAGATATATTTTTTTAAATTTTTTTAAAATGAATATTTTAAAATATATTAAAAAAATATTTTAAAAAAAATCCATTCTCCCCGTTATTCCCCAAACTCTAAGACCTCATTTGTTTTGTTTATAGGAAGAATATTAAAAAAATCCCTAATTCTATTATTTGGCCTCCAAATAATAGAATTAAACGGAAAATAAATTATTAGAAAACTCCCATAGTAATTTTAGGGACAAATTATTCAATTAAATGGAAAATAAAGATTCAATTTTCAAACGCATCATGTAATATATCAGATGAAAGGCTCATTATGTGAATTACAAATATATCATATTTTTAAATCATTTGTATAAAAGATATTAACAAAAATATTAAACATCGACTTCCCACTTTAGAAACTACACTATTTAAAATTTGAAAAATATATTTTATTTATATTTTTAAATTATTTAATTTTTTTTTTAATAATTTGAATAACAGATTTAATAATTTATAATTTAAACTTTGACCTATTTTGCCGTTTTTCTTCCAATCTACAGAGCCTCAAAACTCAGACAGTAGATTATAAAAGGCATCTCTGAAAGTTTATTAGTAAAATAAAACTCTAATGTTACTTTTTGGGGGCCAAATTAAAAAATTAAATACATATGTATTGTGATAATAAATAATAATAAGTCTATGTGTGGAAAATCAAAGTGTATATTTTTTATAAATTTCAAACGCTTCCTTTAAAAGATATAAGGCTAAATATAAGAAAATGCACTCATTCCCTGCTTGTCTGAAACTGGAATATTCGAATCTTGAAGGTGGTACGGAACCCTAAGTATGCGAGTCCAACTCGCACTTGACCAAATTATTTACAAGTGATTTTAATTTTTCTTTCCTCATAATAAGCTCTTTCATTTTTACAGGATGCATTTGAAAAAAAATTATTCTGTAATTTGGCCCAGTCAAATTAATATTAGAGTTTTGTTCTCTCCTTATTTTTTCTCTAAAGTTTAATTGAGGCCCTTTAATAAAGCTTCAGTACTAATCTATTTTCAATTAGCTAGATTGAACAGAAACGGTTACGGCCGGAACTACAATAGCTACTGAAATTCGGTTACTGTTTCGCCGGAGAAAACACCTTTCGGTAGCACACTAACAATAACATCCCTTAGAATCAGTTGTCTGTGTCCAATATACTTGAAGCAATCGTATATCAATTGCACTTTCTTAAAAAACTGAAATTTTCGATTAGAATTTTGAACATGGTAGACACTGGCTTATTACAGATCAGATCTAACAGATCTAACTTTTGGTATTGGATCAAAAAGGCCGGTGATGCAGAACAAAACTACAAAATTTAATTTACGTTTCTGTCACGAACGCAACGTCATAAAGCTTCAATCTCCGGCATTTATCATGTCTGCATGTACGTTTTTAATTAGTTAGGAATTCGGAAACTCGCCCACATGCTAGAAAAACTCTGACTCGTATACTCCACATTCTATAAAAATTTTCCACATTTAAAGCAACGCTAATTAGTATACTGTAAAATGGATACCGTATCAAGTCGTTTATTATTACTTTCTTGCAGAATCCCTTAACTGTGAAACAACTGACGAAGTTGTTAATGAATATGTTGTAGCAACAATATTAGCATAATTAAATATGTGACATCCAGATCCGGATTCTAATGAATAATGTATTAATTATTAGGTCTATATTACGACAAATTAGTTAATTAACGAAACTTAAACATCTATAAGAAATAATGCTTAAAACATACAGTATAGTTATAGGTTTATTTGAAAATTGAAATATCATTCATATCATCATACATTTTATGTTTACAGCAGTATAACAAAACTTGCCGAAAATTAGATTTTGTTAATATTTTTATAAAATTCATTTAACGCCGCAAAAACAACAGGTAAACATAAAAACAGGCTGAAATAAAAAAGAAGAGCAAAATTTCGATGGAGGTAAAAAAACGACTTCGGTACGATTCTAGACTACACTCTGACAAATCATGGAATTCTGGTATTTTCTACACTGGATATTTAATGGCGACGGTTATACTTTTCTTGAAAGCACTGCCTCTAGGTATTACCTGCAAGGGGGAGCACTTGTTGCACAAAATTCATTAACAATTATTGGAAATTTCAATCAGTTGAGGGAAATGCAACTAATAAAGGTTCTTAACTAGAAATAAGAGTCTTGTTTTGGATTGTAAAATCTCAACAAGATAGTATAATGACCTTCTTCTCTAGAACTTGAAGACTCTAAATAGTTTGTTAGACCTACAACAATGCCAGACCACAATCATGCTCACCAGAACGGAATCGACTTGAAAGATACTTAAAACCAATTCCCAAGTTTACTTGGAAACATCCACACACTGTCTTGTGTTGTATATAGAGAAAATCTAAAAACTAGTCACAAGTATTTGTTAGTTCATTTATTTAATTATTGCAATTTTGCTGCACACAATCAGCAAAAATAATTTAGTAGAATACTGATATATTAATTTATTTTTATTTCATTAAACGGTTTCAAAGTTACAAAATCTTATGCTTATTTGGAGTTTGTAACAATATTCAGGAAATCTTTGGATAACTAAATTCTTGCAAATATGTAAAAATATTATAAGAAGAAAAGAAATAATGAATATCACATTTTACTTACGATCTGCCAAAACGAAGGCAAATTAGGAAAGATTATTGACTTAATTTACTCTATTTTCTCAAAATTTTAACAGGCAAATTTCCTTGGATCAATTTTAATTGATAATACGTCTATTATAATATGTCTAGTATAGTAGTTTTTATATTATGTATTGCTTTAAATTTATCACTGTTTTTACTATGCATTGGGTTTAAATATTCTAAAATAATTTATGATTAAATTCTACATATTTAATATAATTTTTGTATTTTTTGATACAAACAAAACAGCCTAAAAAGATCTTGCAACATTCTGTTCATGGCTCACCTTCAATTCTCGTTATTAATAAAGGCGCCAGATTCTGAATTTGAACTCTAATTGTAGAAAAAATGTGGCGCCTACCGACCAAATCCCGCAAACATATACAAGAAGAACAAAAAGCTATCTTCTTATTTTTCCTGTAAAGTTCAAGTAAGGCCATATAAGCCTAATTTTTTTTTATAGATCGGAAATAAAACAATAAAACGGAAGTGAGTAATTTTCTTATATTTTTATTAATATCCTTTAAACAATTTATTTTAAAAATATGAAAAAATACATTTGTATTCCTCATAATAACCTCTTTTATTTGATGTATTACATGATGCGTTTAAAAAATATTTTTTAATTATCTGTTTAATTCTATAATTTGGCCCCCAAAATTAATATTAGGGATTTTTTCGTATTTTTCCTGTAAACAAAAATTTTTAGGTCTTATAGTTTGGGGAATAAAAGGGAAATGGTGATTTTTTAAATTTTTTTATTATATTTTAAAATATTCATTTTAAATTAATGAAAAAAATCTCTTTCTATACGTCATAATGAGCCCTTTGATTTGATATATTACATGATGCATTGGAAATAATTTTAATTTTATATTTTCCATTTAATGCTGTAATTTGCCCCTTACAATTAATATTAGGGGTTTCTCCTTGTTTTCAAGTAAAGTTCAGATGAGGTCCTATATCTCTAATTTTTTTCCAAATTTTACGACTTACAGTTTTGGAGATAAGGTGGGGGAATTGGTAATTTTTTTATATTTTTGTTAATATCTTTTAAATAATTTATTTTAAAAATAAAAAAATATATTTGTTCTCGTCATAACGAGCCATTTCATTGGATATAGTACATGATGTGTTATAAACAATTTTAATTTTATTTTTTCCATTTAATTCTGTAATTTGCCCCGAACATTAATAGCAGAGGTTCTCCCTATTTTTCCGGCAAAATTCAGGCGAGGCCCTATATCTTTAATTTTTTTCGAAATTTTGCGTTTTATAGTTTCTGAGATAAGGTAGGTGGAATGGGTAAATTTTTATATATTTTTGTTAATATCTTGTAAATAATTTATTTAAAAAATACGAAAAAATATATTTGTTTTCGCCATAATGAGCACTTTAATTTGATATATTACATGAAGCATTAGAAATAATTTTAATTTTACATTTTCCATTTAATTCTGTAATTTGCCCCCTAAAATTAATAGTAGAGGTTTCTGCTTATTTTTCCGGTAAAATTCAGTTGAGGCCCTATATCTGTAATTTATTACAAAATTTTACGTTCTATAGTTTCGAAGAAAAGGGGGGGGAACGTTCGATTTTTTTAGTTTTCACTCCCAAATACCCCTAAACTCAAAATTTCTTCATTTACGATATGTACTCCTGATCAGGTCACCAAACTATACACTTGTACCAAATTCCAACCTTCTCCGTTTAGTAGTTTAGGAGAAAATTACTGTGATGTGAAAGAGGAAGAAATCCCTAGTGATATAAGGGTATCCGCATATTGTATATACGGAACCCTAAAAATTGCCGTGTCTCGACCAAAAAACAATGTTTCTATACGAACATGTTAATTAATGTATTTATTACTATACTAAAAACGTACAGTAAACAGTAAAGCCCCAAGTGCGACATAAAACTGAGGACACCCAATTACAGAAACCCGAACTATAAGATCAATAGCAAGCCAGCATGTGAGTAGCCGATAGCGATTTCATTAACATTTTGACTGATCTTGTGTTTACTCTTTTGACGTTTTTATCTTCTACCGCTTTTACTGATTGCCTCGAATGCGTTGCCTGCCAATTATGTAATTCAGTTTGATGATGCTGATGATGTATTTACTTTACGATTTGTGTTGTTTTTACGTACACGTTGTTTTCACTTTTTCTTTAATTCTTAAGCGTTGAGTTGCTACGTAACGCAATTAACACGATGAAAAATCGCTTCTTGCAGGCGTTGAAAAGGAAAGACGAGATCGAAAGCAGAACGAGCACATCGACACCGCCAGATGGCTCTGTTGGCGACCGAAGTTGCGCTTCAAGTCAAGGTAAGTGTGTGCTTATGTTGATAATGTTTTGGTTTATTTTTATTTTTTGTTTGTGTGTCGATTCGTCTTTTTGCATTTTTTCCGGAGAAGCGGTCTAACGAGATTAGAGCCTCTTGGCGAAACCAGTTGCGATGTTGCCTAATCACGAAATTTTCAGCAATTTTTTTCACCAGTTAGCAAACACACATTGCATGTAGGTAATCTCCAATCGATTTATCAAATTTAAATACAACTAGTTTCGTGTTTCATTTACTTTATTCAAGATCAAAAGTGTGTTTTGAGAAAGGGCTTATATTCTCATTAATGGATGGAGAAACCACGTTGACGGTTCTCAACTTGAAGGATACTAAATACTAATTAATTTAAATCCGAGGTCCATTTGACTCTATATGGTCAGGCTAAGGTCATTTCAAGGTCATAATGAGTGAAAACGTGTATAATGTAACTATAATTATCATAACTGTTCGTTTTTTGGGTCACTGAATCCGAATCCGGGGACAATTTCAATCAGTCAGTTTAAGATGAGAATCAGTAAAAACCACTCAGGTATGGACAACCTTGACGTTCAGTCATAAGGAAAAGCGACTGCCACTGCTTATATATTCTGCTTTTGTCGATATATCCCAGGTAATTCTTGTCTTTCGCCTTTTGACAATTCCAAGAATTTCTTTTCGACATTCATTTTTGTGGGGGCAGTTTAATTCAAGATATATTTTATCTGTGCATTGAACTTGCTGCCGTTTGCACATGCTTCGTTCTCACGAAATTCAAAAATTGGGCAGATTCAACACTATACTTATTAATAAAATTTCTGCTCACATCTGCTATTTCTGGAATATCATCAAGCATATGACGCTATTATTGGAAAAAGGTCTTCCCATCAATGAAATAGTTAGGAGATCCAGAAAGCTTTGAGACTTTATAGGGATGAAAAACAATGTTGTCTATGGAAGACTGACGAAGGAGTTTTCAACTTCAGACCGGGCCTAGATACTGAGTTCTACTTTCCACAGTCTGAAGTCTAGAAGAGGAAGAGTTTCTGAGGAAAAGTGGGTTCATCACTCTTATTGTGATATATGACTCCAGACTTCAATGCATAGCCTATTCTATCCACAGATGAAGAATTCCAGAGTATACGGTTTGTAATTGAACTAATTCAAAATATATAGTTTTAAAAGACAATAGTACAGGAAATAGGAAACCCTAGAGAAAGTGGCGTAAATTGATTATTTAGACTTAATAATAATATATAACAGAGATTATAGAGAATGTTTAGAGGAATTAAATGTCAGAATACAAATAGAAGACTCCTAAAGAAATTGAGCAACAATAAACCAAGAATTGTTCAGGACATCAAAATGCAAAGACCACATAAATGCTCGACAAAAAATAAAAAAAGAATATTGTCGGCAGGGAGGGCGTACTACTATTGGTACTATTGGTTAAGGAATTGGAATTGGAGATCTAATTTAAGTGAGAGTTGGGTGTTGGAAGAGTGTTTCAGCAGGAACATGAGAGGAAAGATCCGAAGTTCTTTAATTGATATGATCCATTTCTTCATTTAACTATTCTTATTTATGAGAGCTTAATTTTTCATATTTGAAGAACACAAAGGATAAAAATAAAATAAAGAAATCGTTAGAATAAACTATTCTTCATTATTATATAAACAAAGCCTTATTTCCCTCTTTTCTGCCTTCTAAAACTCCTGCAATCCTCTTGTCTCCATTGCATCGGTCACTTCGTCTCTCCAGGATCTTCTTAGTCGACCACATTTCTTTCTACCAAGTGGATCCCACTCTGTTGCCCTAGATAATCATCGACTTTCTTGTCATCTTCTCATGTCTTCTCACGGGCTCATACTTTATGATCATATTCGATTTATTCTGGTGACTCCAGAGCTTCTTCACAATTCTATCACCGTTGCTGTATTCTTACCTTTATTCTATTTGTTTGTATCCTGTATGTTGCGTTGTTTTATAGCCACCTTAGTTAGATTATTTTATATTTTCTCTTCTGTTGTACCGTTCTTAGCTATTATCAATCATAGGTATTATTATATTCCTCCTCAGATCTCCTTCAACTTGAACAATTATCACTCATTCTTCAGCAAAACCTAATACAGGGTGCGGCAAAATAAACAGTGCAGTTGCGATGGGCGACTACATCTGCTGTGGTGGGGATGGGAACTTGGGAATGGTTTGGAGTGAAGAAGCCGTTCGCACGTTTTTTGAAAGCGGTTATTGTTCCATCATCACTCAGCTGACCTTCGGACGGCACTTTAACATTCCAAGTCGTAATCCCGTTCCGCACCGTAATGTTATCGGCAGTTAGGGTAGTGCGTTGGACGAAACTGGTTCATCAGAAAAGCCTAGGGGTATGGGAAGACCCAAAACAGTGACAACTCCCGAAAATGTTGCTCTAGTGAGAGCAACTGTCGAACAATCACCAACACGCTCTGCGCGGAAACACGCAACTGATTAAACATGTCGACCGTTCTGTAGGGAGGAATTTGCATAAAGATTTATTCTTCCATCCCTATAAGATTATGGTGGTTCAGGAGTTGATGCCTCCAGATTTTCAAAACCGAAAGTCACTGTGAGGTGTCCCATTTCCAAATTTGGGGTTATTGGACCGTACTTTTTTGAGGAGGATGGACGTACAGCAACCGTCTCCGCTCGGCGTTATCTTTTGATGCTCGAAAAATTGTTGAGCCAGAATTGGCACGGTTGGCTGAAGAACACGATATTGGGTGTATCTGGTTCCAACAAGACGTTGCTACGGGCCACACAGCGCCTCGTCTCTCGAGGGGAGACCTAGGGTGGCCGGCGAGATCACCTGACTTACCGATTTGTGATTTTTTCCTCTGGGGTTACCTTAAGGAAGAGGTTTTTAAGCATCGTCCTCACAATTTGGAAGAACTGAAGATCCGTATTACAGAGGAAATCGCAGCCATTCCGATCGATATGTGCCAGAACACAGAAATCGCCTACATCAGTGCATCGCTTCTGGACGACATCATCTTGCTAATGTGATCTTTAAACCTTAGGTGAAAAAATGGGGTGTAGTACTGACTCAAGCAGAATAAACCACTTTTTCGTAATTTGTACGATTTTTTGTTAATAGCCCATCAAAACTGCACTGTTTGTTTTGCCGCACCCTGTATGATGGTTACTAATTGGTATCTCCATACCTTCAGATTTTTCTTCAGCGGGCTTAATGTTTACTGCAGGAATATCTTGAAAAGTGTGTGTGATGTAGAGCGTCTTTGTAAAAAGCCTTTACTTGTTTTGACTATGTTTGATAGAGCTTTTCCCGCCTTTATTGATACACTATTATTTTCATATAGTTAGAAATCAAACGAATATATATTTATTGACTTCAAAACTACGTTTTTTATCGCTTTTTGAGGTGATTACATATTTAAAAAAATCCTTGGTTTAAATTAACAAGCAAAAAATTCGCAGTATAATATCTCATTTTATGTTTTTCCATTTTCCATAACATTGTGTCTAGTAACAAAGACAGTTTCATTGATAGATTTCGTACAATAGACAAAAAACTATATTTTTATTGAATTATTGGGATTTTTGTGAATGTTCTGTCAATTAGTCCAATTTTAATCATATAACAAGTTTGAGTCTGTTTTGTCACCTAATTTTGTAAATGGGTAAGGTAGCCATCTATCAAAATCACTTTGGTTCACCATCCAATTAATGTTTTGAAGTTGTATCCAGAACGTAGCCCTCTGCCGACTTAGACTTAATAGATATATTAGTCACCAACGTTATATATTATAACATCGACAGAATGGAGAAAGGATTTTCACCAAGAAATCGCAGACTGCATATTCTTCCGGTTGTTCGAACAAAGAAAAAAAATAGGTTAGCGAATATCGATATGACTTCGTTAATATATTAATCTTCGAAAGGTTTCATAATAAAATCGATATTCTTACGGATGTAGGTTGCCAACCTTTCTAATGTAAACAAATACGAGTGCAATTTCTCGTTTTCTACGTGTGCATGTATAATTTGCCTATCAAATTGCAGGAACTGAAAATTATACTCGAAAGTTTTTTAAATATTCATATGTTTTTTTTTATAATTTTGACCTACATGAATGTCATGCTATTTATATACATTTTATAAAAAATTTAATCAATATTATTTTATTTTTTCTGATGTTATCTCCACTGATATCGGAGTTTGACATAGAATTTGAAGTTGTAAAGTTAATTGTTATTCCTCAGGCGATTTGTGAGTGTATATTTATCCCAGGTCACATATACGAAAACTCTGGATATAGACCAAATGAAATTTCATGCAAAATGAGGAATAGACCTGTTTATTGTATAAAGGGATTCTACAAATATCTATAATAATTGCATCCATGTGCGCCATGTCAGATAGAATTTTTTTATAAACAGATAAATTTTTGAAAAATTTGCTTTTGGCATTTGTTTCTTTATATATTTGTTCCTATAGCGTGTAGAAAAAAAAGTTTCTTAATAAATGAAATTTTCTAATAGTCTGATGACATGCAATTTTGAAAAATGCTTCAATTTTCACAAATACTGAAAATATGTGAAAATGTTACACTTAATATTTGATTCAGATTGTTTAATTTATCGAAACTTCTGAATATGGCAGATTTTTTATAGTAGTTACTCTTTCGCCTGAGTCGGTCTGTATCGGTGCATTACGAAAGCAACAATTGTCGATTTAAAAAAAAATGCCAAAGCTGTCAAATCTGAAATAACAGATGCAAATATTTGAAAGTGTTTGTGCACATAAAGGTTAACCAAACCCCAAATCCCGTATCCTGTACAAAGTTAAAACTAGATTTTTTCATGATTATTCCAACGTTTATTTCATTTCACAAATAAAAACCCTATAAACAAATGTCAGTTACGTGGTAAGTTTTTAATATATTCTAATTCTGTAAAATGGAAAAGAAAGATCTTTCCAAGACCTGTAATTTCCACTTTCGAAAACCATTTTGTATAATTAAAAAATGTTAAAAATGGACCCAGAAAATTAAAGCTGTTTATAGTGATATTAATTGTGAATTAAAAAAAAAAACCTCCGTAAAATAGTGCAAAAAATATATAAAAAAAATTAATTTTGACAAATGTAAAGAATAAACGTATCCTAAGTTTCTATGAACAAAAAGACATTTTTATTCATATACACTCATTCATTATGTCAGTTTAGGAATGGCTGCAATTTTCTTTTTTTTAACTAATTACTACTCTCGTAGTACACGGATGCAGACCCAGAATTTTCAGAATTGGAATAAATTTTAATTAAAAAAAAGTATTTTTCTTTCAAGAAATCACAAATTTTTAAAAAATATATGGTTTCAAAAATCTATTGACATCAACTATAAAATTTTATAGTAACCAGATTTTATTAAGGTTTATTTCTGCAGCCGATAGCAACGAAATTATAGAAGATAAACTGAAAAAATGTCGATTTTTAAACGTCTAATTGTTTATAAATAATTTTCCAGAACTTTTTGGCATGGCGAACATTTATAGATAGATTTATAGATATTCCCTAAAACCCAATTCTTACAAAAAACAAATGTATTTTGCAAAAATATCGGTTAATTTGATCTAATACCTTTGGAGTAATACTGATATAATAATAATAAAGCAAAATCAACACTAGCGTGTTTTACCGATAAAAATGGTACTCGTTGGCTCCTAATTCAACATTTGTCATTGATACGTTTTTCTTTTATAATGGTATAATCTCAAAAACACGCTATTGATTTAATTGTGTGACTTTTACCTGAAATCTGCAAGTGACAAATAAAAAACCTACAAATTGAGCTATTATAAAATCCGTTGATCTGTTGCTTAGATAATTGAAACATTTAAAGGCGAAATTTTAATGTTGTTTAATTTCATTTATTAAACATTTTTTAATTTTTACCCAAAAATTGGTCATTTTAGAACATATCAATTAAACAAGAGGAAGTCAATTTTTAAAAAGGCCACATTTCTTTATTGGATGGATCTATTATCATTGAAAAAACATGAAAATAAAACAGTTGTCTTCAAGACCCCTCATGTCCTATTTTTTTCAAAGTTTTGAGTATCAAGAGATATCCTGAGCACATTTATAGGACCAGCAATTTGTTTGTCAGCTCTTGTGACCACTCTCTAGAGACACTGCATATAACATAAGAAGAGAAACAACTTTATTTGTAAAATTTACACAAATTAACAATAAACATTACTATATCGCGAAAGTTATTCAGTAAGGCCTACATAAGGTAAAACATGGCTGCCCCGTTTAAATCAGTCGGCATTCATTCTTAAATTTACGTCAAGGAATTTTATGAAAATCTTCCAACTAATAACTAATACTCCTCCATCATTATGATGGAATCATACTAATAAACTTAACAAAATATGCAGTATATCCTGGATTCCTAGAATATGAAACAGGAATTAAAAATTCATGAACTGGAAAAAGTGGACTATCATGTCTATTTATGACATAAAATAAAATCTGGAGGAGAGAATCCAAAACAATCATAACAGCTGGTATTACAACCAAGTTATGATTTTTTTTTGAATCAGTAACTATATATCGGTTTTTCCAGCTTTTCTATGAAAAATCCTGCTATCAAAATTTATAAACCCATTTTCAAGATTTCCTGATTCTCTACAATTTTTCTGTTGATGGCATTCTGAACAGATTATTACTTTTTGCATTACAGGCAAAAAAATACCCCATATATTTTGGGTTTTTGAAGGCTCAAATAATTTACTTCTACGAGTTTGCTGTTTAAATTATGTAAGTTGTGACATAAACTATTATTTACGTGATGGCTTATACGGTTTGCTATTGAATTTAATGTCACTTAAGAATCTCTATTGACTGGTGTATATGAAAAACATGACTATTATTTATTTCTTCATTAATTGTCGGCAACCAAGAACAACTGATCGTCTTCATTTTATAAATTAAAGCAGACTCTTTCAGCTTACGTTTTATGTTGTGTTCTTTGTGTATTATAATTGAATTTTGAAATTTATATATATTTCGACCCAGATATCACAAGTCTCTTCACAAAACTTTTCGAGTTATCATTTCTTTATATAATTTTAATGTTCATTAATTAGTTTATTTAGCGGTCCAAGGGTTTCTCCATTATAAAGTGTATAACATGCACAAGAATTTTGCAAATGAATTTTTGAGTTCTGAATCCATTTTAAATCAAAGGTATTGGACCTTAATCCTTTGATTGTATTTTTAGGGATCGCAGTTTACAAAGTCGCAACCAGGAGCTACACATAAAATTCTTCCATTTTGAAAGGAGCTTTATCACTATATGGACTTTCGAATTTTCTTATGCTTCCCTGTATATTATCAATAGTATTTTCTCTTAGTTCATTTACTTCACATAAAATTGTCAGACATTTTTATATATCCTGACTGTTCATATAGTTTCTTTATTACCATTGACGTCGAGATGTGACCTACATCACAAAAAGTATAGAATTTGCTGAGTACACAAAATTTTAACAAGTGTGGTGGCTGGTAATCCCAACAAGTCTAGAAAAATTCAAGTGTTTTCTGAAGTAAATAATTAAAATTTTATCTAACGTACTTGAGTAAACAAAGATATTTTTTTATATTGGGCTTCAAATTAGATTTATCAAACCCAAGAATTAGTACTCTCTTCGAGGTGTCATTCCTTTGTACGCAAGACAATATATATAATATATATTGATTCTGGTTAGGGAATCTTCCTCAGTTACGCTTCCCACAATTGAATGTCCTCTCGAACACTTCTTTATGTATTTGATACATTTCGTTAAATTTGAAGACGCTATATGTAAGACCGACATCTAGGATTTTCGAGAGAAGTAGCACACAGGGGTTCCGAATCTGGAGCCGTTCCGTGTAATTGCTGTTCTCCTTTAACTCCTGTGTGCAGCTGCTCTCGAAAATCCTAGATGTCGGTGTTACATATCGCGTCTTCAAATTTAACGAAATATATCAAATACATAAGGAAGTGTTCGAGAGGACATTCAATTGTGGGAAGCGCACTGATGAAGGTTACTTAACTAGAAACAATATATATCATATATTGTCCTGCGTACATAGGAATGACACCTCGAAGAGAGTATGCAATATCTCTGACAGGTGAAGTAACCTGAAAATTTTATCGTGACATTCTGGTCTAGGGGTTAAAGGAGAACAGCAATTACAGGGAACGGCTCCAGATTCGGAACCCCTGTGTGCTACTTCTCTCGAAAATTCTAGATGTTGGTCTTACATATCGCGTCTCCAAGAATTAGTATTGTAAACCTACAATATCGTAACATTTTTTAAAATTATCTTTGCAACAGGTACCTAATTATTAACGTGAGTTGTATCTCCGTAGCCTTTTCACTGGTTAAAATAAGCCGATGACATAATCGTCACACTACTAATATCAATCAGAACACATTTTCCGAAATAGAAATTCACTCGTAATTATCAACAAAACATGCGTAACAATAAATCGTGCATCGTGTCTATATGTCGATCATTAGGTGTTTCATTTCCTGGTTAGGTTTCAAAACGTACCTAATTTCATTATCAGTACACACCTGTCATACAATTTGGCAACGCCGCTCTTAATATCGCGATCCTCGCGATCTCAACCGTCCCGTTGAGGGAGAGAATGATGTTTACCTTCGCTATTAGCTCACCAACCGACTCAGTCGTACCGAGTCCGAGTCAAGTCAGTCTCGCGACGACTGATCAACCGAGAACAAGAAACGCGAAGGATACCGCGAAATCGAAAGCAATCCCGTGGTGTGCGCGATCGCGTTCTTTTTTTTTCTTATTATTATTTTGAATCGTTCATTTGGCAACGCTTGATTTTTTATCCGAACCATGTTATTGCGCTCTTATCGCGATAACGACTCATCCCCGTTTCTTATCATCGATCGATAAGGCTCAGTTTTCGTGACGCGTCGCATCTCAGTGCGAACATGAGCACGTTGCCGAAAATTCGCGTGAAAACTCGCGGAAATAAGCTCATAATCAAAGCGGATACGGTACCGAAACCGGCGAAAAGTTCGGCGGTTCTCTCCCTTTCCAGCAGAAAGGATCCCAACCAAACCCAAAATGGAAAAACCGTCAACAATAACAACAATCGCACCAGCAATAACAACGCCAAAAACACGATTTTGAAATACACAGGTTAGAGAAAAACAATTTGTGTGATCATCGATTTTCGTTTGTTTTTATTTTAACGAGCTTCGCTTAATGGGTTACAAGGTGAAAAAAATTGTCAACTAATAGGTTTAAAAGTTAATAAGTGAATCATATCTTCTAACGAGAATTTTTTTGCTAGTAATCGTTCACTTGTTCACGTTCGAAGCGTAAGTAGATGTTATTAAGAACAAAGCCGTCTAATTCCAAATATATTACGTGTTGAAATTGTCGTGTTTGTTTATTACTAACCGGTGTCGGGGATACGATAAAACCGTTTAAATGTTTTCGAAACAGGTATTTTATTGCGATGTGCATCGCTTCGACAATACATGCGGTTTTTGTTGACGCAGGTTGAGTCAACACGTCAATAGCTAATAAACTTGCTATAATAGAATGTCGAATGGATATTAAAAGTAAATTGGCAATGTGCGAATTGAAATTACCTACACGAAGAAATAAATTGAAAAGCTTGTTTTTTCGTCATATTGAAATTAATACATTGGGCAAACATCAGTGAGTTTTTCATGCAGAATTCACCAACACTGTAGTCAGTAAATCAGTAATTCAGCATTATACAAGGAAGAAATTAAAAACTAATTTTAATTCACACTGATAATAGGTACTTTCCAATTGCTGGATTTACTGTTTTTTGCACATCTGGGAATTGGAATTGGATTCTTATATTTAATATACTCTTCACAAAAAGAGTCTAATAAATTGTTTGGTTTGAAAGCTATTATTTGTAGTATCTATTGTTTGTTAAAAGAAAAGTTAGAATTTCACTTAACGAATTCTTCCTTAAAGCTTGTGCCAACACATCTAGTGTATCGAAACTATTTCTTGCTTATAACTAGGTGATCTATTAGCTGTTACATAGGGCCATGTCCAAATTTCTTCTCTGTTCTGATGTTTCACTGTGCTAATCGCTCACATTCGTGTCTGTAGAATGAAATGCATCTTGCCAATTCGAAACCTGTAAATCTGAACTAAACATAAGCTCTTGTAAAGCTCAAACGTGTCCTCCTTAATTGTAGCTCTAAATGCTAAATGACTGTCGCAAATAAATAATGGTCATCATGAGGGAAGGTGCTCCATGAAAAACTTGAAACTGGTCTTCTATTATATGCAAAGTTCAGATGAAAATTCGCTCGTTTGACATTTTAATATATTTTTTAATTTAAGCCACTGAAAACCTTTTTGGAATCTACTAGGTATTTCTGTTTCTTTCTTTTTCATAAGAAAATTGACAGGAGTTTTAGAATTCGAGATTTTGTTCCCACTCAAGATTTTGGCATAATAAATTGTCTCAAGAACTTCCGATTAAGATGGCGGAGAGCCACATATGTATATATAGCTAGTAATTAATTAAAAAGCAATAAAAATGTGTGATTTTAGTCATTCTTATATGTAGAAAAAGAGTTAAGGATAGTTTAAATTAAATTGAGTATAAAGCGGAGTCTATCATAGTATTATAAGTTTAAGTGACATGTTAATTAGTTTAAGACGGAAATCCAAGAAAGGCTGGTCCCGTGTGTGTATAATTAAAGATATTTTTTTATATACTAGTGGCTGACAAAGATTAACGGAAGTTTAAGGCGATATTGATCCTTTGGGATCACCCAAACACAGAGAAAAATTTTAAAATTTACACATTTATTTACAAATTTATAGAGCAGAGCCAAATCACAATACCAATTTCCCATCAACATGTGGACTGGGCATTATTGATAATTTGATAACAAAATAATTTGGCCAATTATTTTACGTAATTGGCGTAACCACGAATCCTGTTTAAATTCAGTTTAAATGTCGTTAATAATTTGCCAGAATCAATTCATTTGCATTCATGTAGCAATAGGACATCGTCACATTGTAAATGTTTCAAAAAAGAAATGTTTCTAAATATACATTTTTTGTTTTCTCCAAAACGCCTGTTTTTGTTTAAAAATGGTTAATACCTTGTGTGGAAAAAAACGTTTATATGAGCTGCATACTGGTGTGAAATTACCCATTTTTAACATACATAATCTTAAGGATCCGCCATACTACTTTACATTGCTGCTGTCCACAAAAGTCCTGCCTATTAAGTCTTAAAAAGGAGGGGAAAAAGACATTTATAGTATTTTTTTGTCTACATTCAAAATCAGTCCAGATTTTGATTATTGGACAAGAACATGACGATAATTAATATTCTAGGTTAAAGTTTATTGGAAGATTTCAGATTATTCGACAGTTTTTAAAAGTATGCAATGCTTTTACGCTATGAAAAATCCAAAAATCGTATAAATGTTTTTATTCCATATCTTTGGTAATTTCCCAGCAGATGGCAATTTATTATGTATATTTGTTGAAATGTGCCCAAAATGCGTCCGAACCTAGCACAATACACTTGTACTCCAATCCAATTATAGTTCATAAATTCCGTTTTCAAAATTTATTTGGTACGTTCAAATCGGATAACTCATGTTAAAACGGTAGCATCTACAAAGTAATTGTCTTAAATATTTTATACTGTAATTATCCAAAAACTATAAGTACTATATAATTCCATTATCCATATGTTCAAGTATCCATAATAATTTCCAGGAAACAGATATGGATTAAAAAATACAACATTTTTAAGCTGAATTTTTTTTTTTCGCCTACTCTCTTTGAAAAATAGCCCATGCCAAGGTGTTTGGGCCAGTAGGTTCACAAAGAAATAATTAAAAATAAAAATTCAAATGGCAACCAATAATACAAACTTTTTTGTTTGAAAAACAAATGAAGGTAGATCGTGGCAGTGTGCAGTATATACATGACGCTAGCGTTGTTATTGTATTGTGGGTGATTGAGTCGATAGGATAAGAGCTGTGACTCATCTCCTCTATCGTGAAAATCCTCTATAAGAATATACTCTACAGTCACAGATACAGATTAACTAAAGCACCAACATTGTAGTGTGTCCTTGGTATTGAGAACGTATATTATAGAGTTGTTTAAATACTCAGGAATCCTTGCCTTCGTTCAACATAAATTATCAACCCCTAAAAAAAATAAATTATGACGTTTAATTGACGTAAAACGTAAAAACGACTTCAAAAACTCTAAAATATTGCCGAAATGTATTTATTCAGATTGTGGTGTTAAAATTCGCCAGAAATGCTAGAAGAGAAGAAAAAATCCAAATGTATTTCTGCTATTGCCTACCCTACTCTAGATTTTTTACAGATGAAGTAAACAACATTGGTGTTAAGATAGATATGAGATTACGAATGGAAATTTAAGATTCTTAAGTTTTGTTGATTGCAACCAAAAAATAGCACACATCGTTTGAATATATCATCATTTCCACGATTGAATGAATGAATGAATATCTTTTATTTAGCATTTTTGCTAACAATATAATACATTCCGTTACTTATCATTGTTTTTTTAAATCATAAGTTAATCACAATTTCTTACTAAATATCTACAAAACATAAACTACATCAGATACACATAACTCATACATAGATTATGTTATTTATCACAATTTTAGACTTTAAGTTAAACACAATTTTTTATTAACATTAACATTTCTATTAAAATTTTGTACATTATTAGAGTTTTTAATTTCTTCTGGCAGAACATTAAAAAGACTTATACCATTAATTAAAAGAGACCCCCTTAGAAATGTTTTATCCGTGAACTTTATATTAAAATTTTCGTTTGATCTTAATGTTCGCGCATGTAGTTCATGTCTTCTAACTAATAAGCTACTGAGATATATTGGGGTTTGAGAATGCATCATTTTGTAAATCAGAACTAAGTTGGCCCTTTTAATACTCTGTTCTACTGAAAGCCAATTGAGACACTCTAACATGCTGTTTACTGATGTATATATACTACATTTTAGTACTATTCTCATAGATTTATTTTGCAAAATTTGGAGCCGTTTGATTTGTTCTTGATTGCAAGGTAGTAATAATGTTGCGCAGTAACTAAAATGAGGTTTTATAATAGTATTGTAAACGAGCATTCTACACCAGTGAGACAAACTAAAAGCAATTCTTCTAAAAAACCCTATTTTTTCACCTAGTTTCCTACATAAGTAGTCTG
Source organism: Octodonta nipae (assembly GCA_034190945.1). Taxonomy (NCBI): domain Eukaryota; kingdom Metazoa; phylum Arthropoda; class Insecta; order Coleoptera; family Chrysomelidae; genus Octodonta; species Octodonta nipae. Next base: position 54,877,963 of record CM067216.1, read on the forward strand.
CATGATTGTTAAATGTCAACTGACGATCCAACATGACGCCTAAATACATTATATTAAATACTTGCTCCGTTTCAATCCCATTTATTTTAATTACAAGATTTTGTTCATTAAAGCTCTTGCAATTTGATTTAGTTCCTAATACCATCCACTTAGTTTTATTGCTGTTCAATTTAAGCTTATTAACACATAGCCAATCACTTTCTGTATATCGTTTATATATGCAATAAATAATAAAGGACCCAAGACACTTCCTTGTGGAACTCACAAGGTGACACTCAATAATACTGGATAGGTTATTGCTTTTTTTAGTTTGGTGAAAGCGGCCCTGAAGGTAATTGTGGATCAGCTTTAAGGCTTGTGATGTTACCCCAAGTTTTTCTAACTTCAAAATTAACAGATTCCTGTCAGTTGTTTAAAAAGCACGTTTTAAATCCACAAAAACACTCAAAACCGTTTTACCCATATTTATGTCATCTCTCCATTTAGCACAGACAAATTGCAGTGCTGTTTCACATGAATGTTTGTCTCGAAAATCCGATTGTTCTTCATATACAATATTGTTTTTCTCGAAGAATAGCGTTAGTTGGTCTCTTAATACAATTTCCATAATTTTGTCAACAGTTGGCAAAAGGGTTATCGGTCTACATTGCTCCAGCAATACTGGTCGAGGTACCTTAGCAATTGGCACTATTACACTGATTTTAAGTGCAGACGGATATATTGCTTTAGATAATACTGTGTTAATAAGATATAATAGGGAATACCCGATAACACTAATAATTGCTTTCAATACCTTAACACTCATACACGCATCACTGGACCTTTATTTTTTAACTTCTGCTCAAATTTTTGCAATTTATTAAACGATATCTCTTCAAATCTCGTTAACTGAGGTTGGCCTGCTTGACCTTCATATTCGTCCTGTTCTGATGTTCTGCCCTGGATGCTGAGGGCAATTTCACGAATGCTGTCGCTGTAATAGTTATTAAAATTGTCTTCGATAGATCCATAATATCTGTCAAAAATTATTTTTTTCCGCCTCCAGGTTTTCTTTTTGTTGCCCAATTAATTGTTTAATTATCTGATTGATCATAAGAATAAAGCTGTACAAAAATCCGATCTTTCAAGGCCTGGATATATGCAAAAACAAAAACGTCACTTATCGCATGTGCAGGTTGTTTTTTTCTCTACTAGTCTGGCTGTTCTAATTTATGTCGATAATTAATAAACATAGTAATGTACAATAAATAAGATATTGAGAATGTGTAAACGAATTTCAAGGAATTTTTTTTCTGATGTTCAGTTAGTTCTATTATGCGACGTTACATTGTTGTCTTGGTTCCAGATTCCCAAGAGTTCGTTGCATTTCGTCGAGGAATTCCGCAACAGTAAACAGTCTATTTAAGAGCATTTCATTATTTTTTTTTCTCTCGTTTTCAAGTTTCACGACAACCCCAAGGTCACCGTTCAAGCTTTAACAATATTAACCGAGTACCGTTTTCTTCAGCATTATTAATACTATAATCGCTGTTTTCTGCATTAGAAAAGCGAGTGAAAGAGACTGCTATGGTAGTATATGACATGAAGAATGTGACCAGTATGTAAATTTATGAATATAATAAACATAATGATAACAATAAAGCAAACGGAGTTCAAGCAGAAGCTTGCTGTAACGACCTCCGACAACTCGAGTTTATATTCTTTTCGGTAAAATTATCTCTGTAGGAAGGAGTTGTTTGTCGCCGTATTGAGTATTGGGTGTTGATCGATTAGTTTGCACACACGGTCAAGGAAGTGACATTTTTCTATTATTTGAGGAGCTGTTACGGCATTGACAAATTATATTTGATGATGATAGCTATTGGACGATGAAGGTTATTATTTTTCGTTATTTTTGATGTATGATATCGCCGAATATGCAATTACGCTATATATTCGATCAGATTCTGGAAGACCTTCGGAAGTTATAACATGCATTGAACGCAACTTTACATAGTATAAACCAAAGTTGCTTTGGTTCGTCTGTACGCTTAGATCTGTTAAACTACGCAACTAATTTTAATGCGATTTCCATCAATAGATAGATTGATATAAAAGGAAGGTATTAATTTGTTAAAATATGAGAATAATTGTTCAATCAACGCGTTGCTGCATACTCGCTCAGCGACCGTTACTCGAGAGAGCATGACGCATCAGCCACATTCTGTATCGACATAAACACACTATGTACCTTGCCAATAAGTTTTATTGTTATTTAATATTACACGGTCTGGCTATTAAGTAACTGAACTGCGCGCCCAGAAGCCGCCCAAGAGGGGTAATGAGGGAAACGAATGCAGCGTTGGATAGCTGGAAGTGCCTTTTATTCCAGTACGAAAACAAGTTTTAGTCACTGCAGTAGTATTTTTTCTATAGAGATTCGAAACAAACTGTTTTTTTCCTCATTCCGACAACAATGTGTGAAGTAAATATATGAGCAGCGGATCAATGTGAAATTTCTCTTTAAATTAAAAAAAAACTCAGACTGAGTGCTATAAATTGTTGAAGGAAACCTATTGTGAGATTTCTCAATCATGCGCGTATTTTCGGATGACATAAAAAAAAATTCTGAAAGCTAAAAAACCACCGAAGGTGACCAACGTCCAGATCGATTTGTATGTGTTTCAATTCCACAGACAGTGACCAGAATCAACGAAATTGAGCTCAAAGATTGTTGTATGAGCATTCCAATGATTTCAGAGATTGTAAACGGCGATAAAGAAACGATCAGAAAATTTTTATATACGAATTGAGCATTAAGAAAGTCTGTGCGCAATTGGTACCAAAAAATTTAACCTCCAACCAAAAGCTCGTCCGTCAAAAGATCTGCTTAGATTTTTTTGAGAGATTAGATGAAGAGCCGGAATTGATGGGAAACATCATCACTTGCTATAAAACCTGAGTATTCCAATACGATGTTGAAACTAAGCGGCAATCTATACGCTCCTGCTTCGCAAAGAATGGACAAAGCAAGGATGTTGAAATCATAATTTAAAGCCATGCTAATTTTCTTTTAAATTATCGGCATCGTGAGGACTAAATGGGTTCCTGAGGGTCAACCTGTAAACCAACCATAATATTTGAAAAGTTTTGGCAACACTGCGAGAGCTAATTCGAAAGAAATGTCCGGAGTTTTGGCCAAGCAATTCGTGGATTTTGCACCGGACAATGCACCGGCCCAAAACGCGCTGTCGGTGAAGCATTTCCTAGCCGCTAGAGGCACTGCAGTGCTCAAAGAAGTGCTGTATTCGTCTGATTTAGCAACCTGTGACTTTTGCTTGTTCGAGTTGATAGAAAAGGTGAAGGGAACATCACTGGAGTTCGTAATGCTCTCACAGAAGAAGATTTCCAAGATTACTTTGACCTGTAAAAAAAACGAATAGGACGGTGTTTTAAAATAAAACTTATTTTCATAAGCAGTCTCATTATTTAATAGCCAGACCTCATATACCGATTTGTCTACCTCCTGCGAAGCTGGCGCGGGTCAGCTAGTAGAATATATTTTTTATTACAAAGGACTACATAGACATATTGTTATGTAACTAAGTGTCAGATTAATATATTTTTTAATTTGATTTTGAAAAAGTTATCCCATAACTGACAATTTTCAACAGACAAGAACCGTTTACCATTTGATTGTAATTTTGTAACCGTTTTAAAAGTCAGCTTTTACGGTTGAACTTTGAGTACCTACAGAATCCATTACGGATAAATTTGACTGTCTAAAACACAAAGTTTTCTTATTTGCACTATAAATAATAAGCTTATTCTTTACTTTAAATATATACAAGTGTTTCTTGTGTTATATTTAAATAATCTTACTAACATAACGACACCCTACATTTAATACTTTGCCCTATATGGATTTCTTTTATGTCATTCTTATTCAACCCCAACAAGTTTCTCGTATCAGACAATTATTGGTTATTTTCTGACTGATATTTGTGGCATATTTTTCAATGTTTAAGTACTTCTTGGGAAAGAACACCACAAGTTACGAAAATTGCTGTATATTCCAAACGTTTCGGGGTCTATGTCAGACCCCGTTGTCAATGGTTAAGAAACTATGGATAAAAAAGTCACAATTCTAAGATGTAAAATTAAAATGTTTGACAATATCTATTATTTGACTTCTGACGTAACTAAGAGAATTTTATTTGTAATATACAGGGTAGCACAGAAACTTCTAAAGATCATATAATCATGAAGTTCCTTTCAAATTGGAAGAATTTGAAAGGGAGATCTTCAGAATTTTATGTGGCGCTCCTAGGTGCGACTTTGTTATAAGATAAGTGCATTCGCTAAATATGTGACCGAAGAATTTTGTTGATTCAGTGATTTCATTAAATTCATAAGGGGAAACCTAGGAAAAACCTTATGAACTATCCCGATATTGGGTTGTTCACAAGGACGTGAATGACTGTTATCAATTTCTTCCTTAATCATCTTCTACCAGGAACGATTGAATTCTACGGAGGTAGTAGCGATACAATCGTTTTCATTTAACAGAATTAAACTAAACTCTTTTAGTATTCTCTTGGTGTTGTGTTCTTCTTTGTGTAATATAACTGAATATTGAAACTGTATTTTATGACCAAGGTCCCAAGCATGTTCACAAATATTGGATTTTTTAAACTGTCGTTTTTTATGTAATTTCTGTGTTCGGTTATTCGAACATTTAGAGGTCTAGAGGTTTCTCCAATATAGAATTTATTACATTCACAAGGGATTTTATAAATGCCATTTTTTGTTTTGTATTTGGAGTTGTGTTTTCTGGTTTGGTTTTTTATATAATTGATTTTAGTGTATTTCTTGTTTCAAATGATGTATTGATATTATATCTGTTTCCCACTCTTTTTAGTCTTTCTGATAGAACCTGTATGTATGGTATAGTTATGGTATTAATGTGATTATCTTGGGAGTCAGTGTTGCTTGGTGAAGTTTGATGTTGGTTGTGAGGGATTGTTTAGTATTCGATTTTGTTTAACTCGTTATTAATAATTTCTTTGGGTAATAATTGGCAGAAAGTAGTATATTTCTTTTTTATTTATATAATATCGGTATTCTTATACAACCGCAATGAATTACGCAAATATTCAGGTTTTGAATATAATTTAAGGCTAATCACAAAGAAAATCTTATTTTTCAAATACATATTTCTTTGATTGACAACTTGCTGAATATGATAAAATCCGGCTTGCCGCACAGATGCAAAATTCTCACATTCCAATAATATAAGCCTCAGGTATCCAAAATTTCAATGGCGCAAAGTTATTACTTATCTCCTGTGTACCGAACCGCTACGACGCCATATTCAAAATTTCAGGCTGGTTCAAATTGGGCACCTGTTTATTTTTTTAGCTGTTAAAACGCTGCGTTAGCCACAACTTTCTTTTAGTGAGTTAGTGACCTAATCGCTACTACAGCGTCAGGAGAAAACAACACATTGTAAATTTCACGTTCAGAAATAAGCTCTGCTATGATTCCTGCCTTAAAGCAACTATGTGAATAGAGAACTTTACCAACAGGTCAGAAGTTCTGTCTCTATACCACTGGAAATACATAACAAGTAAACCAAAAAACTACAGTCCGTCTTTGCACAAATTCACTTATTGATTACTTATAAATATTTTAAGGATCTAATTTTTGTAGGCCTCATGTTGAGCGCCAAAATGTATGGGAAACTAATAATTTAGCATTTATAGTTCTACTTAAATTCGGTACTTACTTTATCATGGTTACGAATTAAATCAATAAAATACAATGCTTGTTACCCTTCAGCTTTTCATTGAAGTTTTCCTTATAAAAGATCATTTTGGTTATTCTTTTGTGATCGCTAGAGTCGATAAACTCATGTTTTTAGGATCGGAATCAAATTATAAGGTTGAAGTCACTCATTTTGTAGCATATGATGGGTTAATATATGACTGTCTTGACATTTTTCTTTTTTTTCTGAGTTATTTTCCAGTATAGCTCAAATGCTCAGACCTTAGAGGTTCTCCAATATTTCTGAGCTCTTAGCTTTAGCGCTTGTTTCCTATAAAATTTCATTTTGTACAGATTTACATATGATTTTTTTCAACTCTTTCTGTTTTATGTGTTTTATTTAAAAACCTTTCCGATTTACAAGTAAAATGAACAAGATATATGTTTTTCTATTATTCTGCGATTAATATGGTTTATTTTATTATTTATCCATAAAATTCTACTAAATTTCCAGCGGACTTTCAAATTTTTCATCACGAATATTAACTTGATTATTATTCTTTCATTATAATACCATATGAGTATGACATCACTTAAATTCAAAACATAAATATCGTCGATGAATATCATATTTATCCTTCTCAACGTATTTATGTACAAATCCACCACAAAACCTTGAATTAATATTTGCACGTAGTAATTGCTGAAAAAAAATCAACAAACGATACCACAAATATTTTCGACGTTACGCAGTTCCACTCGTTCAGAACAAATACTTGAAAATTATCGAAGAGTTACCAAAAAAAAAATGCCCGAGGAAATACCTGAAAATGAAATGGTGAATTCCTCAGTAATTGTCACATTAGTCGAAAGATGATTTTTAATAACCTTGCCCGCGGCTCGTACACACCTTTCATTGTAAGTCGTATGTTATTTAACAGCTACTGAGTGTTTTAAATGAATTTCTATTTTGCAATCGACTGTATTTAGTCACAAACTTGTTAGCGCCTATTGAATAACGCAATGTTATCTTTTCATTAAATAATTTAATGTAAACATATTAAAAAACATCTGAAGTAACTAAAAGTTAGAAAAAAATCTGCTAATGAGTTAAAAACGATCATGAGTAAATAATAAACCATATGTGATGAGGACAAATAATGAATAAACCTTTTAGTATACTCGCGGACCAGCCTCGAAGACCTGCAATTTTAGTTTATTATATAAATTCAAACGAATATATTCTTAGTAGTGTTGTTATTTCCTCTCACTTGTAGAAAGTTATCACCAGTGATTCCTAGCTTTTCCTGCTGAGTAGGTGAATGTTCCTTCCACAATCAGGTCTTACTTCAGTATCACTACTAATATATTTTTTAACATTTATTTGTTTTTATTACCGAAATAAGTTTTATTATTATCAAGTGTTTGTCTAGAGTCAATCTGCATGACATTATTTATGCACTTTCAAATTTTACAAATGTTGAAGTAGATAGTAGCTATGAAAATTCGCAGTAAATCAAATCTGGCGAACACGGTGGCCTGTACAGAGGTAGCATAACCAGGAAACATTTTTCTAAGCAATCTGGGTGTTGACATGCTGTTTGTGTTCATAACACTCTACAGCTATCGAACGAAAATCACTTTATTCAAAAAAACAAAAGATTTACTTAATGCGTGATGGTTGGCACTGTCCCTCATCTAGCGAGTGTGTCTCATTTCCGAACGAATAAGGATCTCAAAAAAGAGAGAAAGAGATAGGAGTATTAAATGAATACTCATGCTATCTACATCATCAGAAAAGTAATTTTGAAATGCTATTGAGTTTGAAAAGCAAGCATTTATGTGCTCCGTGGACCTTGCTACGGCTTTCGATAGAATCAAATTGGAAGGCAAGTGTCACCGACTCGCGGCCCAATAAAAAATTGAGATCATACACAGGATGTTGGGCAGAGCAAACAAAATAATAAAATAAAGTATTAAGCAATAGTTATAATTATTAAGTTAAAGTTCATTTAGTCCCTGCCACTTTAAACGACAATTTGTCATTCTCAGATGACAGAGCTTTCGGTGTTACCTGCTCCTTGTCTATTAAGGTTGTACAGACAAAACAACAAAAAATTAAAAATTTTAAATAACACCCGACACTAAAAACCTACTAAAATAAGTAAAAAATACTCATATTCCAGGTTTGTAACGTTTGGAATTTAATACCTGAGATTAGTACTCATATTTCTGTATTTAGGTGCCACCTCTACCATGGTCCCAGGCTCACTCAAACACACCCAAAAAAGTATCAAAATGGGTGCAGCTGTTTGGATGTTCAAAAAATATGTATTCCTAGAATCCGATCGTAGCGCCATCCAGAGTTTCACTCGCCGGGTGACTTTGTTTGTGAAGGAAATGAATCAATCTATCAATTCTTATTCCTGCAAACTACAAAAGTACAATGAAATAAACGTGTGAGCTCTACCAGGAACCCACTCACACCCATACAAAAAATTTCTTCAAGATAGCCCCAGCCCTTTAGATGTTCAAAAATGTATTGTTCTAGAATCCGATCGTAGTACCACCTACCGGGCAGCGTTGTTGATCTTCTTTGGTACCTACACACCAAATAAAGAATGTAAACAATAAAAGTGCTCACTCTGTACAAATTAATTACCTACGTATTTAGTATATTTTTGAAGTCAGTGCCAAACAACAATCAAGTTTGATGAAGTAGTAGATACTTCAGTAATGCATAGATAAATGCGTTCGATAATGGAATTTGGAAAACTGCTTAAGTAAACCATTTATACTTTATAATATAAAAATAAAAGTTTGCTCAAAGTCTAGACAAAACAACAGGAAACGCACTAACTAAAAGAAAGGCATTATTTGAGATAATTAAACACTTATTTCAAAGAACAATACAATCCAAGGATATATCATCTAAACCAACGTGTACGTGTAAGAAGCTTAATTTTAGAATATCAAAAATAATTCAAAAAATAAATATGGAGAATAATTATATAGGCCAGTGAAAAAGAATGAACGAAAAACAAACATAAGGCATACTTACATAAAAGACGAAGGATCGATTTTTAAAACTATTTAATAAATTATATTGGTAGGCGATGATAAAACATTTCTTCTTTTTTTTTCAAAATTAGAACCAATTTAAAACTGATATTTTTTTCTGCACCATGTCATACGGCAGTTTTTAACAAAAGGCTATTTCTGCACTCTTCAGCCTCTTTGTTCGCCGGATCTCAATCCCTGTAGTTTTTTATTTCTGGAGCTCAAAAACCACTTGAAAACTTTCACGCTGAAGCTTAGTATAATAAAAAAGCGTGATCGATAAGCTGAAAATTATAGCAAAACTCGAAGATTATTGTGGAAACTGCAAATCCTTCGCTGTAACTCCCTAAGGGAGTGCTTACAAACAATAAATGTAAGTTTACAAAAAACCCGTGTCATTAGTATTTAAAAACCGACAATAAGATGCTTATAAATTATTTGTGAAGAAAGTTTATGTGACACCCTTCGTTTTACATTATACATAGAACAATACATACAATCACTTCGGGACTGAACCGAATTAATCCGGGTTAAACTCTTCAAATCCATTCAGAAGTTTGAGAGAAATCACTAATGACTCATTGTAAGTGTTACTTTATAGAATTTTATAACCACCTTGAGATATTCCTTAACAGAATACTGTCAAAATAATCCAAGTCAATTTAGTTGTAGTGTAATCGGAAACAATTCTTAAAAAGAGTTTTTGGTGAATAGAAAAAGTCTTCGTTTTTCTTAAGCCGATTAAAAATGTAAAACCATGAGTTAAAATATTATTTTTAGCTAAATGATAAGCAATAATAAGTGGTTAAAAGAAACATCATCTTTACGAGAAAGCATCGACTGAGAATCTATTAGTTCAATCAAAATCAAAGAGGGATATCTATTAACGATTACATATATATTTAAATTTGTAAATTACAAATAAGTAGAAAACGTATAAAAGGTTTTAATAGATTGCAGTGTTTCTAACACATAACCAGTTAAGATTTCATTTTCTACACAACGTTTAACCTTGAGGTTAACGCTCGTACCAGCTTGAATTATATGGTTCACCTTGTCCTTAAAATTCTATTGAGGTTTTCACTATTGGCTCGAGAATAAAATCAAAGCGAATTAATGCATTAGATATGGACAACGGACGTGATTGTGTAATATGTTTATTTACTTTATTAGACTCGCGTACAAGTAAAGTTACCTTCAAGAATGAATTCGAATACGAAATACATGCAGCAGGATGTTTCGAAAAATGTGTAAAAAGATTCAAAAATTTTATCGAGATGCTACATCTATAGAATGTCTTCATTTAATTATTTATGTACATGATTTTTTCCTGAATCAAAGTACGAGGGTTGCTTTTTATATTTCGGGATTGGACAACCCTAGTGTTACAATCTGACAACTGACAGCTCTATCGTAAAGTTTGACATTTTTGAGGTTAAACGTACTCAGAACGTTTCGACATACGAGCGCTATGTATTGTTTACAGTAACTTAAAGGATTCATCTAGGCCAAAAAATGGAATTAAATCGTGAACATTTTCGTACCATTATTTTTTACAACTTTCGACGTGGATTAAGTCAGCAAGAGTGCATGGATGAACTTAATTTAATTTTTGGCGATGAAATTCCATCAAGGACCACTGTTTTCGTGAAGGTCGTCCAAAAACAGTTGTTGTTCCGGAAACCATTGATGCTGTGCGCCAACTGATATTGCAAGATCGTCATGTGACCTATCGTGAGATTGAGTGAACCTTACGCATTAGTGGGACCAGCATACATTCAATATTGCATAAACATTTGAGTGTCAAAAAAATTGTTCGCATTGGATCCCACAAAATTTGTCAATCGTTCAAAAAAGGCTCGTGGCGACTGGTCGAAAGAAAAGCTCAAAAAATACGATCGCGGTGCTTCAAAACACGTTGATGACATAGTGACAGGTGATGAATCGTGGATTTACGCGTATGAGCCCGAAAGTAAACAGCAGTCGACTGTATGGGTGTTTCAAGATGAGCCGAATCCAACAAAAGTTGTTCGCGTACAAAGCACTTCCAAGCAAATGATCTCCTGTTTTTTTGAAAAAACTGGACATGTCGCAACTGTATCACTAGAACAACGCAGAACAGTCAATTCTGAGTGGTACATTTGTTTGCCAGTTGTCTTCCAAGAAATGAGGAAAAGCAACCGCCGAATACGAATCACTCTTCACCACGACAATGCGAGCTCTCACACATCGGCTCAAACAACTGCATTTTTGACCACTCAAAACATCGATTTGATGAGTCATCCGCCGTATAGTCCGACTTGTCACCAAATGACTTCTTTTTATTCCCGTACGTAAAAAACAAACTGAGAGGTTAACGTTTTTCGACACCTGAAAAAGCGGTTGCCGCGTTCAGAATTCATGTTTTGGGGATCCCAGAGCAGAGTGGAAAAAGTGCTTCGACAATTGATTCAAACGCATGCAAAAGTGTATAGATCTTCATGGGGAATATTTTGAAAAACAATAAAGTGATTTTCGATGATTAATATTTGTTTTTGTTCTCTAATCGTGAAATATAAAAGGCAGCCCTCGTATATTGTGAAATTGTGAAGATGTCCTCCACATCTAATTATAACTTAATACATTAAATAATTTAATTAATTAATTAATCGTTGTAAATTTCAAAATTGAAATAAATATGTGCCACCAACTTTTTGTCCTACGTTGGGCTCCAATTTATAGTGATATATATATTTACATTATTTTTGGATTGTAATAGATATTGATAAACCAAATTATTGTTGTACAAAATTTTACAATTTATTATATGATTTTTTGACTTCGGCTTATTGTGGCCATTTATTTTGGAACAAAATGTATTTAAAATGGAAAATAGTTAAATATTTTTTAAAATATTTAATGTAAAAATTGTTTGTTCTTAGGTTAGACAGCATCTATTTTTGTTTGGTTATTTTATATAGTCATTTTACTGAACTACCTCCAAAGTGATCTGGGAAGGATTAATTTCTATATTTTTTTCTCCTTTTTCCGTATATAACTTGGACATTTTTCATTCCATAGAAAAGTTGTACGTGTAGAATAGATTCTCTACACGACTGAATTGGTGTCAGGCGTTGAAATGGAACAACCTTGTTGCAAAATGAGAAAAACTTAACAAAAAAAGGTGAAAGAAAAAGGTTCATGTATTTTATTGGTTTGAAACACGTAGATTACCCTGAGGACTGATATTTCAGCAAGAAAGTCTTTTTGAAAGAATAAAACAACACACCCAAATTGGATAAAATGGATTTGATCTATCTACGGCTAATTAACTAATTAAAATATATTACTTCGGGTATTAATTCATTTTGAATGCCCGATTACCCATTGAGTAACTGGGGAGAAAAAAGTTCGAACCTAGAAAATTTTTGCCAGTGAACCGATTTTTATGAAAATTGGGAATTAAGTTTACCCTATAGATCAAACTTATATAAGCTTGACATGTGCTTTTTATTTTTAAGGGGTGAAAACCACCCCCTAAGCTAAAAAATTAGTAAAACACAAAAGTAGACGTTTGTTAGGCTAAAATTATATCCCATTACTTACATGTTATTATATAGTATTTATAACATTTCAACCCTTAAAACCACCTTTAACGAGAATATTACGAAAAAAATGTTTTTTTATCATTTCCAAATATTTTTAGACCTGTATATGAAAAATAAAATCTTCTGTATAGTTATGGTACAAGAAACAATTTATTAACCCTTAAGAATCACCGTTAATGACAAAATTACGAAAAAAAAATAGTTTTTTTTTATTTTCAAATATTTTATATACTGTAACGAGTTTCAAAATACACGGACTACAGCCAACTAAACATAGCGCCATGGGCTGCTGTTCAACAGCTGCTTGATTAGCCGCTTTTTTCCTCATCTGATATTGCTTGAATATCTAACTCGTATAAATGACGTCAGTTTTATAACGATAACTGTCTTAATTTTAAAGTTCAAAATCCATTTTACAGGGAATTGTAACAGCTAACTCCTATGAATTTGAATATTTTTTAACGCGTTGTTTTTGAGATTTTTTAGATTAAAGTCGTGAAAAACATGGTCTCTACTCTAGACTGCTATCTTCCAACTATCATATCTCGGTTAAGTTTTGTTCTATGGAAATAAAAAAAGCAAAATATTCTACCGGAAAATGCTAAATTGTTGTTCTCTAACATTTTTTTTTTGTATTTCGTTTGTCATGATATTTTCAAAAATATACATCCTAAATCGCTCAAACTTTTAGGATATTTTATAAACATCGAAATAAAGTAAACTGTAATTTAAAAGCTGGTGGTAAATATATCAGTTTTATTGCAGTATTTTGATAAAAATAAAAATCAATTAGATGCCTTTTACCAAAAAAACAAACTGTTCCTTTTCTTATAAGCTTCATTTTCTCTATGAGAATTTTTTGTATGACGTCAATTTTTCCACTTGTTTCAGAAAAACCGTCGAAAAACGTGTTTTTTTTTGACGAAAAATCATCATTTTCAATCATAAATAACTCAAAAAGTATGGATTTTTCGAAAAATGTTTATAGATAACTTTTTACTTCATCCCTCTATCGATTTCCGCACTTAATTTTACCATTTTAATTTCCATCCTCTATAAAGGGTGGCTTTCACCCCCTGTGCAAAATCACACATTGGGACAATATAAGTTTTGTTTTTCATGTTATTTTCAACCTACTTTCAAAATTTCGGACAAATCAATTTACTGGCAAAAATTTTCCAGGGAAATTCCCCTCTCACTACTATACAGTGAATCTTGACAACTAATAACGTTAAAAATCTGTAGACAACCAAAATAGCAAAAACAAAAGTCATAGCAGTCGCAGTTAGCGTATCCTAAGATAATGTGGATTAATAAAGAAGAACCAAAACCAAGTACATAAATGGAAATTATAGGAATTTTTTTAGATTTGAAAAAGAGAAAAAGAATTGAATTAGAATAAAATATTGCCATTCTACACAATAGCAATGAATATTGGTTGACCAATATATCCCCCTTGGTTTTTAGACCTTAAATTTGATGAAAATGGTATTATTATTACAGAAGTATAATAAATTAATATTAATTTTATGTCGGTTGAATTTTACAACGTGCGCACAACATGAGTCACGTTTGGTAATTTACAATTGAATACGTGATTCAGTTGAAGAACATGTGAATATAAAATGACCAATGAATTGTTTTAGTATCGAAAAATTCAGTGGTCTCTATTAAATTTCACAATTTCACCTACGCATGTGATCTGAATGATATACATTTAAATGTATTACACGTAATAAATGTATATATAATGCCCTTAGGTCGGTAAAAACGATGCATAGCAACTGCCCAAATAAAGAAAATTTGTTGTGAAAGAAATCCAACCATAATGATTTATTGTGTGAAAGAAATCCAATCATAATGATTTATTGTTTTTTTTAACTGGATTATTCCAACCGTTACTTTTCTATAGTTGTTGAAAATGATCTCATACAATTGAACTGAACTAAAAGAAAACAGACTGGAAAATCACGAGTAATACTATAAATTTAAAGATTTGACTAATATTTCGTATAAACCAACTTTCCTTCCGTTATTAGTATTACACACTTGCAATTAAAAATAATGAAATAATAAAACTTGTTCAAATATATTCGAGATGAAAAATACTCCCTTCCAGTAAATGACCACCTACACAAATATGAAGTTAATAGTAAAAATTCTTTGGAAATTTAAACCCCTGCAAGGATTGCAACCATTATCGAAAAATTCGCTGTATGCTTAATCGCAGATTAAAAGTAACACCCTGTATTTCAGTATTTGGGAAACAGTAGAACACAAGATGTCGGTTATTTCAGCCAACAAAATTTCGCAAATATGAAAAATATGAAATGAAATAGTTTATATTAAAGAAGAACCGACTTCAAATTAGTCAAAATGAAAACAATTTAAACACCCGTACAATGAAATATTATTTTTTGGCATTTCTTGACATTTAAATTTTAAAATTTGTTCATTAAAATTTATGTGACGTATTCACCATAATATATTACAATTTATAATTTATTAAAAAAAATCTTACTTCAAATTGACTTTTTTTTGACATTTGCTTTAATGTTCACGTTTTTTAACATATTTTTTTCTGGAAAACGATATGTTTTACATTATAGAAAAATATACGAAATCACTTCGAATTACATCTTAACAGAATACAATTTAAACTATTCATATTGGCTGAGCTGTTTTAGAAAAACCAGAGAAGAACGACAGTCACTAAATAATTATTATTCCGATTTTCTGGAAAACTGTAAATTTCAAGTTTAAGAATATTATATGGTACCTTCCCCTAATATCTTTTAATATAGTGCAATTTAAATCATCAAAATTGATTAAGGGGTCCTTTAGTTTAGAAGAAACACAAACATTATCATATTTGTTACGATATATTTCTTGAAATTTTGCACTTATATTTATTAATACATTGGGAGTACAAAAACAAGTAAAATTCACCTTTCACAATTTACTGCCGTTTTTCATATAAATTGTATTAAAAAAAAGACATTAGAAAATGACAGCAAACATGATTTCAGGCAACTTGAACCATCTGAAAAAAAAAATAAGAATTCCAAATTAATCCTAACTCAAGTGGCTATGGTGTGAACTAAATTTTTTTTTCATCAAAAAATGACAAAATGGCGGCTTTTTGAACATATAAACGATTTTGAGGTTAAAAAATCGGGTAAATATCGGAAAATTAACTACTGATCAAAACGATTCTACTTCACACGATAACCACTTGAACAAGGATTAATTTGGAGTGGGCCTTCGCTATGAGATCTTTCTGTCCTCTTTTTTACTTATTTCGGTCCAACGCATGCTTCTTCCTGTGCCTGATTCCCACTTTCTCCGGATCCACTTCTTCTACCATTTTTTCCTAGGTCTTTCTCTTCTTCTTTTTACTCCCCCATTACCAGACAGTATTGTTTTTACTAGGGATGTTAAGGATATGAAATTTCGGATATGGATACGGATATATGGATAAAATTATATCGGTTTCAGTTACGGTTACGAATATGAAATTATTTCGGATTATCCGATAGTTTCGGATAGTTTCAGTTAGATTTTTTGGAATTGAATTTGAACTGACAAACCACCGCTAACTCGTCATCGCGCACTTCGATAAGGGATTGCCAATCGGTTATTTTTCGGGCTCGAACAGCCTTATAAAATGCCTATCTATCTCATTTTGATACAAATCCGTCCTTATCCGAAACTATTCAAAACATTTATATCAGATTCGGTTACGGTTTCGGATAGATTTTTATTTCGGATATCCGATAGTTTCGGTTACGGAGCTCCATAACATCCCTAGTTTTTACCCATCGCAATGTGTCCCAACCATCTAGCTCTTTGTATTCCCATCTCCAGAACAATACTTGGTTTTTTGTATAACTCCTCAATTTTCTTATTTGTTCTTTTCATGTGTTCGTCCTGCCACTTAATTCCTCCAAAAATTTCTCTTTATATTTTACGTTCCCAAATTTCTAGTTTACTTTCCGTTTTCTTCATCATTGTCCAAATCTTGCACGCATAGGGACTGTGGGTCTTATTATTGTTTGATACATCCTTAGTTTTGTGTCTCATGTTATATTTGTAGCTCTTAAAACCTTTGAAAAGGTACCTGCGGCCCTGCTTCCTCTAGCTAATCGTTTTCTAGGTATTCCAAATAATCTACATTCTCTAATATATATATATATATATATATATATATATATATATATATATATATATATATATATGTCCTATTCCCATCGGCGTTAATAACTAGATTACTCATAAAGCTGTCCTTCATGACCATCTATTTAGATTTATTTTCATTTACTGCCATATTCACTGACTTTTCGTTCCAACGGTTTGAACTTCCTTACAACTTCATCCTTGGATCTCGCCATCCGCACAATGTCATTGTAGTAACTAAAAAAGAAGAAAACTTTCTTGCATAGCTTCAACGATATGAAATCTTTTCAATTTTATTGCAGATTTGACAGATAAGTCACATGGTATTAGCAACATAGTGTATACGACAGGTTGTCCTTTTGAAGACCTCTTGACAGTTTTTATTTTTGAGTTCTTAATTCGAGCATGTTAACTTTCGGTTGTTGGGTTCTTCAAGTTCAAACATTGACGCTGAAACACAATTCTTTGCTTTATTAAAACACTTATCTCTCCATCAAACAGAAGAGGGGCAACAATTAAAAGAGCGCTTCATTCTATAGAGCTGTTGGCTGTACCACTTTATCTCACGTGTATTTCCTAAGTAGAAACTTCAGTCTCATTATTTTATAGCCACACATCGTATATAGTTTTTAGCAAAACACTAGTACATGATCTCTAAGTTTTAACAAATTTTATCTGTGTTTCTGGACAATTTAACCCGATTTTACAAATATCTTAATACTTAAACAATCTTCTTTAAGTTAACCATTTTTTATTTTGTTTCAGCTGGTGACTCGGACACTGCGGTGGAACTTCGAGAAGAAAAATACGAAATACACATCGAACGCTCCCAGACCGGACTGGGACTTTCGATAGCCGGAGGAATAGGATCGACACCGTTCAAGGGCGACGACGAGGGCATCTTCATCTCAAGAGTAACCGAAGGCGGTCCAGCTGACCTCGCGGGACTCAGGGTAGGCGACAAAGTTCTCACTGTCAACGGAGTCAACGTGGAAAAAGTGAGCCATTACGATGCCGTTGAAGTTTTGAAAGCATCGGGTCCAGTATTGATCCTTGAGGTAACCCGTGAAGTTACCAGATTGGTCAAACCTTTGACTCATAAGAGCACAGGCAGTATATCGAGCGTACCTAGCAGTAAGATAGTGGCACCACCGTCACCGGTTCCAGCACCACTAACCATCGAAAATGAGCCACCACAAACGCAAAAAGTGCTACTCCACACTACGCTCATCAGGGACTCGAGAGGGCTAGGATTCAGTATAGCTGGCGGAAAAGGATCTCAACCGTTCAAAGCCGACTCAGACGCCATCTACATATCTCGCATAACAGATGGCGGTGTGGCAGACAAAGACGGAAAACTAGCTGTTGGAGATCGAGTCGTTTCGATTAACGGTGTTGATTTAACTAGTGCTAGTCATAATCACGCCGTTAACATGTTGACCGGTTTGGAGAGATTCGTTCGGTTGACTGTTGAAAGAGAGATTCCGATAGACAGTGACGGCAACAGTACAAATCCTAGTCCTGGACCCCAGCAGAGTCCTAGGTTGTTCGGCCTGCCGAAACCTTACACCGGGTTATACGCGGCCAACAGCTACATGGCAAACAGACCAGGCTACACGGGATACAGGAGATCGACGGAGTTGGAGAAAAAGGTGAGTCGTTCAAGCTTATTTCTTTCATTAACAAATGATAGTTAAGTTTAATATATTCGAGATTTTTCTCTTTAACACTCTGACCATACTAAAATTGCATAAAAACAGTATTTGGAAAATAGTTACAACAATGTGTTATTATTTATTTTTTAGGATAACTGCGGTATAAGTGATACTAAATTTGAGACTAACACTTTACAATATAGAGGTATAAGTAAATTGTTCTTTTTTTACCTCAATTAACTCATACTAATTTCAAATCAGTTTTTAAATTAAATCTCTTGTTTACATTTTATCAATTAAATTCTTGCAGTACAATTACAAAATTAGTTTTTTCAATTTTCAAAAAGTCTGTCAAAATTCTTACAGTTACCAAACGTCAAATTTCTTTTTTTTCCGAACAATCTTACTATACAACTGATAAAATCTGAATGCTCCGAATAACATACCATCTCGTTTATTTATAGTTTTTCTATTGTCATGAAACGTAATTTTCATAACTCTTTGAATACTTTTCCAATTTTCATTTCTCCATATGTTGTTCCCCTGATCTAAATTTTACTTCTCATATGTTTAGGTTTCCAACATATCATCCCGTTTTCCTCAAATCTGTAAATTTTTAACCGACTTCCAAAAAGGAGGAGGTTATCAATTCGTCGCGTATTTTTTTCGCTTTTTTTGTATGTATGTTACCTGATTTGTTCTCCCGTGGTGCACCGTTTTGATTGAATATGGTCTTGTTTAATAGAGTATATATCCGGATTGGTGAAACTTCAAATTTTGGAAAAGTATTCTATTGGTAAAGTGATAAAATTTGTGAATGAACACATGCGTGCATGGAAATCGACCAATATCCCTAATATTTTAGTGGATTTTTCGATAACTCCTCATGGATGTGTATAGTTTTTTAACGTTTAATCTATTAAGTAAGATCCTTAGGTGATCTCATATACTTTTCTGCGACGTGCAACTTGCAGTTTTGCAGAAAATCGCCGAAAATTCCAAAATTCTTATCAAAAATTTCATGGAAATGACATAACCGACATTTCCTCATAAATAATTTAAAGCATAGTATTTTCGGCTCCTTAAATAAATGAGTACCAAGCTCGTTTTGTTTGTATACCAGGCAAATACCTATTTAAATGCAAATTTTTTCTTTGCGAAGACGGTGCTTTTGGTTTACACATTCTCCCGGCCTAATAGAAAATTCAACACATGTCAAACTTTAAACTGCTATTTGGTACGTTTATAGACAGGGTGTTTAGTTATAGCAAACAAAATCACAAAGTAAAGTGATAGAAGGAGTTGCATTTATATGAAGATTGAAATATAGGACGGACTAGAATGGTAGTGGTCCGTAGGCAGCCGTATATACAGGATGGTTGGGATATAGGGTGGACTGGACGTTTGGTGGTATAAAAATGTTGGAAAAAATGTGAAATTAAAATTATATAGGGTGATTAAAATACTGTTATATATGATGTGGACATAAGCAAATCATATACAGGATGGTTGAAATATATGCTGCAGTTGAATTATATTTATACAGTGTGATTAAAAAAAGTATTTCTTTTATAGCCCATAAGAAGTTGCATAAAGTCTGGAGAGGAATTAATGTTACACAGGACGATAATGTAAAATGTAAAAAACGAACTAATTTATGGGCTAGCCCACAAGGAGTTATTACTATGGTTGAAATATAGGACGGATTTGACTCCGTAAATATGGGATGGATTCTACTCCGTCCTATAGTTTACAGAAGGCAGCTAACAAATTTATGCTTGTCCGTGGGCAGTCGTCCGTACAGGATGGTTGGTACATAGGTTGGAGTGGAATTATCTATAGTTATACAGGGTTGTCAAAAAATGTTGAAAAAAGGTTACATGGCGTAGTCCATAAGGCATAAATATATTTTGGGCTTATTAAGTCAACGCGTACTAGTACATTTTGTTTGTAAAGATTTACCTGTCAATTTAAATGAGAAAGTATCATTGTGTAATGTTGAGGCTTTCAATGTTACCTGGTTCTGTCTATTAAGGTTATACATACAAAATAAAAAATAAAGAATGAAAACTACCTGAGTTCAAAAATACTAAAAAGTTGAAAATAAAACATTTTTGAAAAAATATATAACCGACTTCTACCTATAACTAAAAAGCTAAAAATAATCATAACAAAATACAACTCTAGCAAATAAATAACACATTCAATGTTGTTAGGTACCTACTAAGGAAGTAAAAAATGTAAACATTAAAAGGTGCTCATTCTGTACAAATTTATTACCTACCAATCTATTATATTTTTGAAGTCGGTGCCAAGCAAGATTCAAGTTTGATGAATTAGTAGATAAGTACGCAATGAAGGATTTTAGATTTGCTTGGCACCGGCTTCAAAATATACTAGATTGGTAGGTAGGTAATTAATTTGTACAGAATGAGCACCTTTTAATGTTTACATTTTTTACTTCCTGGGTAGGTACTTAACAACATTGAATGTGTTATTTATTTACTAGAGTTGTATTTTGTTATGATTATTTTTAGCTTTTTACTTATAGGTAGAAGTCGGTTATATATTTTTTTGAAAAATGTTTTATTTTCTGCTTGTTCCTTAATCTAATTATCACCTGTACTTCAAAAATATAACCTGCTCCTAATTTCCGAAAATTGTTGCATTGTTTCCTCCAAATAATGCTTTCAATCCAACCTGTTAGTCCTTATCGTACTGTATAAATTTCAACTCAATCCGTTCGTCAGCCATGATAATTGTGCGTTCCTTAAATTAACTGTCATATTACTTATCATTTTGATGTCTTTAGATATAAATAATGAATAATGAAATACTGTTTCCCCTGAAATTTTCAAACAAGTTCCCAATAATATTGATTCCAACCCTTGCTGTACGAAAAATATGGAGTTAATGAAAAACCTGGAGACATGAATTTATTCCTTAAGCTTTTATATGTTTAGATATTTCTAGAATCTTTATCAATAACATACTATAAAGCATTTCAATAATTTCCTGTATTTATATCATATCTATAATGTAATTGAGGACAAAAATCATTTCCAAACAAATGTTTGAGATTTGTTGATAGAATGAGAAGTAAGTAATGATATCATTATTACTAGGTGGATATAGTTAATAAAGTTAAAGTATATATCTATTTGGTCATTTAACAATGTATTGCAACTTTTAATCTTATTAATTCCTAGTGATTCCAGAAAATTTTCTTTTAAGCTTATTAATTCCTAGTGATTCTAAAAAATTTTCTTTTAATATCGTCGCTTTATTTTTTGAACATCATAATTTGAAATTTCTTTCACAAAATACTGGACATAATTAGAAACTGGTTATTTTATATAGAAAGGAGCTACGGTATTCATTTATGCGTTTTTTACACCCTCTACCGCTTTGACCGACATAGACTTGAATATGAGCCACATGATAATGTACCCGATTTATTTTCTTGGTCAATTCTGAATTCATTAAATTACCCTAGTTTCTTTAAATGCGTTATAATTCTGTTTTCCTAAAAATGACATGGTTTTTCAAAAATAAGGTAGACTTTTGCAAATATCGTATATAGTTTGGTATCTGGATAAACTTATCTTAACGCTTTCTTGTAATTTTGGTTTTTAAATAATCTGTCAATTAATTTAATTTCAAACTCATAATTTATTGCATACTGTTTAATTATATCTATTTAGTTCTTTTCTGAAAATTGTCTGCTTATTATTATTTTGAAATTAATCTATTAATCATATTATTATGTTTTTGTTGATGAAGGTGGAAAAAAGTGCCATAGAACGTAATATCGGTATGAGATGTTTTCTGAAACTGTTGACTGTTATTTCTAGAAAATTATTTAATATTCAAATTCTATGGTAAATTTAATATTCAGAGGGATATTGATTGTGAAATTAAAACGTTGGTAATTGTCTATAAAGTCCCCCCAAAAATATTTTCTATAATAAATAAACTTTTTAGGGAATACGTTTTTGATTATTTTGTTTTCAATATCAACAGAGATTTTATCACTCGATATCTAATTTCAATTTTGTTCAATGCAATATTATAATGCTGTCAGAATATCTGTTTAATTATCGAAAATTCATTAAAAAATATTAACCCATTAACCCGGGGTATATAACTCATCATGTAGCTCAAATAGTCTATATATATATATATATATATATATATATATATATATATATATATCAAAGTGAGCGTGTAAAAATCCCATAGATAAACATCCTAGCTCGTTTCAAAAAGCCAAAAAAGATCCCAACAATGCCAAATATCTTGTGACAGAAAAACATGTTTTAACAAAAATTTATACGCCAAAAAATAAAGGAGGGAAAGTAAATTCATAAGCTTAAATAACGTGCAAATTTGTAAATAACCAATTAACCTTTAAAAATCGTTTACTAGTAATGATGATGTGATTACCTTCAATTATCATTCTACCGACTTCATATCAATATTAAATTACAAATAAATTCTCACTGTTTCTTGAATAGCAACGGAGGTATTAAAGTTTATTTATAATTTGTGTACAAAGTTTTGTTGGTTTTCAAACTTCTCCATTACTGGAAAGGCTAGGATGCATTCATTTAAACATTCTGCAAATTAATAAAGTGATTAAATTAAAGTAATTCAAACATAATTACCTGAACATAAATAAAAAAGTCAGTTCTTGATAAAAATATCAAATATATTGAAACACGTTGAACAGTTATAAAAAAACCTAAAATTTCATCAGTTAATTATCATAATGTGACCGGAATTCCTCCAATAATTCGTGGAATCGAGATTGGCTGCTTCCTTTGATGTATTTCTCGAAGAATTTAGCCTGGTCTCGGCGGCTCTTTGACGTTCTGAAGAATTCCGAGAAGAAATATATAAATACGGAGAGCTGGGGAAGCACTCATTCGGTATTCGACTGCCGTATAGTAAAGATAAATTGTAAATAGTTCTGTGAATATAAATTGTGTTAAAGTAGTTGAAATAAATTAGAGTGAGTTGGCTGTGTTATTAAATAAATCCAAGAACAGATCAGAACCCGAAGAGTGTGAAAATAAAAACATTACAACACTAACGAATTCCCAGCCTAGCATGGGCCGAATCAATTCAGTACTTCCTTTGGGTATTTTCGGGAAAACCGAAATCATCATTTGATAGAACCTTTGTTTTTTTTCAGTAATTTTTGTTGCTATGTAATATAATCATATACTTGGTATTTTATATTTTATAATTGGTTACTTTGTAGTATTTCTCTGAAGTTATCTTGCAAAATAGGTTGATAAAGTTATTACCTTTTGCTCTAGTAAGTCAATTATTTCGTTAAATTTATTTTCATTGTAAAGTGACAAATAAAAGGCCACAATGTCATTTTATAGGTACGACTGTTTAATAACGGTTGCGGTACCTTAGGTCCATTGTTACATTTAACATTTTATTGAAAACCAATAACTGCAAGATGCAATAATCGTATTACTGTTGTTACAACAGGTGAATATGGAATAAGGTCAAATCTTAAGATTATAATAGTTATATCATTAAAGGAAACATCAGTTGGTTTTAATTAATTACAAACATCAGTTACAGAACAACTGTTACAATTTAAAAAATACCAATTTGTAATATTTATGTATGTTTGTAAATGCCATAAGCTAAATAAAAATAAAGAAATGCCTTCAACATAATTTATTTTTTGGTATTTCTTTAGATATTGTTTAGATATAACACGATGTTCACAGTTTTCCATCATAACTAACTTGCATAGAATTTAAAATTCTCAAATTTACCTCCAAAATATTAATGTTTTTAAATATAAACAGTGTAGGTATTTAATAAACGACTTATTTTGACAAAAGTTCTGTGACTTTTAACTACTTTTAAAAAATAGCTACCATTGATCAACTGTTGTTATAACGTTATTCTTTTATATATAGGATTAACATTAATATTTGGGTTTAATTTGATTTATATTATCTTAAATTTATTTGAAATCGCTAGTGTATTTTACACATGGAACATTTACATTCTCTTATTTTAAGTATTCATATTGTTTGGTACAAACATTGTAAACATTTAATTTGTAACAGACCTATATAATTTCTAAATCAATACGTTGACTTATTATTAGTAACGCTCGTCCGGACTCGTACTTAATGTAATAAATAGTAACTATATATATATATAAAAAAAATTTAATAAACACTAAAGCTTCGAATAGTATAGATTTTTTCTTTTGTGCTTATTTTTTTCTTATGCACATAACACTTTGGTCAAGTGCTAGACTCGCATTCGAAGGGGTCTGCACCACCCTTGAGATTTGTTTATAATCTAGATAAATTATATTGCATATATTTTTTAATTTTTTAGTTCTCAAAATTCACTTGGGTTTTCTTGCATTCTTTTTCAAAATTGTTGACAAATTTGTGTCTAGATAAGCAGAGGATAAGTCTGTTTATATTTTTCTTCATATCTTTATGACTACACGTTTTAAAATTTTAAAAAATATACATTTTTATTCAAGGCGTTTCATTTGATGTACTACCTGATGCACTTTTTTTTAAATAGTTTTTTAATTTTCTTATTTGCCCCCCAAAATTAATATCATGATTTTCACTTAATTTTTCCTGTAAATTTACTTTTACATAGCTACATCATTTAAGGTATAATTTGCTTTTAGAGGTTTACTAAACTCGGGAACCGCTGTCATAGTGTAAAAAACATGAGATTGCATTCATATACTTAATACACAGTCAACATAACGTTAGATGTCGTTGATATTAAAATTTTCATTTCGCCGACATTAGTGATATAAGGTGTGTACTAGTAGTATTTCAAAGCAACGACTAGTTGGTTACGTTCTGCATAAAAGTGGTACTTCAGATTCACAATTATTTGTGTGTACTAAATATGCCGAAGAGTCTGTAAAGTAAAATAATACCCGCCATAAATGAAATAAAATCTACTCATTAAACAGGTAAAAATGAGAACGAGTTTTATTTCCAGTGAATATTCACTGTTTCGTTTAATTCGTAGTCGCTAAGATATTCTAAACAAGAATACAAGCCAGGGTGTACATAGGCGAAGAAAGATTTTTTAAACATTTTAATTAGATTGTAATAAAACAATATTCCCAATGACTGCGCCAACATAAAATTTAATATGATTATTCAAAGACAAATTATTATCTAATACGACCAGAAATATCCAGCTTATTATCATTTATATATACAGAAATAATAATTCAAATTATTGAACTTTGCCATATTACAAAGCAGGAAGAAAAAGAACAAAACACGAAACAGCGGATTCTTCATACTCTGTAAGCAATCTCGGGAGCAACGTTTGACTAATGCTCTCACCTAATAAATTAATCGATTTTTAATGCGGTGGAAATTGCATATTCTTCCTTCACGCATCATTTCTTATGATGAATGAATTAAGTCGTTTGGCGTTTCCCATTTGATCCATTAAAAAATAACTGTACACCATCTATTCTAAACTACCGATAACAAAAAGCACATCACCGCAGTTCAAAGAACCAAAAAATCGCAGGAATGATAATTCAATAAAATTACAAAATTAATTTCGTGAAATTGCAATTTGTTCCGATCATAATTTGTTCCCGTGGAATTCGTTTCGTAGAAACACCGATGTGTGAGTGAAATAATCTGTATGAGACAATTATTTAAGAGTAATTACAGTTATTTTTCACGTCCTCTCGTAATCTTATCAACATTTATTTACTCATGGGGTTTTAATTGCTCATCCAGCGTTGCATGGTTTAATACAATAATTTAATAGTTATATTCAGTTACATTAGAAGTGTCACACCCAGAAGGAATAATTTCTTAAACTTGATTTTTTGGCCTATCATCCAGAACAAAAAGATAAAATTGTAAGAAAGAATCCCGCACATTCCTTATGGAAAGTGGCCCCCGGTGGATTTAGCTGAAATTTTGATATTTTGTAGATCTCAACAAAATGAACAAATGTCTTCATGGCCGCAAAGTCTATGATGGTTTTCAAGTTACGGTTAATTTTATATGTATGGTCAGAGTATACCACGAAGAGCTGAGTCGAAATGTATATGAGGAACTACTGGGACTATTAATGTGAAAATTAGTATACAGGGGAGCCGGTTTTAGTTACAGTATTTTCAATTGTCTACGACTTCCGGTTCTACCGGAAGTGAACCCAAACTTTGTTATTTTAAATGGAACATCCTGTTTTTTGTAGCATTTTTAGAATCTATGATGAATTTTAAGATAACTTTATTAGAAACATCATATGTCTGAAAGGGGCCGGTTAAAAGTTATTTAAACTTTATGTACATTTTGACAGATCACAAAACATTATTTTTGTGGAAGCAAATAGGGCCAGATTAAAAATTACCAGAATTTCACTCAATAAAACTTAAAGCTTCCTAAATATTCGAAAACTGTTCAAAAAACGGAGAGCCCAGAAATTGGTACTGGATCCGAAAATCGTATAACACATTTTTTTCAAATGGCAACTCCATTTTTCCTGAAAAACATTGGAATCTAGGCCAAAAAGTTCGAGTTTATGCTTACGAGACTAAATGAAACAGTTTTTATATACATTTGGAAAAATTAAAATGTCCGTCTATCTATTAGAGATATATGAATTATTAGGTTTTTTTGAAGGAACCGTCAAGAAACGTATATACATTACTTTACTTCCTTAACTATTTATGTAGAATTTAATATGGTTATAAAAAAGTATGTAAAACCTTTCCATTGTGATCTCCACATAGACCAAAGCATACTGATAACACTAGGACGCAGATCATTTCCTGGCAGTCTACCTTTGTTGTTAGAGGTGCAGCATTGACAGTATTTATTATTCGATCCCAAATAAAAAAAGCTAAGGAGTGATATCGGGAGAACGACGGGGGCCTTCGATGAGGTCCTTTATTCTCTGTCCAACAATCTTCAAAATGATTGTCTAAAAAGTTATTCACAGGTGCAATATTATAAGGTCGTGTTGCGACCACAGACGATTCTAAGTCAACTCTAATGGATGTTAACCATTTTCTAAACTTTCGAGATATCTCTCACCTAAAAATAATGTGTGGATTAGTACCACTCCAGTAATGTGGTTCACTATTCCATAAAATTTGCCTCATCCGTCCAAATCATTTTGTGTAGAAAATGTTCGTCTTCCTGAATTTTGAGTAATATGAATTCGAAAGATCATTCCGTCTTTGAGCGTCACTTGGTCATAAATTCTTAACTAATGAGAATGCAAACGGATGGTTCTTATGTTTTTTTTTACAATCCTCTGAAAACTAATCATAAATATTCCCACATCTCTTTCTGCATCTACTGAGGAATTTTCTGTATATGCTCTTAAGCATGCGAAGACTGTAACTTAATTCTCTTTATTATCGACTACAGGTTTGCCTTTTTCTTGCTTTTTCACAAATTGTCCATCTGTTTTGCAATTGTTAATAATCCCCGTCAGGGTGTCATGAGTGATTGTTGGTCTATCCGAGTATCGGGAACGGAACTTAGTTTCTACATCCTAAACGGAACATGATAAATGATTTCCATGTAATTGTACTTTAAATTATTAGCAAATATTGTTTGTTGACACTTCAGCATTTGTTTCTTGTCGATTTATTCAAAAAATGATAATTCAGATATCTCTCATAACCACAAAAATCCTTTAATTTAGGTTAGGTTAGGTGGGGATTCAAACATAAAATCCATTTGAAAAAAATGAGTTAACACTATTTTCGAGATAGCCGAATTCGGGGCCAATTTCTGAACACTTCGTATATTCTTTTGAAAAGTTTCCCAAGATTTAGGAAGTTTCAGGTTTTATTCACGCAAATTCTGGTAATTTTTGACCTGGCCTCTTTGTTTCCAAAAAAAAACATTTTTTTTTAGAAAGCTGCATCTGTCATCCAGTTTAAATAACTTTCAACTGGAGCCCTTCAGACATATGATATTTTTAATAAAGTTATATTGAAATTCATCGTAGATTCTAAAAAAGCTTTAAAAAACAGGGTGTTCCATTTATAAAAACAAAGTTCGGGTCCACTTTCGGTAGAACCGGAAGTCGTAGATAACTGAAATTATTTTAACTGAAACCAGGTCCTCGAAAACCCCCTGTATACTAATTTTGAGATAAATAGTCCTAGTAGTTTCTGATATACATATCGACTCAGCTCATCGTGGTATACCCTGACATTAAATATAAAATTAACCATAACTTGAAAACTATCGGTCATCGGACTTTGGGGCCCTGAAGACATTTGTTCATGTCGTTGAAATCTACGAAATAGGAAAATTTCAGTCAAATCCACCGGGGGCCACTTTCCATAAGGAATGTGCGGGGTCCTTTTATTAACATGTAATACATAAATCCGTCAATATGTGCGACCCTTTATCTGCATACACTCCTGTACACGTCTAGTCATCAAAAAAATGAGATTATCGATGTCTGCTTGTAACACCTCTTTCTAAGCAACTGGAACATCCTGGATTGATTTGAATCCGGTGAAGGGAGTGGTCACGGAAAACATTAACGTCCATAGTAGGACGAGCAATATCAAGACATTCGGTGTCTTGGTAAAAAAGTGTATAAAGAGAAGTGGTGATCAGCTATCACAGACAGTATCATATCATTCTCTCCGTCAGCGAGTTACGGTTTTACGGCCATCGTGTATAGCTATACAGGATCGCAATTAGTCTGTAAATACAACATTATGCTATTCTGCCTCCCAATCCTGTCGTTCTCTGTTCAAACGTTGATGACAGTGGTCCAAAATCATAGGACGGACTAATCGTGGATGGTGTGCGCATAGCCCCCTCCCCCACCTCCAACATGTCTATATACCTCTTCAAACCATCTGTCCACGATTTCACGCTCTGTAGTATGCTTTAGTTAACCAGTTGGTTTTCTTTCGTGTTCATCTAACTTCTGCCCACTCACCATGCATAAGCATTACTAAGACGCACTAATTAAAAACATATGTCCTAGTCAGTTGTCATAAATCAATGACTAGTAATACAAATTGACCTGGCACTTTCATATACGACCGAACGAAAAATGGGTTGAAGATAAGACAAAAATAGAAAGAGACACAGACATATTTGTTTACAAATATTCCGGCTCCAACAGTGGCCCAAATCTGCATAAGTTAAAGGTCATGTTATTCAGATTCAAAATAATATAACTACGTAATCTAATCCCCAAATATAAATATATTAAAATCCATTAAACGATGTGCACAATAACAAAAACTTTTGATGGCTTAATTACTAATATGTAATAGTAATTATCAAAACATTTGTTTATTCACCTAAAATGTCATTTTATTTACTGCTTAAATGACCTTTCGTAAAACTCAATGACTACGTTTATGATCTGACACTTATCGGCGGGAAGATAATTCGGCCAACGAATATGCCTTTTCCTGCATGTAAAACACTGAAATAACACGTTATTACTGTTTTTTCAACTTATACAACTTAATTCCTGATTCCAAACAAGTTTCAACATCCAAAACAAATTAAACAATATGAATTACGAAGTTAACCTCAATTCAAAATGTAAATAAACAGACCTACGCTGTTGCCTGCTGGACATAAATGGCGTAAAGTATCGCCGTTCAGTCAATGCTTACAATGCGTAGATTTGCGTCTTATTGGTTACAATGGAAACAAGTTTGGCATCGTTTAGCAGTTGTTTACGATTTTCTGGCAAACATCTTTCAATCCATTTTTAATGTAAACATACAGGTCCATTTATATTAGTAGTCATTGTTATAAACCTAATCTTCACAAAATACTAAGAGATAAATTATGTTGACTTACACCCCTTCAACCGTTTGTATTTGCCTACTGTTTGTTATATGGTCTTTTTTGATATGATATGTGTGTAGTTTCATAGATTAGATTACACAGGTTAAACTACAAAGTTTTTAAAAAACTTTTTGAAACTATTACAGATAAAATGTTTCTGACTGTAACACTTCTAATGGACTATATTTTATAAAAATGTTTCATCTGTGTGGTACCACTGTTATTATTTCTTATGCGTCTATTCTCTTTGTTGTTTTCCTGTGTCAAGGTTTTGACCGCAAGAACTTGACTGGGTCCAGGAAAGGAAATTGAATTGTTATGTAACTTCGCGGGCACTAAATGTGTTAGTGGTTTCCGGGAATTCATCCTCATAAAAGATAACTGATTCCTGCCGGGATCGATGGTAAATGACGAAGTTTCGGCAGAATCACACTGCCCTCTTCAGGTCGGTTCACATAATTCTCGTAGCCTGCTGCTTGCACTTCTAGTTACTCGAATACTGTATTTGATTTACCACTTTTGCCTCATATCGAGTCTAATGAACCATCAACCAATTTTTAATTCACTTTAATTAACACGTTTTTAAAGATATTGACTAGACTAAAATGATTATTATTGATTACACAGATAATGACGCAATAAAGAATCAATATTAAACCGATATAATGTAAAAAATGTACTGCGTTGTTTTTCTTGTCTGATGTAATCATTTTTGCGTGAAATGAACTTTTTAACTAAAAATTTCTCGCTTTTTTATGTTCATTAATTACGGTACACCTGGAAGTATAATTGTACTACAAAATTTATCATTTAACCGCTGTTTTTATAGAAAATAATCCATTTTTTAAGGTATTCATTGTATAAACATTTGGGTTATCTCTGTTTGCGTATTCTGATATGAATGAGTGCCTCATAGAATTTTTCATTAAGTGATACGAAGAAAAAAGTTGTGTCAAGGACAAAAAATAAAAGTGGTTTAATTAATGGTAAGAAATTGTTTATATATTATCATGACTGTCAATATGACACGCAATTTTCTTTAAAGATATAACGCTATCTAAAAAAAGAACATACTCGCACAATTATTTAAAAAAAAATGTAAACCAACAACTTTTCTGTTCATTCTCTTCCTACAACAAAGCTTTTAAGCAGTTGTTGGGACATTTTCATTGATCAGTTTTTGGTATCTCAGTACATACCATAGTGTGGAACAGTCAAATGGAATAAATTCGATAACGAATAAAGGAGGGCTTGTATGGAAAGACGCTTGGACACGTTTATTTGTATTTTTAAATGCGCATTTTTTCAAGAAATAATATATGTCATGTGACAGTGGCCAATACCTACTTTCTTATTTTAAATGCAAACCCCTGTATATTATTATTTTGTTGGATTCTCCAGAAAATTCTAGACATAATTCATGTACAATGTCCTACACCTATCTTGAACTGTTTCCGAATATTAAGTGTTTTCAGATTTATTACAAAAATTATCATTAATAATTATAGTTAAAAAAAAATTAAAAAATACGCTTTAATAGCAAACCGAACTAAATAGCAGAAAATAATTTTTAATTATGAACAGTTTATATTACAGCAGTAGAAAGTAAAAAGTGCTTGAAATATTAAATTTTACATTTATTTTATTGGCAACTATTTATAAGAGGAGAGTTATGCAAATATAGTAAAATACACCCCATGCCACTTTTTACTTTCTGCTGCTGCAGTATAAACTGTTCATAATTAAAAATTATTTTCTCCTTTTTAGTTCGATTTGCTACTAAATCGTATTTTTTAGTCTTTTTAAACTATAATCATTTTCTAAGTTTTTACTCTCATTAAGATGTATTTATAATTAAAAAGTTTACTTCATGTTTGCGTAACATTTCATTGCAGTTCTACTACTGCCAACTAGATGGCAGTAATTAATACACGAATTTGTATTTAGGGAAGAACAGTGACAAAAAGACAACAAACGGGAAAATTCAACCTCAAGAAATTTATTGTCATCGGCCCTTAACACGTGTGCCAATTTTCAACTTAATTGGACTTCTTTAAGTTGGTAAAAATTACGTTGAAAGTTTCCGTTACATAGATAGATACATACGTACACATGAACCTTATAAAAGCGTATTAAAAAAAGAAAATTATTTTATTTCATAAATTCACTACATTACATTCAATACCTAATTCCCATTTAGTTCTTGATATTGAGGTAGTAAGCAAAAACCATTCCTGCGTTCCTTTTAACTGATTTAAATAAAAAACAGTTTTGTTTATTTTCGTCAAAACTCAGCCTTAGCATCTTGTTGTCTGCCTGCATGATAGTGGTGATCAGTGTACGTAATAATATCAGAAAAATGGTTCATTTAACCGAAATGCACAAAATAACCATTCTCCAAATGATTGGTTATGGAGATAACACACGGACACAAATGGAAGAAGTTTCTCGCTTATATCACGAAAATTTTCCAAATTTGCCGCCTGTATCCCAAGGAACAATTAGCAAAATAGAAAAGCAGTTTCGCGAGCTTTTTCGGACTGATCTAGCCTGAAGAAGCTATAATATAGCGAAAAAATTATTACAAGTTTGTTTAATTGTAGTGGAAGTTAGTAATACCGTGTTTTAATTCATCATGCCTATTGTAATCCAGATGACCAACTTTTATTTCAATGGATTTGTTCATAATACAATTCTATGATACTTTTATTAAGAATTGCCCGACATTTTTTTGAAGGAAAGCGTCTTATCCTTACCCGAACGTGAAATACCCATCCAATTCAGTTCTCTGTGTAAGAAGCAGGGACCAGGTAATATATTAAGAGTCTCTTCTTTCATAGAAAATCAATAATATATAGAAAATAAATTAATATATAATACCTGCACAAAATTTGCTAAAAATTATTATGTTGAGAGATTCGTCTAGTGATACGTTCGTGAAAAGGTTTTCAACGTCGAAACTTACTAAGCGATGTTCTGGCCCAAGTTCCATGGATCCGATGATTTCGACAAAGTGCTTTGAGTCCTTGACTTGCGATGATGACGGAAACGATCATTACCAAGGCGTTTGAAGATCTGTACAAACCAACTAGGCAGGAAGAGGACACCACGGTAGCAATTCTACTATTAGCGTATACTAAATGCCTGTCGGAGAAACATAGAAGAATTGCACACAGCTATGGAATCAGAATTATCTTCAAAAGCAACGACACATTGAGGAGCATGATAACAAGAACGAGGCCCAACGCACTAGCAATACCAAATAACTGTATATACAGCATACCATGTGAATGTGGCAATTTTACATTGGAGAGACAAAGCGACCGCTGGACACCAGGATTAAGGAACACCGCACAGCTACTCAAAGGGCAGAGGTAACGAAGTCTGGGTTAGTTAATCACGCATGGACCGAACACCATAATATCAACTGGGACCAGGCTAGAGCAATTCACAAGGAGGAGCACTGGTACAAAAGAAAATTCATCGAGACTGCATATATAATTTCGAACGAAAATTTAATTAGCGAGCCCAGCGTCCACATTAAAAATATTTGGAGAGCTCTTCTTCGGCCTTTGCCGCTCCGCATCACCGGCAACCAACCTCCAGGTACGACGACGCTGACTGGACCAGATAAGACCCAATGACCATAACCGGTGATGCATGACCGGTTAAGGGTATAATATAAATACGACCGATACTCTGAATTTCCTATCATTCACCTGATGATGATAGCAGATACACAGCTATTGAAACGTTGGAAAAGACGATGGAAATCCAAGGAAACTTCGAGGAACTGTTGTATTTGTTTTACCTCTCGTCACTAGATGGCGCCACTGTTAATTGAACAAAAAAAATTAAATTCCTTAATATCGCACTGTAGACTGTACTTCCTATAAGTATACTTCTGAAGGTAACGTACCAATTTTTCCACAAATTTTTTGGCGTTGATGTAGAATAACCAGCAATTTTGTTTCATAGTTGGCATCGTTTTAGATGTCATTTTACATTTGCCATTTGAATTCAGAAAAACTATAAACAGAATAACAATCATCAATTATTATTTTCAAAAAAGAGGTTTCACATTCAACAGCAATGATATAACATAATCAACCTAATCTATTTGTATGAACAAAGGTCAGAGTTATACAATGTGTAATGTTCTGAATATATAAACCGAGTAACACGACAGGAAAAATACATGAAACTTACCGAACAGTTAAAAGAAGTATGTAATGTAATAACATTTACATAACAGTGGATAATGTAAAGAAAAAGATTGCATATTTAAGAACCCAATTCTTCCATCAATATAATAAAATAAATAAATACTAGCTTTATAATTCAACAGTTGCCCATTTACAGAATAATATACAATTTAAATTATAAATTGAAGTAATTGAATTGTGATCGAAAAACTAAGGTAATTGCAAAAATAAAATAAAGGAAGCGAAGCATAAAAGCATACAATAAGGTAAAAATAAAAATTATAGCATAAAGCAGTAAAAGTTAAAATGTTGAAAGTAAGAATAAAAACTTGAACATTATATAAAATTATATGTAAAACTCCTACAAATTTTCCACTGCAGCCTTCCGAAGTTGACTGAGAGTACACGCGAAAATATCACTTGTAGAGCATAGTACATTCAAATTATAATTGGTGAACTCATCAGTATAAAGAAAACTACAAGTGGTACTAAAGCAGATTCTGTCTACGTACCTACATGGTGGTGTTACAAAATTCGAGTGTTTTTAACTACTAGTAATCATTAGAGATGGGCAAAGCTGCTAAATTTAAATAACAGTTGCTATTGTTATTGCTATTTGCAAATAACAACTGAAAATAACAGATAACAGTTACATTTTTACGCTGAAAATTGTTGTCTCTTGGAAAGAAACTGAAATATGCAAAATTCATCTGCGTTGGTTACTAATATGATAGAGATCTTCGTATTTAATATGATATAGAATATATTTGTAAAGACTCCTTATTCCTGCAATTTTGTATTTTTAAGAATAATATTAAGCTGCAAATCTTCTGCCGATTTATTTTTTATGCTTGGTAGTGTTGTTATGAAAATATTATATATCAAATTCTGGCGTAATTCTCAATTATATTAATAAATATAACTATCCAAACTGAGGGGATTATGCGAAGAGATTTTTTGGCATTGTTGCTAAGTCATTGTGTTGCAATAGGCTTTCTCAAAAACTAGAAAACTCACGTCATAGAAGGTGGTTATCTACTAATAAAGTACAAAGAAATATATCCCATTGACCCCAATTCCATACCTAAATTATACGATACTCTCACATTCAATGGAATCTGTTTTACAGAACAGGAATATATATACAGCCTTGACAACAAACAACAATTTACCTAGACATATAAAAAACAAAAAAGATAAGAGTGACAAAAATTCTAACACATGTGTAATCAGGTTGAACTGTGGGAGTTGCCCCAACTTCTACATTGGTCACACTGGAAGATCGTTCCATCCAAGATGGTGTGAAAACCTGAATGCTTTTGAAGATGACAACACAATAAATCTACATTACTTATTAACAGAAAACCATATACCTCAAAATACATCCCAAAGTTTAGATTTACAAAACAAAAGTAAAAAATTATATCTTCATGAATCCCTCGAAACCAACAAAAACAAAATTCTCCGAATTATTGAATGATCAAACTGATACCAATTCATCTCCCTTACTTAATCTGAACCACAGATCATACATCTGAACAACCAGTTTTAAATAATATTATATTATCCACATCTGTTGTTAACAATGTTTCATAAATGTATAATTTTCCTCGGAAATCGCCAGAAATAAGACGACACCTTTAATTATTTTATTACCGTATCTGAACTTTCTTTGTAAGTAATATAAATTTCCCATTCCTTGTATTTCCAATTTCTGATGAAGCCAGAATTGGCAAAACATGTCAAATTATAAATAAATAAAAAAGTGAAAATTTAGCCAAGCGTTTGTTGTTTTTAAGTAATCTTAACAATGAATTTTCATCAAGTGAAGACTGAAACAATCAACAAAGAAATATAATTTTGAAACATTTGTAATTACTTACTTCTTTGATTGGTACATATTTTATTTTCATACCGTGGTCAATATAAAGAATAGTCTTATTTGTGGTTAATGTTAATATTCGTGCTCTGTTAATATATGTTCCAATTCAATATTATTATGAATAATGATTTATGTATTACTAATAAATACTAAAGATTAATGTAAATAACTAATTCATTATACGTTAATATTGTAGAAACAATTTAAATATATTTTTTTCAAGAACATAAACCATTATATTAATAATAAAATATAAACCCATAATATAATTTCTAATACATATCAATCATAATATATTTCCAATTCCTTCATTTATAATTACATTGTCAAGATTTCAACAATGACAACGATGAACGAAAGTATATCTGAACGCTATTATTACATTTGCAAGATCAAACTCCTGTTAAATTTTTCAATAATGTTTTTCTGCTTGGCCTTTTAGCGCGTTCAGTACGAATCAGTTAACAGCTTTTGGTATTCAGTCTACGCTTTATTTTCAACAACTACGAACAGAAACGTTGAGTATGAAAACTGCTTTGTGATTTATCGGTCGAAACAGAACAACTGTTTTTTCACTCGTTTAGTTTTCGGCCGATCTGTTTTTGCTATTCGAAAAGGCAGTTGAGGTTAGGACTGTTTACGTTATTGTTCGATAAGCACTAAGCAGTAATGAACAATGAACGTATATCTGTTATCTGTTATTTTTAGTGGACAATAACAGTTGTTATTGTTATCGAGTAAATAATAGTTGTTTAATAGCAGCTATGTTAATAACGCCACATCACTAGTAATCATATCTGTGAAAGGCAAATACATTTTGAATATATAGAGGATGATAACATACCAGGTTCTTTCTGGACAGTCCTCTACACAATCACGAAAAAGAGGTGAAGATTATTTCGGAATACTAGAAAAGGCAGTAAATATAATGTCAAAATGTGAAACAGAATCAGGAAATGAATTTGCGGTATTATTTTCAATTGACATAAAATGAGTGAAACTCATTTTAATATTATATAGAATAAGAACTTAAAAAATGTTAAATTGTTGCTACCGTCGAATATATAGGTATATAATTTATTGTTTTGTATAAATGTTGTCTTTGTAATGATTTTAGCTAAGAACAAAATGAAGTTTTCTTTGACTTCTTGTCTTCAATTACTTATTCAGATAAACAAAACTATGTACAAGCACGTACTCAATATATAAACATATATTTCTTTGTAGATATATTTAATTTAAGAATTAAATTAGTATTCATACTTAATTCTTAACAAAATAGTAACAATGAGAGAAAAGGGAAAAATATCTCGTAAGAAGCTTTCGCTTCCATCGTTCAATCTCAAATGAATGCCGCTCTTTTTAGGGTTTCGTATATATAATATACGGATACCCTTATAATATCACTCCGGATTTCTGCCTCTGTCACATCACACCAATTTTCTCCTAAACTACTGGACAGAAGAGGTTGAAATTTGGTATCAGTGTATAGTTTGTATAGTATAGACCCGATCAGGAGTACATATCGTAAATGAAGGAATTTTGATTTTAGGGGTACTTCTGGGGGAAAAAACTAAAAAAATCGTCCGCCCCCCCCCCCATGATCACCGAAACTACTAAGGCAAAAAATTTGAAAAATATGGGAAATATAGATCGTTGCGCGAACTTTACATGATAAAATAAGGAGAAACCATTATTATTAATTTTGGGGGGCACATTATAGAATTAAATGAAAATTTAATTAAAGTTTATTAGTAAAATAAAACTCTAATGTTAATTTTTGGGGGCCAAATTAGAAAATTAAATACATATGTATTCTTATAAAAATCAAGCGCATCCTGAAGCAGATAAAATAAAAGGTCTATGTGTAGAAAATGAAAGTGTGATTTTTTTATAATTTTAAAACGCTTCTTTTAAAAGATATTAGGGTAAATATAAGAAAATGCACTCATTCCCTGCTTGTCTGAAACTGGAATATTAGAATCTTGAAGGTGGTATGGAACCCTTAGTATGCGAGTCCAACCCGCACTTGACCAAATTATTTTAACTTTAAGATCCGTTCTTCATTGGTTCATCTGTAATTTTGTTCCACGCACACTATTTTTAGAACTGCGCATGAAAAATACCAATTTTAACTCATATTGATTCCATAATTCCAATTCTAATCCATTCTAATCTTGGACACACTTTATAGCTTTATCTCCAGAAATACATATCTGAAAGATCTACCTATTTGCCCAATGTAGCTAATTTTACATAATTAAAATTTGAAAATTGCTGGCTTCTATCTCATGATATTAACAAATAGCGAGAACCGCTACTCTTTGCCGTTTCAATTTGTTATCTTCCCACGATAACCTAATTATTTTTAACAACAATATATACTTTTGATAACATCGACACTATAAATATTATTGTAGAACGATAATAAACACCTCCATAACTCGTTTTTCCCAATCCTACAAAGTTCCTATCTCCCGGTAACAGGTAGCTCAGTTCCCATCCGATTTGATATCTATATCAATGATTTATTAAAGACTTCCTCTTCGCGTTCCCAACTGGCTGTTATAATAATCAAGGAAGGTTGTATATATAAAAAAAACGCCATTCAATACATTCATGAAACGTTTCTATTAGGCCCGAGGGCGTTCGATCGCGTATTTATAATTAATGAAAAAAGGAAATGAAAAAGGAGACGTTGTTGGGCGCCGATTCATCCGTCCTACCTGCTTTTTCGAAGTGCGCGCGTCGTACAGTTAGAATACATTAGTTATGCGCTATTAATGTTATTAATTGACGAATATCTATAATATTACAGATCGTTAAATCCGGCGATCGGAACGAGAGAGGAAATCGTTAATATTCTTGAATTTGAT
Organism: Octodonta nipae; assembly: GCA_034190945.1. Classification (NCBI taxonomy): domain Eukaryota; kingdom Metazoa; phylum Arthropoda; class Insecta; order Coleoptera; family Chrysomelidae; genus Octodonta; species Octodonta nipae. Next base: position 54,916,998 of record CM067216.1, read on the forward strand.
CGAGAGATTAATAAGTGGTACTTTGGCAGCAAAAAAAAGTCAAATTGCTTTTTTTAAGTGCAGGATTCGACGGATAAGCTTTAATGACTTTTTTAAAGCGCGTTTTTTTCAAGTTTTAATAATGGCTTTAGGAAATCTATTAAATTATATTGAGTTTTTATACAGTACCATATGATTACCAAAACATTTTACACATTATAAATCTGCCAGTGTATTAGATCTGGTAGATTGACTCCTAAAACTGACAGGAAATAAATGAAATTCGTTCTACCATTCCAGTTGGAAATGGTTTGAACTCTTTGCGTGACAATGTTTTTATTTAACATTGCTGATATAAGGACAATTTGGTAAGCCTGTGACTTTTTGAATGGAAGGTATATTAGTCTAAGAGATAGAGCCGGTTTTTGCTCGTCATCAAGAAAATGGACAGAGTGTATCGTATTAAGTTCAATTCCTGAACTACATGACGTTTCTAGGCAGGCGCCAGTGGAAGTGATAACCGAGGATAGTTACAGGGGGTGAAAATGGTAATTTTTTTTGGTCATGCTCATCATCCAGTAAACGTTCCAAAATTGGCTGCATACAAGATTGTGATGCATTTAAGCAAATTCCCGAGAGGCGTCTGTCTAGAGCATTACCATCAAGCTGGCGGACAGGGGTAAATTTGTACTTAAAAGGATAGGGGTGACATGCCAATATCATGTTGCATTCTGATGCAGTAATAAAGCTCAAAACTTGATGTTAAACAGGTCAGGAACTATGTTCAGCATATCATTGCAGACACTGAGTAGATTTTCCGTTGTTACTTACACCCTAAACTTAACGAAAAGCCACAATCATAATCTTCGTCACTAAGTAAAAAGAACGCCATTTGCACCATTTTTTTACTTACACAAAAGAAATCATAATCCAAAAGGACTTACAGTTAAATGACATCAATATATTTTTCATGACGTCATTAATGTGGTCTGATTTCAGATTCGTAATCAGATTTTGAAATTTGGCAATTTGAAAAAAATCAACCAATCTACTCCCAATTTGGGGGTTTTCGACGTCGATGATTACGATTATGAAATCAATTTTTGAAAATTTTCAGAACAAGTAGTGGCCAAGTTCAACGTCAAATTTGTTTTTAATTTGGAATACCCTCTTTGAATTAGTCATCTTTCGGATCAGGATTAAAAACATCGATTACCGTTAATTGGTTGTGCATCGATTGGTTGACTATTCAAAAAATTGGTCCGCCATTTTGGATTGTGAATTTTGAAAAACTGATTTCAGATTCGAAATCAGCTATGTCGAAAACCCCCGTACACCTAATTTAGCTATAATTGGTTGATTTTTCAAAAAAACTTTGAACTTTGAATCACCAGGAATATCAATTTCAAGGTCATGGTCAAACTCATATTCGGACATGAAATTTTCCGCTTTTTCCTAATCCTTAATAAAAAATGTGGCTTCGCATTTAAAAAAATTGTATATGACGTCATACACACCACATTAATGATGTCATGAAAAATATATTTATGTCATTTAGCTGTACGTCCTTTTGGATTATGATTTCTTTTGTGTAAGCAAAAAAATGATGCAAATGGCGTTCTTTTTACTTAATGACGAAGTTCACCTCTATTTTTGATAAGTTTACCCCTGTCCTCCCGCTTGATGGTAACGCTCTAGGCAGACGCCTCTCGGGAATTTGCTTAAATATATCACAATCTTGTATGCAGCCAATTTTGGAACGTTTACTCAATGATGAGTATGACCAAAAAAAATACCATTTTCACACCCTGTAACTATCCTCGGTTATCACTTCCACTGGCGCCTGCCTAAAAAAGTGATGTAGTTCAGGAATTGAACTTAATACGATACATTCTGTCCATTTTCAGGATGACGAGCAAAACCCCGCTATATCTCTCCTACTATATTTCTCGACAAATAATTGTAATTTCTCAACATAGTCTCATTTTAGCTCGACACGTTTGGTACAACATTTTTTTACAATTTTTTTATTCCTCAAGTCTCTCTTAATAGGTGTTTGTTTCAACGGTGACCCCTTAATTCGGCCCAAATCTGTTACCGTCGAGCCATTTCCTCAGGTTTGTGAATAGTCTGGAAAATATCGTGGATAGCAGCTCATAGACCAACTTAGGGATTCTTGCCATAGTGGCCACAGTCGTGTGCACCCGAGCAATATCTTGTTAGAACTGCACTTTTCTTCTTGCTTCAAAACATTGAAAGTGTCCAAAAGCTCTGAATAATATTCGGCGATTATTGTGTTACACTTTTTAAGAAAATCGATGTGTCTTGATTGTTCTTTGGACTCTAGTGTGTTGAGATAACGAAACTGTTCATCTAGGATTGCGACTAAACATGACCCAACACTCCGTTGAATTGGTCATCAGGTTGCATTTATGGTTGAGTTCGAACAATCGCGCCACCCATCGTGCGGATAGATTTTTCGTGTCCTAATAATCATGTAAAATGAGATGTAGCCGTCTGAAGCCTTAGCCACCGAACTGACTTTCATTCTCCTATCGTCCAATATCATTTCTTGGATCTTCTCGACTATTTCTGGCGTATCGACCTCTTTTGACTACCTGAACATTCAGCGTCACTTGTGCTGGTATGGCTCAAAGGACAGTAAAGCAGTTGTTAAACTTTGAACTTGAAAGTGTAGAGTCCCCATAGTATTTACCAATCATTTCCTTGTTTTTTCCATTTTTATTAAAATTCACAAGGTTATCTGTTTTCAGTTGCTGTCAAACACTAAGGTTGACTGTCATAGACGCGTAGAAGAGTCGTCTTGCAGCGACGATTCATATTCGCCTTTAAGAAGGTACACGGAGCGTACATCGAAATAAAAAATAATTTGGTCAAGTGCGAGTTGGACTCGCATACTTAGGGTTCCATACCACCTTCAAGATTCGAATATTCCAGTTTCAGACAAGCAGGGAATGAGTGCATTTTCTTATACTTACCCTTATATCTTTTAAAGGAAGCGTTTTAAATTTATAAAAAATATATTTTTATAAATTTTTTATAAATTTTATCTGCTTTAGGATTCGCTTGATTTTTATCACAATACATATATGTATTTAATTTTCTAATGTGGCCCCCAAAAAGTAACATTAGAGTTTTATTTTACTAATCAACTTTCAGAAATGCCTTTTATAATCTACTGTCTGAGTTTTGAGGCTCTGTAGATTGCAAGAAAAACGGCAAAATAGGTCAAAGTGTAAATTATAAATTATTAAATCTGTTATTCAAATTATTTAAAAATATAAATAAAATATATTTTTCAAATTTTAAATAGTGTAGTTTCTAAAGTGGGAATTAAGTCGATGTTTAATATTTTTAATATCTTTTATACAAATGATTTAAAAATATGTTATATTTGTAATTCACATAATGAGCCTTTTATCTGATATCTGATGCGTTTGAAAATTGAATCTTTATTTTCCATTTAATTGTATAATTTGTCCCTAAAATTACTATGGGGGTTTTCTAGTAAGTTATTTTCCGTTTAGGGATTTTTTTTCATATTTTTCCTATAAACAAAAAAAAAGAGGTCTTAGAGTTTGGGGAATAACGGGGAGAATGGGTAATTTTTTAAAATATTTTTTAATATATTTTAAAATATTCATTTTTAAAAAATTAAAAAAATATATTTGTACCTATTCGTCATAATCCCTGGGATTTGATATATTACATGACCCGTTAGAAACAATTATAATTTTTTATTTTCCATTTAATTCTATAATTTGCCCCCCTAAATGAATATTAGGGGTTTCTTCTTATTTTTCCAGTAAAGTTCAGGTGAGGGGCTATACTTCCAGTTTTTCAAAATTTTTCAGCTTATGGTTTCGGAGATAAGGGGGGGGGAATGGGTAAAATTTTTTATATTTTTGTTAATATCTTTTAATTAATTTATTTCATAAATATGGAAAAAATATATTTGTTTTCTTCATAATGAGCCCTTTTATTTGATATATAACATGCTGGGTTAGAAACAATTTTAATTTTATATTTTCCATTTAATTATATAATTTGTCCCCCAAAAAAAATATTAGGGGTTTTTCCTTATTTTTCCAGTAAAGTTCAGGTGAGGCGCTATACCTACATTGTTTTTTCAAAATTTTCCAGCTTATGGTTTGGAGATATGGGGGGATGGGTAAAATTTTTTATATTTTTGTTAATATCTTTTAATTAATTTATTTTAAAAATATGAAAAAAATATATTTGTTTTCGTCATAATGAGCCCTTTCATTTGATATATAACATGATGGGTTAGAAACAATTTTAATTTTCCATTTAATTCTATAATTTGCCCCTCCCCAAATAAATATTAGGGGTTTCTCCTTAATTTCCAGTAAAGTTCAGGTGAGGGGCTATACCTCCTTTTTTTTCAAAATTTTCCAGCTTATGGTTTCGGAGATAAGAGGGGGATGGGTAAAATTTTTTATATTTTTGTTAATATCTTTTAATTAATTTATTTTAAAAATATGAAAAAAATATATTTGTTTTCGTCATAATGAGCCCTTTCATTTGATATATAACATGATGGGTGAGGGGCTATACCTCCATTTTTTTTCAAAATTTTCCAGCTTAACAATCTTTTAATTAATTTATTTTAAAAATATGAAAAAAATATATTTATTTTTGTCATAATGAGCCCTTTCCATGATGGGTTAGAAACAATTTAATTCCATTTGCCCCCCGCCCAAAATAAGTATTAGGGGTTTCTCCTTAATTGTCCAGTAAAGTTCAGGTGAGGGTCTATACCTCCATTTTTTTCAAAATTTTCCAGCTTATGGTTTCGGAGATAAGGAGGGGGGTGGGTAATTTTTTTTATATTTTTGTTAATATTTTTTAATTAATTTATTTTAAAAATTTGAAAAAAAATTGTTTTCGTCGTAATGAGCCCATTTGATATATAATATGATGGGTTAGAAACAATTTTAATTTTATATTTTCCATTTAATTCTGTAATTGGCACCCCCAAAATTAAAAGTAGAGGTTTCTCCTTATTTTTCCAGTAAAGTTCAGGTCAGAACCTATAAATCTATTTTTGTTCGAAACTTTACGTTTTATAGTTTCGGAGATAAGGGGGGGGAATGGGTAAATTTTGGTATATCTTTTTAAATAATTTTTTTTAATATGAAAAAAATATATTTGTGTTCCTCAGAATGAGACTTTTCATTTGATATATTACATGATGCGTTTGAAATTTTTTTTATTTTTAAATTTTTATTTAATTCTATAATTTGCCCCCCAAAATTAATATTAATGGTTTCTCCTTAATTTTTCTGTAAAGTTCAGGTGAGGGGCTATACCTCATTTTTTTCAAAATTTTCCAGCTTATGGTTTCGGAGATAGGAGGGGGGGGTAAATTTTTTTTTATATTTTTGTTAATATCTTTTAATTAATTTATTTTAAAAATTTGAAAAAAATATGTTTGTGTTCCTCAGAATGAGACCTTTCATTTGATATATTACATGATGCGTTTAAATTTTTTTTATTTTTAAATTTTCCTTAATTTTCCTGTAAAGTTCGGACAACGCTCTATATTTCCTATTTTTTTCAAAATTTTAGGCTCAGTAGTTTCGGAGATCAGGGGGGGAACGGTCGATTTTTTTAGTTTTTCCCCCCAGAAGTACCTCTAAAATCAAAATTTTTTCTTTTACAATATGTACTCCTGATCGGGTCACCAAACTATACATCGATACCAAATTTCAACCTGTTCCGTCCAGTAGTTTAGGAGAAAATGGCTGTGATGTGACAGAGGCAGAATTCCTGAGTGATATTATAAGGGTATCCGTATATTGTATATACGGAACCCTAAAAAAGAAGAAGATTCTGAGTGCATCCCTATATCCACAGAAATCATAATAGGAGATTAACCATTGCAGCGAAGGAGTTGTTACAATATAAATAAACCTGTTACATCCTTTCACGAATAGTCCTGTAAGGTATTATTGTACAAACACAGGTGATTTTCAATTAATTGCAGAAATTTCGTGGTTTTATCAGCCGCTATTTCGTAAAAATACGATCGTTCAACCTACAAATGCAGCTAAGCGACTGACACCACAGATCATACAATAAAGATAGATGGGCAACTCAATGTTAAAAATGTGTCACATTTTGTCCCATGACAGGTTAGGTTTAGCATCAAAAGCATCTTAACAAATTCTTCAAGTACTAAATTTGACGTTTGTTGAATTTGACAGATCATCACCATACTAAAAGAAGGAATCTGCAGTTTCTGGTGCCAAATGTCACCAATAGGGGGCTGTACCATCGAATTATTTTTGTGTTCTTGGGAAATAACACCACAATCGAAACAAAAAACTGTATATTCAATGAAAAACCAAATTTTGCTTGAATATACAAATTTTTGTTTCAATTGTGGTGTTATTTATTTTATTTATTTATAAGAATATAATAAATTTAACATTTAGAAGACAATGTACCATCAAAATAAATGAAACTAATATTGAAAATATATTTATTTATTTACAAAAGATAAATTAACAAATACAGTTAAAATGACACTATTTATTTATACATTAAAATAATTCATAACAAAAACTGTACAAATATTAATATTATAGGTATATACAGTGAGTGATGTGTTGGAAATACATCAAATGATTCAGTTAAAAAAATGCACAAATGGTTGGAGTATTGAGTATTTGCAAAGTGCATGCGTCGATCACCACTACCAAAATCTACAATTCCAACCATATGTATGATCTTTTGAAAAATTATAAGTAAGGCCACAACTTAAAGATACTTCATCAAACATTAATATACAATATTTCTCTTTTTCTGTTAATTCTTCAATAATTTTATTTAAATTTTTGAAGATCTGTTGATTATAGCCACATTTGAAGGGAACAATATTAACAAGATTACTGAGATTCTTAGAGATGGTAAACTAAAAACTTTTGAAAGAAATCTATATAGCTTTTGGCACTTTGTTTATACACTGATAATGCAAATATTTTATCATCTAATGAAAAGCGTCTTCCCTTCGGTTTTAACTTTTGATTCCTCATTTGACTCAAAAAGAAATTTATGGTTGTACTATTAACATTTTTCAAATACCTTAAGTCACATTGCTTCTGATGCAGTAGCTGTAAACGATGTTTGGTGTTCATTTTGCTAGCTCTTCTGGCTATTCTCTTCCACTTCAACAGTTGTTTTCTAAGGTTCGGGCTACTTGGATTTGAAGATGTTCCTTACCACCACTCTTTTTTGGTATGCTGTCAAATACAGCAAAATGTTATGATTTATTCAAGAACCACTAAAAAATACTTACTCTTGTGTACTTGACTCTGTGACTCTACTGCAGGTTGCATCTTAGTGCAATACAAATGATCATCCTCAAATGTCCTGGTACTGCTACATGCCTGTTCACTCACATAATATGTAGCTTGTTTTTCTTCAGCAGAGTCTATAAAACTATCTCCTGCAGTTCTCTCATAACCATAAATGAAATACAAATCAGTATATGAGGAAAAAGTACCAAATACATCAAAATGTTGATTTATTCAACAATCACTAAAAGACTTACTCTTGTGTGCTTGTTTCTCTGACTCCACTGCAGGTTGCATCTTAATGTAATACAAATGATCATCCTCAAATGTCCTGGTACTGCTACATGCCTGTTCACTCATTTAACTATGTATAAATACACCAAGAACGGAATTGTATCAAAATACCAGCACAAATTAGAAAAAAAATAGAGAGCGATTGATGGCTGATGGCTTTAGCTTTCACAGACATAAATCTCATAAGCAATGGCCGACAAAAACATTTATTCAAGCCTAATCATACAATAAAGATAATGGCCGATAAAAAAGATCACATTGTGTCTGTCACCTGTCACTTGGGCTAACTGTCAAAAATAGTACTTGAAGAATTTGTTAAGAGGGCTACGATCAAACACCATTACAGTTCACCGACAGCTGGACCAACATCACCTATCTGAGTTACCACCCCCTGACTGACACTGCTATACGCCAGGCTACAGTTCTGTGTAAAAACACAGGTGAGCAGCACAAAAGCGTATAGGTTTCGTATGTCGTATCTAATCTTAGATATAGCCTGTCATGTACAAAATCGAGGCAACGCTAGAAAGAGAGGGCAATAGAGACAGTAACAGGCTATTTCACTTAGTGGGTGGAAGCAACCAATGAAACACCATGCTGGACGTATTTCATTGGAAGCAGCTCCCAACCGAGTGAAATAGCCTCTTGCTCTCTCTATTGCCCTCTCTCTCTTTAGTCTTACCACGACATTTGTGCATGACAGGCTATATCTAGAAGGTACATGATCTAAGCATCTAATACGCATGTACTTAGCGCATGTATGACGATATGCTCCGTGTGCAGAAAGCCTAATGTAGCTTGCTCAAATTTTGACAGGTGTCTATTCATAAATGGTAATTGACGGCAGCAGTGTTCCGTTTAAAATTACTACACGGTAAATTCAAAAAGTACCAATCCTTATATTTTTCCTACCTGTAGTAAAGAACTATACTTTGTTTAAGGAATATTTTTAAATATTATCACAATTATCATTCCTAGTCAGGAAGTGGTGCAGATAGTTAGTGACCAGCTCCCACAAAACCTTGGTGTGCTTGCAGTACCCAAAGTTACCTCGAAATACAAGATAGAACACGACGACGACACAAACAATGAATTCCAACAAACAAGTATGAATAATAAGTCAAAGTTGCTACTTGAATTGTCTGGAATTATGTAGGAAGTGGTTTTATTGTTTTTCCTTTTTTTGCTAGAACATAATTCGGTTAAAGGTCTAAAATGACTGGAGATTTTTCAATCCAGCAATCAAAATGAAGGACGAAAATAATATAGAATATTCCATCCAAAATTTAAACTTGATTGATGCGATGATGGAGAAAAAATGAGCAAAAAGTAAATCTTGCAATACAAAAGTTTGTAAAAATTCAGATATAAGAAAGAAAACCTACAAAAAATACAAGAGATAGAGAGACTACGTAGATTCCCTTATGCCATTTAAATCTAGATAGATTAACTGCAAAAATCATAGCCTTATATTAAATGAGATGACAGCATGATCTTGATCAAAGGTGTTTATTCACCTTAGTCTGCTGTATAATTTAATCACACTTAAATATGTATTAAAGTTCATTCTTATATCTTCTCGAAAAATATTTTTTAACATTTTATGGTTTCTTTAAGATTCCGGATGTCAAATCACCATGTCGAAAGTGCTCTAGAAATCATAATTTTGAATCGAATATGATGTTCAAAATGGGCAGACTGTGATCTGTCCTTTCCAGTGGCTCTCAAATGCCAAAATAGCATATACCAAAACCATTTGATAAATTCGATTCACCTCGATCTATAAATACACCTTTATTATAGCTTCACTTATCAGCTTTAGCCTAGCTATGATCCTACCTTTACAAAACAATTATAACCAAAACCTCTTTTTACCACGCAAACATAATTGCTAATAGGAATTGTTTCGGTATATAAATATAAAATTTGTTACAAATTTGTTTACACCCGCTCCTACCGAATCCTAGCATAACGCTCTTTTGAAAAATAAAAACATATTGTGTCAACATAACCTCAATTGGTCAAGTCATTGACAAGTTACATAATAACTAACACATTACAATGAATATATTTATATTTTAAATATGCGCATAATTACACTAATAGAACAACTCAAGCTAGATATTATTCTAAAATTGAAATAATTGTCAATACTTTTATTTGAAATACGAATTCTGGTTTTCGCGATTTCAATTTATTCTTAAGACTACAGATTTTTTTTTAGTTAATTTCCTGTTTTGAAAATATCAACGATTTAAAAAAATCTGAGATCCTTCATTTGATATGAATTTACTTTGCAATCTAAATTTATTATTCTTTCCAGGTATCTGAGTCACCAGAACCACAAAAACCAACTGTTCAACCCGTGAGCAACACACCGCCACCTCAACATCACATAACACCCGCAGAAATCCACCCCAAAACCAACGGCATCGATTACTCCACCACCAACTACCAACCCACGCCGAAGGAGATGCCCAAGCCGGCGCCCCGTCGCTTCACGACAACCAGCAGCAGCAGCGAACACTCCCCGACCACCCCGAAACCACCTCCGCAGACGGCAACCACCAACCACAAGAAAGCTTCTTCATCGAATTCATCGCTCGACGAAGACGTTCAGGTACTACCAAGGCCCATCACGAACGAAGAGTTTCAAGCGATGATCCCACCACACTTCCTCAAAAAACCCACCACCACCACCACTAACAGCCGCCCCAATTCTACCTACCATCCCAACTCGAGCCGCCCGAACTCCGCCCACTCGTTTTATCCCGCCCCCGAGAACGCGTGCGACGCCAAAAACCCCGCCGATTCGATTTCGGTCACCACGGTAACGATAAAGAAGCCCGATCCGATCGAGCTGCCCCCGCCGCCGACGGGGCCCGGTCGCGTCACCGAAACCATCACCAAGAGTACGTTTACTGAAACTGTGGTGACCAGGATCACGGACAATGAGTTGGTAGCTCCGTTGATCATTGAGGTAGGCGGCCTGCCCTCAATTGGGCGGCTGATTTAACTTTCACAAGTCTTTTGTTCTAATCCTGATCTTTCATTGGGGCAGTCTTGCATCTCGCCTCGATAAAATCTGTTTTGCATGGTATCGCTATTTTAAGAATTTGGAAACTAATGGTAATTGCTTTTTTGGAATAGTACACATTAGTTATTAGAGCAAAATTGAACGCATATTTGGACATACAAATTAACAGCAGCTTGCTTATGCAATTACTTCAGTAACAGTTTATAGATAACAACTGGTCTTATTCACTTATATGACAAGTGATGAAGGAATTCTAAAGTGGTCAATCGAAAAGTTGTAGATAACCTTCAAGATGGTGATTGTCACAAAGGAAAACAGGAAAAACCGATGAAATATGGATTTCATTTCAAAAATTCATAACCTATAATGCCGTTTAATTTTTTCCGTCGCCAGCTGTTTGTTCGGGTCGTGTAAAAAATGAGACGTTATAACAATATTCACTAGGATTGTATAATCAGAATATATCAAAAATATTTTTAAATGTGCCAGAGGAGCAATGACAGTGGCTTTTTGAAAAAGTTTTTATTGGGTTTTCCGACTTATTTTAAAAAATTTTTGTTTCTTTTTAACTTATTGAGAACTTTACGATCCCTCCACCATTTTTTATAATATAATAACAAAATACAAATACATTTTTTTAAATAATTGACTATTACTTAAATGATATGATGACACAAGCCGTTTGCTGTTAAATTCTGTGTCTCATGATTGTGAATGACATGTAGACATTTTTTAAAAAATTGCAAATGTTCTAAACAATGTCCCAAAACCCGAAATTCTTCCACTATATTATTTTTTACTCAATTAAGATGTAAAAATAATGCTTAAAACTATTGATGTGAATACCTAACTCGCGGCACAAAATCCCTATTTTTAGAAAAAAATTAAACTCTTAAATATGGAAAAACCCGAAATTTATTAGAATGAACAATAATTTTTCATTTTTTTCCCTTATTTTGTTAATCAAGATTATTTCCAGTTTGTTGTATCTATATACAAAAAACTCAAATTAAAAACCCTAATTTGTTTCCACATTTGGAAACCATTTTTTAAAGCGTTTATAAAAAATTTAAATTTGGTTTCCGTATTTTTTCCCCAAAAAAAAAATTTAACTGAATTGTTTGGTTCTATAATCGCTGAATAATTCATAGAAATATCTATATTTCATTTTTTTCCTCAATTGTTAGGAAATTTGTAAACAAGTGCATTGTTCTCAAATTTATTTAGTCATGTGTGCAATTTTTGATACTACAACATATGAAAACATACGAAATTATTTAAAAAATATTAAAAAAATCCCCCAAGTGATACATAGTCGCTTTTATTATTGGTTAATATCTATAAAGAACTAGAAATTATCCCAAATTTTTTAGGAAACGATTTTTTCATTGAAAATCATTTCACGGATGAAACTGTTGCAAGAATTTTTTATTATATCACAAATAACGTAAACAACTGTTTGTTTTTGATAGGTGGATTTGGTTTTTCAATATTTACATGCCCTAGTTTAATAAAATACTGAACAATAAAAAACATATAAACAGAGATCTTTTTTAAACTTTTTGAACGAATGATTCCAGAAATTGAAAAATATCGAAGATTTTGGTTTGAAAATTGCAGAGGTTTTAATACAGATTTACGAATTGGACAAAATAACTTAAATGAACAAAAACATGAAGGATTATTGTTTATTCATTTCTAAATGTTATCTTATTTTTTTCTTTATTATTGCATATTTAATATGACAGGTTAGTTTTTTTGTAAATATTGGCTACTCGTGCATAGCGCAATGTATTCAAAAAACGACCATTTAATTTATGATACTCTGAAAATATTATTCATCATTAAAAAAATATATATATTATGAAAGTTTGATCCCCTAATATTAATATTAAAGGGTGTATGTACCGTTAGTTACGACTATTGGTTTTTTGACAGTCATCCCATTTTTTCCGCAAAACTCAAATTGTTATTGATCAAAATACTCTTGGGGGAATTTAATACTCTACAAAAAAGGTTTTGTAATATTTTTCATTAAATTCGCCCCTTTTAAAGTTATTGGACGTTGAAATTAAAATCAAAATTCCTTTTGAATATCGATTAACTTTAAAAGTATTGAATTTAATGAAACATTTTGTAGAGTATTAAATTTTCTTCAACAGTAAGTATTTTGATCAGTAAAAATATTAATATTTCTGGTAGTTACAAAAATCCCAAATCGAAACAAATCAAATCAATGTTTAAGGCACCATTACAGGGAAAATTTATAAAGAGAGCTTTTTTATAGGGAATAGAATTTCCTTTAAGAATATACAGGGCTCAAATTGCAAATTGTTATTTACGAGTGTTGGGTAAAAAATGCGGTTACTGTGTAAAAAATAATAGTCGTAACGATACACCTCTTATTATTAATATTAAGGGCTCAAACTTTCAGGATATTTTTTTATTATCATGAATAATATTTTCACAATATCGTTAAAAAATGGTCTTTTTTCGGCCCAGTCTAATTCACATCCCCCGTTTTCTGCACTATTTTTACTTCTAAATTAAAACTATAAATATTGTGGTAGGGTTTTTGGAGTTGGGACTATATTTATAAACTATTCCTGCTCTTTGAAGATCTTTTTTAATTGTGCCATATCTGAAGTAATGTTAAAGATATTGATAATTTAATTTTCTGAAACGCCTAGTGGAATTGGTAAAAAGCATATTGTTGACTATGTTACTAATGGAAAGGGTTAAAATGTTTTGTTCCTTAGTCACTTAAACAGACAGTTTTCCAATTATTGATTGCTAAATTACGTAATAAATTTATGTGTAGGATTTATTACGTTTCTTTGTTATCAGATGTTTAAGTCTTCACAATTGTTTTTCGCATTTATGCTCGGAACTTTTGTTCTTAATTGACGTCGCAAATACATATTTATAATATCCGTTTGAAATCGATTTTACAGTATGAAGCAAATAAAATGAATAAATAAGTTATTTTTTAAATCGGTGAATATTGAAGAAATTATCTTCGAACCGGTTAGTATATGTTTTCAATTGTTCTCGTTATTATTATTTACTTAGTTTTATTTTATATCAATTTTCTATTTTGCTAGTTTATATATAAGGCCATACCTTTACCAACCTCTGCATTTTATTTTGTGATCATTGATATTTACACTACATTGTCTGTATACAGTAAGTCACTAATTTTTCTTGGTATTACTTTAATCTTATTAAATCATTGTTTCCTTCAAACTGCACCTACCTTATGCTTCTGGATTTTTTTAAGAATAATCATTACCACACTTATAGAATACTTTGTATATATGAAATTCCTGATACTTTCAAAGTTTCTGTTATTTTCACCAAAAAATGTATTATTGATATACCAAATTTTGGCTGAATGAGTAGATATACAAACAAAAGTGTCCAATTTGGAGGTAATAACCCAGAGGTGATAATTCAGATGTCGTTTCTTCAATAAAAACTCACTGGAGGGGGTGTTTTATAGGCTTGTTAGTCTATGGGGTGTTAATGTTGATCCGTGGCTACTAACTTTTTCGTTTCTCGTTAGATTCGGGTTAACACAAAGGAAATGTTGCCAATGAAAAGTTTTCTACAATTGAATTTCCAAATTGAGCCTCATTAGGTCCAACCACTTCTTCTTCAGCTATTATCTGTCTTTTGGAAATAAGCTGTGCCACTCCAGTCTTCAGAGTGGTGTGTAACATGTCCTAAACCCATTGCCACTTCAAAGGAAATATTCTCATGGTCACATCCTGAACTTGAGATACCTGTCTGATTAGTTTGTAGATTTTTATCTCCATCCATCTTGGCACACTTATGTATTGTTCAGAGTTCTTTTTAAAACTCACACCTTACACCGATTTACGAAATATTATTTTTTTTCCTTTCATTTGCACTATAATGTTCTTCATGCACAAACTATTTTATTTTCAATATCCGATCTGTTTTTAGATAACCCTTTAAAAAATAATTTATGAAAAACTGATTTTATCGATACAGCGACATGCCAACCGTACGACGCATGCTAACTTGGTACTACCGCAATATAGATTTGCATGTTTCCTTGTAACTGCATGCAACTGTTTGTATGCTTTTTGGGACATCGGTATTTCAGAAAAGGCCTTTAGTAAGTAAAAGTTGAAAGCTGGCAACCCACATCAGTAAGTATAATGCATCGTATGTGTAAAATAAATAATCTAGGTACTTAATAAAAATATTACGTTTTAAAAAGTGTAAATAAGTATTGGCAACAATGTCGATAAAAACGCTTCAGTAAATTAATTAGGGATTAGTCATTAGAAAGAAATAGATTTTTACTAACGTATCTATCTTTTTGATAACAATTTTTATTGTTTCATTCCTTGGTAATCAATGAAACATATGCAAGTTCCAAGAAATATTGATAATACAGTGTTCCTATGAAATCTATCATTAAATATAGACTAGAATCTAATTCATTTAAAGTTGTCATGTAACATATCTCCGTTGCAATCGTGATAATTGGTTAAAATCTGAACAGAAATTTCCACTCAAAACTCATAATCCAATCAATTGGTATCTGAAATTGATTTGAGTCATTATACACTATGAAAGGGTATAAAGTTAAATTACATAAAAGGTTTGCCAATCGAGATTACACAAAGGGATTAAATAATTTCATACAAGTTTCCCTAAAGTACGTTTCAATCAACGTTTCATCCAAAGGATGATGATTGAAGTGGTCTAAATGCTTTCGGCTATGAATCGTCTGTCGTCGTTTCGGAATAAAAATAATTCAATCAGTTATTTCCTTCTATCAATAAACCCTCTATTGACTAAAAAATTGTTTCTTTGAAATAGTAGCAACATTACAGCAGCAGAAATATATACAACTTTTTTTCCTCAATGTGGTGGTACCTCTCCAGAGAACCAAAAAGAAACTAAAAGTACTAAAAATACGCTTCAGAAAACAACTGTTATAGTATAAGTTTTAAACCAAATCCCAGATAGTCTTAGTATTTTCGTTTGCAGATTCATAAACAAATAATTTCTTCTTATTCCAAAATTTCAAGAATTAGGAGCTTGGAAGTTTCTCATACTGCAGTGAAACATGGCGATATGAACCCTAGTGTTGTTTTAAATCACAAATTTATTTTTTAAGGGGCAATAATAGTCCTAGAATAGCACTTCCTGTACTTTATCATTTAGGTTTGATAACTTTAATAAGAAACGCCCAATTTTAGAAAAATGATTTTTAAAAACCGCATATCAAACTTCCTTCTGTCACTTATTTGGCAGAATCCGGATTAGTGATGTGTGCCTGTTTGAAGAAATATGCCGTACGTAACTTAAACATGTATTTTTCCATTAGTAGCATCCTGTAAATTTGTCTTAAAGTTACCTTTACTGTAACATACAACAGTTTTTTGTTGTCAGATTAATACGTTTTTTTTTGGACTTATTTTTAAAATTTTCAAATACCAGTTAAGCTTAACTAAAAAGGCCATTATAAATTCTATTTACAATTTACTTTATTTATATAACAATTCGACAAAAATTCTGGTAAGTCTATTAAGTCTTCATAAAAACTACTCCAGTTTTAAATAGAAATGACCAATATCTACCCAGATGTATCCAGATAGAATACCATACATGGTTACACCGTAGATTCGGTACAAACTGCAAAAAAATATTGAAAAACTGAACTGAACTAGCAATATACGTACAGGGCGGGCTACTATAAATGATGGACCCATTTTTAAAAATCCTTACTAATTAAAGTACAAATCTAAACTGAACTATCTTTATTGCAATGGAAAGAGAAAGTTTCAGAGTTTCGGCGACGTATTGAAGAAAGTTTTGTTCGGAGTCCAAGTAATTTTGGGTACCGAGATCGCCTGATCTCACCCCATGTGACTACTTTTATGGGGTTATGTTAAAGCAGATGTTTACGTTCCACTTCTACCAATAGGTCTGAACAAACTGCTGAACCGTACAATAGACACACTTGCTTGTGTGTGGGACGAGTTCGGCTATACAGCATAGATGTTTGCCGTGCAGCAGGGGTGGACAAATTGAACATTTATAATGTATTGCAAGAAAACTTTTAAACTTCCACTTTCCATTAGTACAAAGATTGTTCATTTTGGATTTGTACTTTAATAAACTCTCATCTCTAAAAATTGATTCATAATTTATAATAACCCAATACATTTGGTCACCCGTTCACTTTTTATTCTAATTCGAAAACTCGCTTCCTTCAGTTAGAATCTTCATTCCTTCCTATTCTCCCAATCATTGTCAATAAGCTCTCTATTCGCATAGACTCATCCACTTCATCTCTCCATGATCTACGTGGTTTAACCCCTCTTACATATGTCCATCAGACTCCATTCCGTTTTTTTATTTACCCACTTGTTTCTTTGCTCTTATGACATTTTCTCCAGTGTATAGTGAACTTTCAGAATATTTTCATTTATTTATTCAATATTACAGAGTTCCTTGTGCATTATTCACATGGTATATAGCGTTTATTAAACTCGATTAATTACATTGAAATTTGCGGTACGAAACAACGTCGACCGCCCATTGTTACCGATAACAACCTGCGGTGTTCTGGGATAATCCTCTAATGCCGGCTGTCCTCATTAAATTCTTCATTATAATGACTTGTGCACTTGCGTTATTATTTATCGGTCGTGTTGGTTAACGCAAGTAAAATGATTTGTCGGAATCGACTTTTATACAAAAGATCTATCCGGCCGTCGATTTATGCACACACAGTTAGTGGGCACCGTGTAATGATAAAGAAATCATTGTTAGAATTATATTGTTACTTGCGGTCGCCCGCTAGATGTTACAATGTTGGATTTTATTGCTTTCCTTTGTGCATTGTAGCGTGGTAGTTCAGAGATTAATATCGCGTTTCTGTTTATAAGCTTATTGTTTTTGGTTTTGTTTGAGAAAACGAATAAACGATTGTAGTTAGGAAATTGCTTGGCAAAAAACTTGCCGGCTATTTCAGAAAAATAAATGTTCAAATTGCACCGTAATTGTTTCCCTGTTACTCGCTTGAGAATTTTTCAAGAAGTGTCATATTGGGACAGATTGACGGATTCTGCATAGCATTGTTTTGTCTATCAGCCTTATTAGAATTAATTATTCTCAAATTACAGTTCTTAAAGTAATTTCGGAAAGATTATTTAGAAGATCTTTGACTGTTTTGTCTGTTTACTTTTCTCTCCTCGGTTTTTTTGTAATTGTAAATGAGGAACAAAGTGTACTAAAGCGATTTCGAATAATTGCCCAGCAAACTGTTGTTTTTTTCCCAATGTCTACGTCTGAGTGTTTAAGCTGGAGATTTATTCTGAAATTCTAGCTTTGATACAATTTTACTTGTTTAACAAAAAAAATACTAATGACAATTTGGTGTTTGATGATCCCTTGATACTGAGGGTACCGTTTTTTTTGCTCTTCAGCATAGGGGAATGAAGGTGTCCGGAGTTCCGGGTTGTTTACAATGTATTAACTAGCACCGGCTGCCATCGCATAGACAGAACTGGATCTTGTTGAAAGAAGAAAATTAAAAAAAAAAGAGAAATCTTAAGCAAGCCAGCTGTATGATGATAAACAACGCGAAAATCGGGCCACCTTCAATTGACATGGAGTTGGGATGGAAATATCTATTGCTGGAAGTGCAATAAACGGAACTCTTAGTATCAATTAATCA
Organism: Octodonta nipae; assembly: GCA_034190945.1. Classification (NCBI taxonomy): domain Eukaryota; kingdom Metazoa; phylum Arthropoda; class Insecta; order Coleoptera; family Chrysomelidae; genus Octodonta; species Octodonta nipae. The sequence continues at coordinate 54,935,377 of CM067216.1, forward strand.
CCAACCTCCAAACTGACCCAAACTGAAATAGGAAAAATTGTTTCAAAACTATAATTTCAGAAAAAAACCTCCAACTAAAACACATTAGCACTGATAACGACTCCATATTTGGAGCTGACGCTAGTCTAAACACAGATGAGTATCGAAGAATGTACAAAACATTATTTATATATAGGAATACTGGTTGACCATGTTGTAGACATCAACCAGTAATCCGGACAATTTTTCGAAATTGCCTTTCTAAATTGTTCCCCATTTACAATTTCAATTATTTCTCTGTTGGAGAAATAATCTGAGGAGCGAAAACCGTAATGGAAAGGCAAGGTAATAATAATAAGCTCTATTCTAATGTTTTTCGGATTCACATCGTCCGTCAATCGTATTGGGAGCTGGTCCTGGTTCTCTTTCCCTGTTGCTTCGGCGACGGTTTTTTATTTTCGTTATTTCTTTCCTGGTTGTTGTTCGGTGATCTTTGTTATTCCCAACATTTGGTGGTTTATTGCTCGTTCTATCACTCTTAGATTGTCCATCGATTGTTCCAGAAAAGTCCATGGATGCACAAATTTATTCGGAGAATTTTAAATGTTTTGATGTCATAAAATCGAATTTAAAAAAAATACACTTATAATCCGTAGATTGTCAATACTTTCCCTGTTGTAGTAAACCTTAATTCGGCCAGTAATGCACGCAACTGAAGAAAATTAAATATATTAATAATTATGAGCTGCCGTTTAATATTTGAAAAATATATTTAATTCAGTTATTAATAAAATTACAGCAAATTAATAAATTATAGGTTAGACATTTCTTAATGTTTAATGAAAATGTATTAAAATGCTATATTGTAGGTCTAGAATTCGTGTTGGTGCATTTAGCGGCTTCCATTGATTTTTTATACTGCGAGAATTTTGAAATAATTTATGTAAGTATCAATAGTACCTTTACAAATGATAACAATAAAGATATAAAAATGGTAATTATGGAAATAATACTTGTTCGTGACACCCGTTCACTTTTTATTCTAATTCGAAAACTCCCTTCAGTTAGAATCTTCATTCCTTCCTATTCTCCCAATCATTGGCAATAAGCTCTCTATTCGCATAGACTCATCCACTTCATTTCTCCATGATCTACGTGGTCTAACTCCTCTTTCTTCTGTCCATTAGACTCTATTCCGTTTTCTTATTTACCCACTTGTTTCTTGCTCTTATGACATATTCAATATCCATACCACAATATTATCAGTTTCTACCAGTATTCCTTTTCGTATCTCCTCGTTCGTTACTCTGACCATTTTTGTAAGACTGTAATATTCCATTTCTGTTCCTAGATTTTTTCCTCTGTTCCTTCTGTTGATTACCTAACTGTCTGATGCGTAGCTCATGATTCTTTGAAGCACAGAATTGAATATCATTTGTTTGTTTTTTATCCTAATATTCTTGTACCAAATTAGTGTATGTATGTAGTTGTTCGACAGGTATTCTTGCTTATCCCAATCTGCTTTTGCTGTTGATGTCTTCTGTAGTAATACTCTTTAAAAATTATGAAATCTACGTATTTAAATCTTGAGTGTTACCATCTGGTCGTCCGCAAAACTTAGGGTGTAAAGATAGTCGTCTCTATTAATAATTCCCATTCCTTGGCATTTTTCTTCCCATGGTGTTAAGATGTCTTCCAAAAATATTTTAAATTAAGTTGGTGATTTGGAGTATTTGTGGAGTAGTGTCTTTAAAGTTTTTAATTATGTAAAAATTCAGGTTCCTGATTTTGTGTACACCGTGTTGTTTACATACAAAATTTTGGCTGCTCTTACCAAAGGTTTACTTGGACTTCCTTCCATTCGCTAGGCATTTCTTCTTCGCTTAATATTCTTTCAATTAGCTGTCTCAATATCCCCCCTAACTTTTCCGAACCATATTTGATTAATTCTTCTGTGTTCACCGACGTTATTGTTTTGCGAGTCTCGCCTTGGACTACTGTCAATTCTTCTTGCCTCTAATCACCTGCTGCTTCTTCCGTGTTTTCTATTAGTTGGTGTCTCTTCACTTTTAATAAGTGTTTATAGGATATACACCAATCATAATTTTTTATGTAACACAAATAAATATTTTATTTTTATTTGTTTTTAGCGCGTTTAATTTTTTCCAGGCCTTGGAGCTTCTTGTTCCTCTTATTTGTTATGTGGTTATTTTTTCCGTAGTTACTAACCCTTTTACTTCTTTACTTTTATGTCTCTACTCTTAAAATCTATTTTAGTGCTCATCCATTTATTATAGTCTTATTTTGTTTTTATTTGCTGTATGGTATTTTCCATTCCATTTATAAATTTTGTTATCCTGCACCTTTTCTCCAAGTGCCTCTGATCCGTATAATTACTGTACGTTTTTGATCGAGTCTTCTTTGTACACATATCTTATTGATTCATCTTGGTGTAATTAAGTTTTTTGATTTTTTTTTCTCATTGGTTTTATATTGTATTGTTCCATTTCTTGCATTTATGCCTTTTTTCTTCCATGAAAATTTAATTTCTGTCAGTAATCCTCTGTGGTTCTCCTCACATTCTGCTTCGTTCTACCCTCACATCTTTTATTCTCATTGTTGTTTCTTTTTTACTATTACCACATAATTTAAGATAGAATTAAGGTTTATTTAATGTTGGATTGAGGTGTATTTAAGGATATATTTGTGTTCTTAAAGTAGTCGTTAGTAATTTTAGATAACGTAACTCGCGTATTTCTATCAACTTATGTGGAAGTAGGGTGTAAAAGGAATTTAATTGCAAAAAATAACGTATAAATAAGAATGTTTTGACAACATGGAATGATAGCCGCCTGTAGCTCGAGAAGTAATAATCTCTGATCTTATGTGAAAGTCAAGCATCTAATTTAGATGTTGGCTTGCAGTTCATACTAAAAGTAGGAATTTGCTTGGATAGGATCACTCCCTTGAAGTAGCTTTTCCTCTGCCTGGATCGCTGAAGAGCTATCACCTACTATCTTTAGCAAACTGTTGTCAAACGGGTCTTTGGTATTCGTACTTAGACACTAGATTCCCTGTAAAGGCAATATTTTTTTTATTTTTATTGTGTACATTATACGAATGTCTACATATGGTTTCAATGAAAGCGCAATAGCTTATGGTTCAGTAAAACATGGTTTTCTGTAGCAAAGGATTGGATTATTTATTGATTTATAATGTATACGTGTAGCAATTATACATGAAACAAAATATCTTGTAAATGACCGTCATGCCAGTTTTCGTCACCAAACCGAGAGCTGTATGTTCTGAGACACAAAAAATAGCCTCATCATAGCACCATAACCTTCGCTATAGACTTTTAATGCATTACCTTCCACATCTTTCAAGAAATACGGCCCAAAAACTCGTTCAGATCACAATGCATACCAAGCAGATACACGTTTTGGATGTATTGCTTCTTGATGAATCATTCGTGAGCTTTCTAAGCATCAAATGCGACAATTTTGCCTTTTAACGACGTCATCGAGGAACAAATGGGCCTCATAACTGAAAACTATTTTGTTCGCAAAATCGGCATTCACTTCTGTTTGTTCAAGAATCCAATTGGTGAACTCTCTGCGCTCTGTATGGTCTTTTGGCCAAAGTTGTTGAGTCAGTTTGAGTTTGTAAGTCCTTGTAGAGGTAAATCTTTAGTAAGAATATGCTGAAGAGTGACTATTATAATCTTCAGTTGTTGTGCACCATGACCAATCGGCATCTCTGGACTATTGGCCACACTCTCGCGAACTGCCGTGATATTTTGTTGTAAACCACCTCATGCCAGATGTTTTACATTACTAACTCAACCAGTACTTTCGAATTTTTCGATTATTTTTTCTGTGGGTCGAATATTGGACGCACTTTACGAATAGTAGCAATCAAACTTTCACCATTTTGATAATAATGTTTAACAATCAAGACGTCTTGTTGTAGCGTGTAATGTTCCATGTTTACTAACCCCCATCTGTCAAATGTGATCTGTCACATTATAATCACGTCTCATTATAACTATGAAATATGGTGCGCAAATCAAATTTAACGATTTTATTGGAACAGTTTTTTTTTTAATTTTGTTAAGTAAACTTGACTATCGAAACGGATTTTTCCATTTTGTTTGTTTGGCTTTTGCGTTTCAAATAAGCGACTATCATTTCGTTTGGAGACTAGCAAGTACTTTTTCGAAACTGCGTCACGAATCTTATTAAAATTTAGTAGAATGAAATCATATTTTCCAAGAAATCCATTCCGATATCCATTAATACCAGTAATAAGTAAACCTAATTCTACAACGATACAATTTCTTCCACTAATGAAATTCCTTCCACACCGAAAAAAAAATCTTAATTAAATATCAACCAAAATGAACTACTGCCTCCGTTTCCACAGTCGATCGATTTCGTCGATGAGAAGAAGCAGACGAACCGACGACCAACCGGTGCGTCGCTTCTCCAAGCTCCGTTATTGCTCTCGCACTTTAATTAATTTCCCATTAAAGTGAATCAATGAGTATCGAAGTGCTTCCACCTACGTAGGTACTCTCGATGTACACTTGCACAGCGCTAGGTGTTAATCAAGAGCAAAATAATAATGGCGAGGAAATTAGTTTGGGGAAAGGCGCTTCCCGACCATTAGAAGGTACCTAATGTGATTGTCTCGACGGCAAATTGCCTTTAAATAGCATTAAGATTAGCTTCAAGATTAATGCGTTCGTTGTGAGGTTTCTGGTCGACCCGAATGCGTTTCCGAAAGTAGAACGTCGAGCAACATTCGGGACGCAATTGCACAGAGAATGGCCAAAGTGGTGCAGTTCACCATAATTGTAATTGTAAATGTTAAAATAGCATTCATAATTTTAAAGCAATAAATCTTTTGTTATCTCAATAATTGGTACCACACTTAGACAAGATGTATAATTTACCTTCCAAACATTTTTGTGTTGCCGTTAACTGGGAAAATATACGGGGCATTTCGAAATAAACATTGGGGTTTTACAACTTTTTGATATTTCTTACATTTAAATTACAATTATCACTACATCACTACATACAGACCCTGGCCAAACTATTAGACGCACTGCTAGATTTCATAAATTATTAATTACCGAGTGAAATTTTGTCCCATTTTATTGTTTTACATGAATTGATTTGTTTCGTATTTTTATGTTATCCAATCAATGACCGATTAATTTAACATAAATAAAAGAGCGTTAAGTTAGAGAAATCAAATGTTTATTAAATTTTAAAGAAAATTTAAAATAATGTGAATAAAAGTCCATATTTAGTTGAATCACCTTTAGCCGCTATCAAAACTTTAATTCTGCGCGACATGCTATCAATGCAAGGCTGTACTGTCTCCTGCATTTGAGGATGATGATCCCACAGATGAATACTCTTTTCTAGGAGCTGGGTTTTGTTGGTGATCATAACCTTAGCCATTTCTCTTTTCATCAGCTCCCACATTGCCTCATTATTCCTTTTACGACGTACAGAGGTCCAGTGTCCTTGCCGCTGATGTCTAACCAAATCATCACTTTGATGTGATGTTTAACCGTTGGAACGACACAGTCAGGATGAAAATTTCCCCATGACGATGCTTTCGTCACTTAAGCAGACCTGTCAAAAACAGAAAAAAATATGTTTCTTTGGTTTATTTAACTGAAAATGATAATAGTGTATTAATTTTTGATTAAATTATAATATCTGACCGATCTCCACAAGTCCACATCTTTGTCTTGCCATTGTTTGGCCCACTTTGGGCGCTTTGCTTTCATTGCAACTGTTAACTTGGGCTTCCTGGCGGGACAGGCATTAAAATCCAATTCTATCAATTTTCTTCGAACAGTGCGCTTTTACGCTAGCATCCTGGAGTTGTGATTTTATCAACTTTGTGGTACCAAATCTGGTTTCTAGGCAAATTTTCTTCAAACATCTCTCTGACCGTGGAGTGAAAATTGGTTTTCTACAGCAGCTTATTGTTTTTTTGCGGGCTAATTCCTCCTCAATTTTCTTTTTTATGTGTCGTACACTAGCTTCAGATACCTTCAATCTCCGTGATAGTTCCCCGATTAATAAATGTATTCACATTCACAAGGGTCTTCACTTCAGTTTTTTCACGTAGTGAAAATTGTCCAAATATATTTTGTATAAAACACTGCATACAAAATAAACTAATAACTGACTAGTAAAAAACTGTTAAACAATCATAGTCCATAATGCCACAGAAATACGTCTTGTACCTGATGCAATTTCGACAGCAATGGATTCGGGTTTGTACTTGCTTTCCGTTCTTGTCTCACTTTGTCCACACAAAATTGCCATGTTAAAAATAAATGCAAATAGGTAGTCTACAACAAATATTTTAAAGAATTGATTGCGGAAGCCGTTACTTTGTGATACTCGATCATATTCATAATGAAAGAAAACAGAAATTAACTTAGTTTTTATACCACTTTTTATTTTCACTTTACTCTGACCAGTTCATCAGTTCGCTCTTGTTTGATAATGGCATAGCCTCTTGCCGAAACTAGTCACAGTAAGTGAAAATAAAAAGTGATATAAAAACTAAGTTAAATTCTGTTTTCTTTCATTATAAATATTTTAAATAAAAATCAATAATATTGTAGTTTAAATGTACAATTACTGCATAAAAACTCTTAAGAAACATAAAATTATTAAAAAATAGAGTGCGTCTAATAATTTGGCCAGGTATTGTCGTCGCATCTGTGTGACTTCTCGAGATAAACTCAAAAATTTTCACCCATAGATAGAGTGATTCATGAGGAAGGTCTGTTGATCTAATTTCTCAAGTGTTTTTGTAAATTGGTTGAAATACAACGGTAAATCTTGGACGTGACGGAAAAAGTCAAGCCGCCTGGTAGAATTCATCGAAAACTCTGCCTACTTCTTTTATAGATTTACAGAAAACTCCCGGATAACATACATCTATCTTTTATGGATAGGTGTCTATACCCATTCTATCTTCTAATGCGATAATGGGAAAGGTATTTAGACGGATACAGAATTAATTTTTATCAACTTAAATACTAAGCATTTTATGCAGATTATTATAATCTTTGGCACCATCTTTACATAATATAACACAAAGTAATGTAATGGGCATCAAGTTCCCCCATCGAGCATAAATGGGATATGGTAGATCGAAGGGTTAATCTATTGCAATGTTTTCCAGTATTCTTGGATGATTTCTGACATACCGTTAAGAGGTTTGGGAAGTATATTAAACAGTGTAGTTCTATCAATTCCCCATAGAATAAAAGAATGAATAAATAACCCTAGCGGAGCTACTTATTATTATTATTCATTGAAATTCGTTCTCGAAAGAATCTATTACTACGGGTATTATATACAGGGTGACCCATTTCAACTGGTGTCACCCCTATAAAATCTATATTAGTCGACCGATTTTCATGTGAGTTTTTTTGAAATTATGGAGCACATATACGTTTATTCTGTGCAAAGATTTAGATGTTTAAATCTGAAAGAAAAGGCCTGCGAGAAGTAGGTTACTGAGAATTTGAACAAACCATGGCATTTTCAGTAATTTATAATTAATTTGTAGCAAATTCTGTAACAAAATGTTAAATAATAATCACAAAGTACCAAAGTAATTTGTCATTTTAAATTTTTGTCAGTATTGAAAGAATAAAAAAGTAACCTTCAAATTAAATTAAAAAGGTGGTAAAAACAAATGTTTCAACAACAGTTGTTTTTTATAAATTATATACTACTAAAGAAATAATTTAAATTTTTCATATGCCTATAATAAGTAAATATTCTTAGGAAATATTTTAAATTTTGAAACTTGGAAAATACAATCCAAATAGTTGCATAAAATAGACATCCTTTTCCCCATAGTTAAAAAAGTTAAAAAAGTGGCATCAAATCCGGTCTACTAATAAAGATTTTAGATTTAGAAAATGTCTTTTGTCTGTTAAGAAATGATAGTAATAATGAAGGCTACTAGGGAACAGAAGGTTTTTGTATTTTACAGTTGTTTATTGAACTAACTTTATAATCCTCCAAGTGAGAATAATATCGTTACATTGTATCCTCAGTTTGAAGATACATGAGCTGATCCATGTTTATTTTCTTTGTGTTTTGGAGAAAAGCAGTTCTTTTTCGTATAAAGGGTGAGTTGTTAGAAATTCTAGATGCATACTCTTTCATTTTTTATTTTCGCCATAGCTAAAGTTCTCTAAATGATCTTTTTTTCATATTTTTGAGTTCAAGTCTCTCTCCTCTTACTAGATTGTGTAGTATTGTCTTTGTGTTTATTTTCTGAATCTCAGATCGCCTGAAACTTTGTGCATGTTCATTTCATTTCATGATGGGTATTTTGGTATTTAAAACTCCACCCGTAGCAGGCGGGTTGATGAGTTTTGGTGTGGAATATATAAGGCATATTTGGTTATGGAATTAATTAATTTTGTAGAGGAGTGTCCACCAGCACTTTAAACATCCCTAGTAATTAAGTATTGTAAAATTGGTAACAATACTTTTTGTAAGCTGTGTGATGTACTTTCTTCTAGAAATATCAAATAAAACACTTGTGGTTTTGTGTTGCAACTGAAAATATCAATATCTCCAAAGTATATTGTACTTAACTTCACAAGATTGCCCAACCCCAAAATTTAAAGACAACTAAAAGCAGTTAAAAGGTACCCCAGCTATCCTCCCTGAAATTTAAAGCCAACTAACTGCAATTAAAATGTACACCAGCTTGCCTCCCAAAAACTTTTTAATATATTGTACTTAGCGACATATGGTCGCCCATACCCGAAATTTAACGTTAACTAAAGGCAGTTAAAAGCTACCCCAGCTATTCTTCGGGAAACAATTGAAATTATTAATTTTGGCTGAATATATTACACCAAATAACTTAAGGTTACCTACCCCGGAAAAAAGCAACTAGAGATAATTAAAACGTACCCCAACTATTCTTCTGGAGACAATTGAAAACTCAATTTACGCAAAGTATTAGTCTGAAGTTGGTAGACAATGTAACTCGTTTCTCGAACGACTTTTCAATAGCTGTGAGATCAACCACTTCAAGACGATGGAAGTCCAAGGAAACTTCGAGTTACGCAAAGTATATTGCATCAAACTATACAAGCTCAAAAAATCTCGAAAAGTTAGTATCGTAATTTCTTTGACAGGTTATAGTAAACTTACGAATTTTTTCGTGTGTTTTCTATCCTAGGAATCACAGGGAAAAGATGTTACACACAGTACGACTCCCGATTTGTAGTCTTGTGAGCGAGATTTTCCTGAAACACTTGGATATCGAAATTCATTTCGCGATAAAATATAAAAGGTTCTTCTTCTCTGCCGGGAGCGCGATTTCGAGCAGTTATTTTCTTGGATTTCCAGTGTTTTTGGTCTTTAGTTTTCTTGAAGGTTTGTTCTAGGTTTACCTCCCTGATGTTTACTATTAGATCTTGGAAGAGCTGCCTCAGCTCTTTTACCATCCATCCTCCATTCTAAAGTGAGTCCTTCCCAACTATTCCTCCTCACTACGTGACCAAATGCAATTTTTCATTTACTATAGTACCTAGTCTTATTTTTAGAGGCTTTAGAACGGCCTGGGGGGATGTTTTTTGGTTCCGTGAAACTCTCAGCATCCTACGGCAGCGGAACATCTAGAAAGCAAGGTTGCCCAACTTCAAAATATAAAAGCAGATAAATGCATTTAAAAGATACCTATTGTTCCAAAAAAGAATTGAAAATATTCATGCTCATTAAGTAATTCCAATTAAATCCTTATAACAAAAAACTGGAAATCATTTTATATTACCGAATAAATTAGTGATTTTATTAGCACACTCGAGCAGTAATTGTCGAATTCAAACAAATCAGGTGGCAGGTACATATATCAGCACTGCACGTAACATTCAGTTTAGTTTACATTACATTTATGTATATAGGCGATACGAATTTTCTTATCGCTAACTTGGAAATTTTCATTTGACTTTTTTTGCTCAAACAAACAACGTCATTCTTGCATTCAATGTGGGAACTAAATCATTTGCAAAGCAAACTGCCGACGATGTTGCACAGCGTGAATCGATTGTTTCAAACTCGCGGAAGAAATTGTTCGAGTGAAGTGGTCCTGTTGACGTTCAAAAAGAGAGGAGAGAAGGTTTTCAGATTTAGGAAACGAAGACGGCGTATTTCTATTGTTTTCGTGAGTACGACTTTTTTTGTAAACGTAATAACGTTACCGACACGTTTTACATTTTATCAATTTAAATTGACACAGTAATAAAATTTCCACCCCTGTCTGTCGTGAATTGATTGTAGCTTGTTAACGCGTTCCTAACTCAATTGTTTTACATGGAACATGTGACAGAAGGGTCCATTGGGGTTTTGTATTGAGCTCGCTTCGGGTTTTTTATTCGACAGATGATTTACGGGGATGCAGACGTCTGGATTGTTATTTATCGAAATATGAGGAATAGTATTTTATAAATGTTATTGACAATATATCCTCTCAAATTACTGCTTATGCAAGATGTCATGCAGATTTCTGAAATTCAGTATTTTTCCCTTTTGGACGGCAAAAATTTCAGATCTTCATGTACTTTGAAGATCCTATATCAGTCTAGTCCTTGAGTCTAGTCTAAATCTCAAGATGTAAATGGAGATATAGCCCCTACAAGTATGTATGATAGCATATTGGATCCGGAATGACGCCTAAAAAATGTATTTATACCGTTTTCCAGCTTATAAAAAATTGTAAAACTTATTTAGTTTTACGCTAATAACTCATAAACTATAAGAACTTAAAAAAAGACTCGGGATATCCATTTGTTACTATTACTACTAAACTTATCGGATTCCATTTTCGAATGTCATCTTGACCCTTTTTTACCGATTATAATACTGTTAGATTCCATTCTATGGTTCTGGTATGTTCTAGTTTCTTGACAGGTCGTTTATAGTTTGCAGCAGCTTTTTTTATAGTTCAATTGTTATCCCGCTATTGCTTGCTGGCTTACCATTTTTTCTTCAACGAATCTATATATCATCCTCGTTATATTCAACTATTATGCCTATTCATTAGGGTTTCCTACTTATCTGTGTTTGGAGATGTTTCAACTCCAAATCTAGAGTTGTTACCAATCGCTATTTGTTTTGGCTGAGGATTTATTCTTATATTCTCACTTTGATACAGTTTTTCTTGTCAAAAAATATATCAGCTATATCCTACCTGCATTATTCTCTTCTGTTCCAAAATATTTGTTACGTCAGCTATCAAAATCGGACTTTGATAGCTGACTATAGCAGAGCACTTCCTTGATCTTTTCCACATCCCTTGGATACCTCCGACGAATTTTACTTTGTGGCTGGCATCTATTACCTGTATTACCTGTGTCCTGTATTTGATATACAATATTTTCTCTATAGGTTTTTTCATAGTTTCTTTGTGACCTCGACCTTTAGAATCCAGGTTTCAAAACCCCATGTAGGTAATGATGCAAAACATTGATTAAATACCGAAATTTTGAGATGGAATTACATTTCCAAACACTATTGAAGTCTTTCTGAATATCATCCTTGTACGGTGGATCATTCTGTTTATTTCTGCTAGCAGTGAATTTTAACTTTTTCTCACAATTTCCAGGATGGTATCATTTATTATGATCCCATGAATGTTTATTAGTTCGTTGTACATTTTTCTCGTATTCTTGTTTATACTAACTGCGTTAAGTTCAGTTATTAATTGTTCCTGTTCCTCCGACTTTTTGGCATTATCAAATCTCAAATAATTGATATCTTTGCCTTACTTTGTTGTTCTAATCTAACTTTAATCTAACTTTCTATACCTCTGATTGCGTCACCTTGTCTGGCTTTTCAATTGGTGGGAAACTCTGAACTGCCTTAAAATATTCTGATCTTGGATTTGGATTCCCGGTATATTGGGCCAACGTTTCTGTTATTTATATGTTGCTCATGTAGGGAATTCGGTAATATAGTGTCGAACGTGCTCTCTTTGTTTGTAGAGCCTCTGTGGAATCCCGCTAATAATTGTTGTGAGCGAAATCTAATGTACTTTGTATTCTGGTCTGTATGATCTTCGTAAATACTCTATGCACTACTGGAAGGAGACTATTTTTACTATGAAGGCACAATTCCATTGTTTTCTTATGTCTGGTTCTTAGATATTGCTTATATATTTTGGCCAGGAGTTTCCTTGTTTACCTACCAGAGTATTTTAGTAGTTCAGTCGTTATACGGTCGTTGCCTGTTGACATGGCATTCTTCATGGTGTTGACCGCTGACTCAACTTCTTTCTGGTGTTTCGTCGTTAATCACCGGAGTTGCAGGGACTTTATATAGGTCTCTGTAATTTTGAAGTGGTGCTCTTTTGTTTTATTTCTTCATATCATTCAGATATTTTCGTATGTTAATGCTACTCTTTTCCGTATTATTAGTGCATTCTTATGTTTCTTGTAGCTTTTTCGAATTTCTGCGTCGATTTTTGTTTCTTTGCTATAGTCTTGTACATTATATTCTACACATTGGATGTCCGTTGTCCTTTTCTTTTCCCTTCGTTTCTGTTGCAACCCCATTGTTTCCGACCTTGGTTTGGATGTTAGTTTTGTTGTCGTGTTTCCCCTATTTCTTTCGAAGCCACTGTTGTGTTCATTAGTTGCGTCTTGTAGCTGTTTTTATAGAAGTGCATGATACTTGTATTATTCAAAATTTTCTTTTACTTTATTATTGACCATTCTCTTAATCGGCGTTTTCTGGGCAATTTCATTCTTTTCAGTTTCGTATTAATTAGTTAATTTGACCTCTAAATCTCCAAAATCTAATTCCGTTTATTTACGCTATCGGTCCCCTTTTGTACAGAATTGCAACTTTTTGTTATACTTATAGCACATAATATATGTATAAAGTAACCTGTGACAGACGGACGAACAGACACAAAAGTGATCATATAAGTAGGTATTGTCGGATTTATAAATAGTAAAATCATAAAAATTTTATCTACTTATTTTGATTTTATGAATAATAGAATAAGATTTTAAAGTAATCAAAGGGTATCGAATATTTTCAGCTAATGACTAGAGCTTAAAAGGTGCTTTTATTTGTTGACATACAACCATACAGTATTTCAAGATTCGGTTTTGTCGCTATACCTATATATACGTTTGTTAATCAAATTTAAAAATTTTCACGTCGTTATTTGACTAACAAATCTCGCCATCTCGAATTTCCCAATCGAATCCGCATTGCCTTACTTTTTTTTTCGAGAAAGTTAAGATAGCGCCTGACATTTCGTGTCTATCTCCAAATGCCAGACTCAAGAATAATAGTTGTGTTGTTCTTAAATGTCACATGCCAATGCAAGTAAATAAATTTACATTCACACATATAAAGTGAGAGGTTAAATTAGATTAAATCGTGCAATAAAACATTTATTACAACTCTTACGTTAAGGTCGATAGATTTAATAGCAATAATTAAAAATAGACGTTGTTATATGTTAGAAGAGTTAAATATAGATTAATAACATTAAATTATTTGAAGTATTGTGTAGATCTAAAGTAAAGATATAAACGTCTGTCGATATGTTAAGAGAATATTTAGATGAATTGTCATATGGCAGAAATAAATTATGAGATTCTTTGGTTCTTTAGTAATTCTTAACAATTATATACAAATTCAGTAATGTTATATATTTTTTAAATTAGTATGTTAGCAGGAACTAGAGCGACGTTAACTTTTTTATAATGAAACAATTTTCTGGGAAAGTCATAGGTGTGGATATCCCTAGGAAACTTTAGCTCAACTTCGGTCAGTAATAGTCAAAAAAGTTTAAGTTTCAGTTGATTGTAGATTTTTTTCATTTACTTGCCTAGGCTCATATTTTGATAATACTTTGGAACGCAAATACACATACATCCAAAACCAATCTTCGAGACAGGACCAGATTTGGGACTCAGCATTTGGTGCTACAACCCCTGGCGAGGGGCGGATCCAGACACGTGCTTCTGGGGGTGATTTCATACTTCAGGGGGGGGCGATCCTGTACTAAATTTACCTAAGTTTAAATTTAAACCCATATTTCCAGAACTATTACATTAAAAATAGTCATTATGAGGTTTAAACCCATAGAAGTGTCCTTCTTCTATGCTCTTGGAGTTAAGATGACCTTGTTTTAATATTAAATTTACTAACTTTAGGGCTCTTGGTGGGGCGATCGCTCCCCACCCCCCCTCCCTCTCGGATCCGCCCATGCCCCTGACCCTTCACAAGAGTGACCCCAACAATAGACAGATTTTTGTATAAAATGTCTTGATGAATACCTAAAGATTTTGAAAGTTTAAAAACAAAACTTAGGTGTTTTTTATTCTCTTCAAAATTAATATGAATATTCGATCTTATAAATTATGTGTAAATGTGAGAAAAAACACAAAATATTTCATAGTGTACGCGAAAAAATTTAAACCATGTCGAAAAATATTAAAAATTGTATCCTATAGAAATTTGCTGATTAAAATCAACAAACAATTTTTCTTAATGTTCTGAATGGCATATTAGAACAAAACCACCACATTTAATAACAAAAAGTGTGAAGAAATAATTGAATTTCAATGTTTCTTCTAACAGTTTTTTTATTATATGAGGGATTTTTGTAAATGTATTATTTTTCGATTGGCATATTATCAACAATGTAGGTTTACCAAAACCCCTCTTCCGAAATTTGAGATTGACGATTCAATTTTAACGAACAATTTTTTCACCAAAATTAATTTTTTTATTCTATATATATCTTAAGTACTGGAAATACGTGAATAGAAAAGTAATTTTTCCGTCCTAATCAATCCATTCACCTTAAAAAAATATTTGTTAAGTAATTAATAGATACACATACACGCGCGCGCACACCATATAATCAAACAAAAAAATGAACACAACAAGACAGGATACTCAACTGATATGAAAGGAAGATGATAATTAAAAACCAAAAACCACCTTTTTGTAAATCAAGGGACATCAACTCTATAATAGTATGTGATGATGCTTAAGGAGTAGTAGGTCCAGAGGTCGATCTATACTCTGAAATAGTTGTTTTAATAGTACTCTATCTAGTGGGGCTTAAGGAATACGCAAATTGAGTATAACATTGGCTTCCTTTTTTTGGTCTCTTGCTAATTGCGCACGTATTTATCTAATTATTATTATATTAATTCATTTTTATCTAATAATAGTTATGTGTGTATGCTCAACCACTTACCAATATTGTGCAAAATTACATAATCAAATTTAAAAGCGATCTATATATAGTTAAGAAATTTATCTTTTGTTAGCATCCATAAATATAGATCTTATTAACCTACTTAGCAAACAATCATCACTCCAAAAACAATTGCCTAATAGATATTTGTTTGCAGTAGTAATAATAAGGTGTTAAATTCTTACATAACAGATATTAATTTATTCAGTTGGTAAGTACAATGGTTTTACAGTTGAGGAGGTAACTAAAGATGGTGGTATAGTGGTGGTATAGTTTCTTGTTCGAAGTCATTACTTAAAAATGAAAATAAAAAGATTTTATTTTTTGTTTAAACTTAAAATCGCACAATTCAATAATTGACAATTAAACTACAACACTAAATGGGTGACTCTTCTATAACTGTAATTTTTTTTGTCTAGTACTATATTTATTATTCAAGTATTCATGAGTCATGAATACCTTGCAGAAATATACCCAAAATGTCAGTTCCGTGGCATGTCTGATTTTCGTTTTTCAAACTAAATGTAAAGTTTAGCTTTTATAACTAAAATCTATTGTATAAATCATAAAATTTAGCTCCAATTATACCCCAACATTGATTAGAAAGGAATAATAGATTTAACTAATGTTAAACTTTGTTATATTCTGAGACTATTATAAAACACTAGCGGACCCGACAGACGTTGTCCTGTCCCATGTAAACTTTTAAAAATTAGCTGTAACAATATAATCTGAACGCCATCTATCAGACGTAACTGAAACTAAAGCACACAGCGACTACAGCTCAGTCTGCCGGATCCTATGTAAGCGCTGCTAACATCAACAACAATTTTTAAATAAATAATTTAACTAAAAAAACAACATCTAATGGACCGTATTGTGAATCTAAACCATCCTCAAACCCCCTGGAATACACACAAAAAAATTCATCAAAATCGGTCCAGCCGTTTAGGAGGAGTTCAATGACTAACACACGTACAGAAGATTTACATATATAAAGATTGTTATTTTAATTCTACTGTTAATAAATTTTAAAGATTGTTAAAATCAAGAAAGCAAATACCGTAAATGTCTCTGTATGATTATCAAAGTCCTATAATTTATCATTTGTTTAATTGTTATATGAATTTAAAGAGATTTATTAGGCAAGTATTTTGAATATTTCATTTTGGTGTCAGTACCCTGGCCGTGAAATTTCTAATTTTTGTTCTAGTTTAATTATAATTTGTTATTTATTTTTTGGCTCACGAACACCCTTTTATTATCAAATAGATTGGTGGTACTGTTTTGCATGAAAAACGAACTGGTTGAAAATATTTATGTGTATAACATGTTAGTATTGACTAAAAATATCATCAAAACTGTAATCCTACATCAACTGTAACATGTGTGTAATAATTTATTGGTCCATCTTAGAAATTTTCTGTCAGTTGTTACCACATGCTTCGATGACACAGGGGCCGTATCTTTCTTGAACAAGCCATCGAGAATGCAGTGGATGACTTTCTATTCCTACTAGTGTCCCTAATAAAAGGAGACCTAAGCCTATGCATATGTAGCCATTATCATTCTATCAAAAATGCACAAAACGTCAAGTATTTCAATTAATTCGATCGTAGGACCATTGTAATCTTTGACCTTGATGTTCCAACACCAAACAGCTGCCTAACGAATTGTGGCTATATGGCGATCTCCGCAGATCAAATGACATAAACATCAAATGACATAAATACTAATCCTCTCCTATATCTGTAAACGCCCTAGGTTTTAATAATGGACATCTACTCAGCCATCGTCAATATAGACCGATTTATTTTTCCAATGTAGCGAGAACCGCTAAATCATAATAATGATATGATATAAATAGTGCAAACGCATTCGTTTTTATATTATACAATTATTTTGTTTACACTGGTAACGGATAGCGTTGAGCAAGGTAAAAACATATAATGACGAGTGACAGTGATTGTCAACTTGAACATGGCAATCTTTAATTCTCATATTACAAATTTTTGTTGTATGCCAAACCTTAAAGTTAAGACTAAAGATAATCATCCAACAGCCTGAAATATACACATTCAAAATGATACAAAAAACATAGTTTTCACCATATTTGATTAAAATATTTCATAACTATTGGTGAATGTTCGAATTTAATAATAAATACTATAAATGTCACCCATATTTTTACAGTTTATTTGAACCTAAGAAAAACTATTACAGCTATTACATTACATTACAGCTATATAAATGTTTATTAATTAATCTCATACTAGAGAAATAAATGTATTATAGAAAACCTCTATCATAGCATTTTTTAGGTAGCTGTTTCATTTTTTCAATAAAGCATGATGCGTTTGCAGCATGACACACTTAAATAAAAAAGTATTTAACAGTTGCTTCTTCTTTTTTATACTAATATCTTGCATTTGTTGGTGCATATTCGTACGATACCGCCTCCTCTTTTAGGTGGGCCATCCAGGAAACAGGTAAACAAACGAAAAGACGTCCACGCTCGATCCCTTTTCTCCATTCCCATTTCTACACTGAGGAATTACCCCAAAAAATCGCTTGACACGTTCTAATCTAAAAATCACACTTATATGTCTTTAATATGTCATTTTCAGCAGCTGAACTTAAATTTAGATAGACATTAGGCTAGTACACAGCATAGGAATAGGTATTTAGGCAGAGGTGCTTGGATATTACACTAGAGATCTTTCAAAACAAAAAATCTAATTGGCACAACTCTAGTAGAACATCTAGCACTTTCTTCTTCTATATTTTCATTGTTTTCTATATTTTCAAATTACAGGTTAATAAATTAGAATCAGGTACAAAAATAAGGTTAATTGGTAAAATATACATAATCTATTTTTTTATTATATACATTGGCAAAATAAATTCTACTGCCAAATTTGTATGCCAGAACATTAAAAGTGTGTTTTTTATTAAATTCAAAATATATAACGTCACGATAAAGAAATACTGCTCAAAACAACTATTGGATAATAAACCGCTGAAATAACTTGTCATTTGTTAGTTTATGAACTAAATTATTGATGACAGTCTATTACAAGCACGTTGCATTTGTTGGCAAGTTTGATTACAGTGTGAAAAAAGTAACAAAACTTTAGAAATCTAATAAACAAGAAAATAATGTTATATTTGTTGCTTATAATACAGCAAAAAAATTGCTCCACTCATCTATAATACAAAACAATAATGGATTTTAGAATGTGATCCAGATACCTTGAGCAAATATAAAGCCGCAATTTTCAATCATTATTCATCACCTTCATTTTATAGTCTTTCCCGACCAATCTGATGATTATTACTAGTGGCATAAACACGCTAGGGCAAAATGCGGTCTTATTATTTGGTGTGAATGTTAGTCCCCTATGATTTGGATTCGAATGAGATTCATTTTTAAATGCCACTCAAGTTCCCCAACTCTTCTTTATACCCACCCACACTGTTGCCCGTATTAATAAAAATGATCGACATACAAAACAAAAGCAAACTACTCAAGAATATCCTGCATTGATTATGTCAATAGCAAAAAATTCTTATACCTAAAAGCTGTCATTCAAATGTCCATATAAATTGTTGATATGTGGCTGTCATACCGATGGTATAAACTCCTTTTCCACGTTAAAAGGGCGTTGACTGTAATTTCGAGCTCATCGTCTAATCCCAAAACTGTCTCGCACATACTTTACCATTTGTATATCCTTTATTGTTTTGAGCAGTGTATATCAAAGTTCTGACTATGTAAAAAATAATATTCTAACCAGTCAGAGTGATGTGTAATAATAAAACCTTAATTTTTGTAACCAATTAAACCACAACTAAAGAGTTACACATTTTCAATCTCCCTTTTGTCAACTGAGAATCTTACTTTTTTATTTTCAGGACGTAACACTAAGCAAATTGGGTGGATCCCTTGGATTCAGTATTATCGGTGGAACTGATCATTCGAGTATTCCATTTGGTGCCAAGGAGCCTGGTATATTTATATCACACGTAAGTAGAAAGGTTCTTATGTAACATAGGTTATGTACAACATACATTCATACAAATTATTGATATCGTCAGCGCCATCTATTGACAAATTTATCCAACAGTATTTTTTATTGGATTTTTCCCCAAATGCAAGAAAGTCTATTTATTTACATTATAACTTTCTAGATACATAAAATTAAATAAAACATGCTCGTTGTATTGTACAAGCGTCAATACAAGTGGTGATAACCTTCACCGGCTCAACAATTGATTAGCCATGTGTTAAGTGGACCACTACCCAGTTCCCAGTGCCGCACTCATAAACTCCTTTGGAGCGTTTAAAGAGTGTTTGAGGCTGGACTCTAAAGGTGGAGTCAAATCCCAAAACTATCTGATATTTGTTTTCTTTTGTATAGTCCCCTTGTATTCTCAATAAGCAAAACGATATTTTATATAACATTTGCAATAACATTAGTTTCTAATTTTATAGCAGATCTTTATTATAGCCTTTACCTCATTTGATCAAATTCAATTCGTCTGATCAGTACTTAATTAGTCTATTTGACTAATAGATGGCACTGTGTCTTGTAATTTAATATTCTCTGTCGTTCTAAAGTTTTACTTGTGTATTTTCAAATTATCCACCTTCTCAATTAACATGCTATTTATTGTTTCTCCCCAGATGGTACCAGCTGGAACTGCAGCCAAAAGCGGCAAACTTCGAGTAGGCGATCGCATATTAAAAGTCAACGGTACTGATGTTACTCAAGCAACTCATCAAGAAGCAGTAATGGAACTGCTGAGACCAGGGGATTACATCACTCTTACCATTAGGCACGATCCGTTACCTGAAGGGTATCAAGTAAGTTTTTAATTATATTTCCTGAAATATCCAAGTTGACGTATAGTGTTTTAAAAAGTTGTTTATGCAGGGTGTTAACAAAAAAACTGATAAAAATGATATACACTGAAAGTATTGATAAGAACTGCATCTTTTGACCGCTAATTGAAAATAATTTCAAATATATTCAAAAATTACATTTATAAGCGTTTCATCGTAGGTTTCTGTAATATGTGTACATATTTAATTAAATATTTTTGTCTCAAATAAGACTTTAAATTCATTTTAGTGTTAGTTGACCAAGGAGGAGTTTTCCCACCTCACAATTTTATTTAATAAAATTCTATTTGGTTTCTTCTAATTTTGCATTTGAAAACTTGTGAAGTATCTTTTTTGATGATATATGGAATATTAATGAAGTCAGCAGATAACAAGAGATATCCGTATATCTCATTAAACGAGTTATACTATGCAGCATAATGTAAACATCGCCTTTTAAAACTTTAGATACACCCTGTATAAATAATATAGCAATATAACAAAATTATGACATTTTTTCTTTTTTTACAAGCAACTAATGGTATCTTACATAGATCCAACTGTAAGTAAATATTGATATTGAAAAGTTAAATAAAATGTATAAATTAGTTAAATCTAATGAATAAGTATTTTGATTATTGCCTTGGAGAAAATTATTAAAATAAGATTCTGCGAAAAATTGTCTACAAATCATTCTGGGATACTCAAAATTATGTTGTTTCTGCCAACTTGAGTACATCTTAAAGTTGTGAGACCATAAGAAAATCATCCTAAATCTACGGATTGTGGGAGTTTTGGAAAAATTTCCTCAAATCTAGGTATTATTCTCAATTTATTCTAAGAAAAGAAAATCATGATTACAGTCACGATATTGTAGCAAATTGGGTTTTGACTCGGAATGTATGAATTCAGTTTCTAAAGTGATGTCTAAAGATTTGTTTTTGCAATTTCTTCGCAGTATAGAATATTTTTTTCGAATTCGAAAGTTTTGATAAGGCAAATTATAATTGATTTTTGAACTGAAATATAGCTACGCAAGTATCAGTAAACGTGTGTATTAAATACAAATTAGAATCTTGTCAATAGGAAACAACGCCTATATAAATTTAAAGAAAATTAAGGGATGTTGAAATAGAAATTAGAGGAATGTTGATCCGTCTTACATTTTGTAGAAGTGTGTCGATCTTCAAACTGTCCAACCCCGTTAAGTTGTACACCAAATGAATGCTGGCGATACATGAAGTTAAATCAAATTTATATTGTCCCAATTTGACGAACTAATTTATTTAAATAAACTGCTTTCATCAATACACAAAAACAAAAATTTCAAAACGTTTTAATTTGGATCCTGTATACCACAAGGCTACGAAGTGAACCCCTTTACACCATAATTTTGACTAAGCTATAATATCATGTTTATGTTTGCAGGAACTTCTGATCGAAAAAGGAGAAAACGAAAAATTAGGAATGCACATCAAAGGCGGCCTCCAAGGACAAAGGGGCAATCCCTTGGATAGATCCGACGAAGGAGTATTTATCTCGAAAATCAATTCTGTTGGCGCAGCCCGCAGAAACGGCAAACTGAAAGCAGGAATGCGGTTGTTGGAAGTCAACGGAAAGTCGCTACTAGGTACGTGAATAATTACGCATAGTACTTAAGTACTCAAACTTCTAAATCATTACCAAAAATGTGATTAGAGTGAAAATAAGTCCTCGTGAGATCCACAATTTTAACAAATTGTCTTGGTCCTTAGGTGCTACCCATCAAGAAGCTGTGAACGCTCTAAGAGCATGCGGTAACACGATCCATCTAGTTGTCTGCAAGGGTTATGAGAAGGTGGACATCGACAGAGCAGTAGCAGAAGGCCGTCTAAACAGAACCAGTTCAGTTAGCAGCAGATCTCAGAGTGTTAGTTCATTGGATGTGCCAGACGAAGACAGCCAACAGGTACAGTATGGACTTTAAAACGATCTCCAGAAATTATGGAAATGGCAGGTAGAATTATTTCAAAAAAAACTAACGCTCAAATAATTCTTTTAGTTTTAACGGATTTATTGAAAAAAAGAGGTAATTTGTTTATCATGATTATCTCAAAAAAGTGTGTAAATATCGCAAATTTAAAACTCCAGGAACTTTCGCCAGTATTTGTAATTTCAATTTGGACGTGAAAATAGTACTAAAAAAACTAATGTGACTGCGCTGAGCTCAATTACGCATCTAAAAAATTCAAGTAGCATTTATATACAGGATGTCCCACGCTCGATGGTTGCCTAAGTAATTGCTCCAGATCTATCGAAGTAAAATATTTTCAACGATGCGATGTTGCTGCATATACCACAAAAGTAGTAACATTTTTGATATTTTAAATAGGACATGATATCATTTTTGGATTCGTAATTACTTTGCGATTATTAATACTTCCCCATACCAATCCATAACGGTTTTCTAGTTATTAATTGTTTTCTATATTTTTTGTTCAAAACATTGCTCGAATTAAATGTTTGTTACGGCGGTATTTGAATTCAAAGAAACTTAAAATTTTGGAAGTAGCTTACCACGGTCCTATGTATTAGTCTGGGAGATAGATGTTTGTTCTGTGTTATATAGGGTGTCTTAAAAATCGTGAATTTATTGCTAGGTATACAAATGTTAAAAACTATTTGTTTAAATGGAACACCCTGTATATTATCAACTAACCTGAAAGGCAATCAAAATCTCCTTCAACTGGTATATGATATACCTATACCAAAATAATAAGGTTTATGTAAGAGTTGGATTATTTTGGGACATTTATCTACATAGCGTTAAAATGTCTTGACAAGAAATGTCATTAGTAAAATGTTGACAATTAGTTCGATACATTTGCGACTGACCTAACTAACAGTATTCATTCGTATATCTAATGCTTCTGGATTTTGTGTTTCCTTAATATTGTTACAAAATTCATTGACGCCACCAAAAAAAACGAAACCTTCTAAATTAATCGTTCCGATAAAAGCAGCAGGTAAACATAAACACCGACTGAAATGAAAAATGAAGAGCAACACAAAATATCTCAAAATTTCGATGGAGGTAAAAAACAACTTCGATAAGGTTCTTGAATACACTCTGACAAATCAGAAATAATCATCGAATTCTGATATTTTCTACACTGGCTATTTAAATTCGACGGCTGTACAAGTTGAGTTGTTTGAATTTGCGGCCTTTATTGAATCGAGAGCTAAAGAGGTGAACAGCTATTTCAGATAGTATTACTCATTGTTTGCAAAAAGTGAATTTATTTCGTAAATAAAAACGTTTGAACGTGAGTGTGAACATTTTATGAAATTGTATCCAGGGAATCTATTGCAATATGCATGTTGTATGAGGCAATTATTTTTTTTAATGAGGAAATCTTGGCAACATATCACTGAAATTTTTTTCTGTATCTTAGCACAATGTAATAATAAAATACCACAGATATAGGGCAAAATAATTCAGCAAAACATTTGCACAAGTGTTGCTCCTAACATAAACTCCTCTACACAATTCCGTTTTTTTTTCACCAGTTCTGAAATTTGTCTATAGCGGCCTATACAAAAACGGAGTTAGACTCATAAATGATGTTATCTAACGTCAAGGCAATATTCAACAGAATTCAACTGATGAACGGATAAACAGTTGAAAAAATTCCAACCACCAAGTTCCATCAGTGAAATTATACATGCTAACATATTTAAATTTTCTTTTTATATTTTATAATTATATTGCCCCACGTTGGGCGCCAATTTTGAATTTTTTTTATTTTAAAAATTCTTTTATATAATTTTAGTTTTATATTTATTTTAATAGAATATTAATTATTATTATTTTGATTTAATTTTTAAATAGTAAATGATGCATAATAATATATATTTTTATGAACTATCATCATCATAAATTCTGAGCCCTATTGTCACCTCTAAATGTATAAATATTGGTATTCGTCTCTGAGAGTTGGTATTTTAGATATTTTTTTCTGAAGAGCGAAATCTTTTTTTACTCTCAGCAGCACACACATTTTTTGAATAAAGGTTTCTACATGTGTTTCTTCTATTGAAATTTCTAGAGGAGGCAAACTGGAATTCGTAAAAAGTGTACTGGTTAACTAAATTGTTAAGTTTTGAGTTAAAAATTGTTGTTTATAAATTTGTTAAAAAACAATAATATTTGATAACTTAGGAATACAAATTGAAGTCAGAACTGGTACAATTCGAGCGAGAAGAAGCCGAAAAACGACTAAAACCGATCCATCAATCCGAAGAAAATCTGTCAGTCATCGAGGCCAAACCTCCCTCGCCCGCAGAAAAGGTAAGGCATTGATCCGTACCTCGAATTTCGCTATCATATCGTTTTTATTTTTAAAGGTACTAGACGTGGTTAGAGCTGTGGAAACCTTGGCGCAAGGACCCATCGAAAACTCAGGACCACCTAAATCTCCAACTTCAGAATTAAAAACCACAACAATAGTGATGAGCAAACACACCTTGGCTGCTCAACCAACTACGGTAAGTTTGCTTGAACTTCTCACTTGACGTTCTATTATGCTTCAATGTGCTTTTGTGACGTCATTGTACAATTATCGACAACCATTTTTTATTTTCGTTGGGTTATGTTATCGTCTGTCTCACACAAATTATAATCAGCAATTTTGTTTTTGTCGATTGTTTTCAAACGTTATTTAATTGCACTCAGGCTGTAAGATAGAAAAAACAAAAGCGCACAATGTACATATGATTTTGCTTGGTAAGTATTTTATTTTGGGGATTTTTATTTTGCTTTTTTTGTTGTTCGCCTATGAGATGACATCAAATATAACATCTGGCTGAGAAATAAATATAATTGTTTAATATTGTCTACAAATATGGATTTGTCATTTTGAATGAGCATGAACAATTAACAAATTTGGAGTTGAGTTAATTTTTTGTTTGATATGTTAATACAACGATTTGGTTTACTCTGTATGTTAACAGTTGATATGCGCAAAAAATTAAATGAATTATTTTGGAGTCGCTTCTTGACGAAAAGTATCGATTTTCAAGCAGGCAAATTTCAAAAATAAAGAAAAAACAATGCTGTATATATATTTTTTATACCTATACGCCTTCCTGGCAATTAAAAAGTTATATTTTCACAGATGAAGGGTCAATTAAAATTACTTTCTATAATATTAAAGCATATACTTCTAGAGATAGCCATGCATAAGTATTGTGCCCAAACTAGAAAGAGAGGGCAATAGAGAGGGTAACAGGCTATTTCACTTGGTTATTGGGAGCAGCCAATGAACTACATACTCGACATATTTCATTGGAAGAAGCTTCCAATCGAGTGAAATAGCCTCTTGCTCTCTGTGGTGCCCTCTCTTTTTAGTCTGGGTAGGATTTTGTGCATTGCATGCTACCTCCAGAAGTATAAGTTCTAAGTCTATAACAGACTAGTGTTACCATCTATTTATCTTGTTTCGATCTAGAATTCTACCACTTTTAAAGTAGCTTTCGCAAGTGGGTAACATATGGTTACTATGGATGTTAATTAAACACTGGTCGTCCAATTAATAATAGAACTTTATTCAACGATAACAACAAGTTCATAATACAACACAAAACACAACTTATAAATTCAAATTAGAATCTGTCAAGCATAAAACTGAACTAAAGGCGTTACTCAACCTTAGAGCATATACTTCTGGACATAGCCTGCAATTCACAAATATCGTGACAAAACTAGAAAGAGAGGGCAATAAAGAGAGCATCATGTTGTCTCACTTGGTGGGTGGAAGTAGCCCATGAACTACTAATTGGACATAGTTCCCAATCGAGTGAAATTGCCTCTTGCTAAGACTCTTCTCTGTATTGCCCACTCTTTCTAATCGTGTCACAATATTTGTGCATTTTACGTTACCTCCAGTAGTATAAGCTTTAAGTACTCAACTGAACTGATTTCTCTGGCCCAAGTTAGAAAATTCGGGAGGGGGGGTTACTCTTAGATTTTTTTTAAGATGGATGAAATGATTATCGCCGCAAAAGTTTTCCAGTATACAAGAAATCTACAGAATAAAAAACATTATGAAAAAAGTTGTTACTTCGTTCAAATTGAATTTTCCATTCCAAATTCCGGAGGGGTTGAACCTCGAAACCCCGCCACTGGCTACGGTCTTGCACTCACAGAATACTTATTTATATACTATTTGTCGTTCTTGAGTTGTCGAGATTGCTCCATGTCACTATCCTAGAAATCAGTAGAGTTTCCCTGAACTGTCAATTGCCATTTGCTGACAGTGACATCTAGTTTGTATATACAGGGCCCTCCCTCGGCCAAAGTTATAACTTTATGTGACAATTCATTGTTAGTAAGCATCGATGGCTAACATCAATCCTGTTTTGTAAAAACGTTCATTGACATGTCTATCTCTGTCAAAGGCGGATCCCAGCAAGAGCTTCTGGGTGGAATCTGATGCTTCAAAGGTGACCTCTATGATTTGGGACACATAGTATGCCTAGCAACATATGCAGGTGTATACCTAATTTGATAAACCCTGTCTGCTGCACACAGGTTAAACTTTTCTTCGTTTTATTGATTTTTTGTAAAATTTCTATTTCTAACATCACAAAACAGAAACGTCAGTCCCAAAATTATGGTTACTCTTAGAAGGTCCAGATATTTTGTCTTGGTTTAAATTGAGGTTTACATTTAAACTTCTTAATTTGGTGTAGTTACATTCACAAACAATACATGTTGTTTTTTCAAGAAGTAAAAAATGGGCTAATTACACATCGTAACTTTGTCGGCCCGATCAAGTAAGGTCCCGATCCCCGACTTCGCCAGTAATCAGCTTGCCTACATCATGGCAGTTCTACCTGTAAGTGTTCTTAGTTCTTAGTGAGACCAAATCAGAAGTGGCTGAACTATCTGAACTTGCCAGTTAGAACAAAGGACCAAGTTAGGGTAGTGCTTCCACTACACACCACCTGATGTCACGTCCGACCTGACCAAAATGTCCCAACCGCTCCACTAAATCAGATCGTACATATGACCCCTAGGATAACAATTATGAACTTAACAAACAAAACAAAAATTTTGCGCATGTCAACTTTATCCTAGCATGAACAGCATGGAACAATAATATAAATGAATGACAAATGATGAATTTTATTGTTATTACAGATAAATCGACAAAGAAAACCATAACGGTTACTAAACAGTAGGAGTGAGATTTTACTCTAGTTACTAGTGTATTCGTTCTAAAACTCTCTGGTAGAGAAGGCGTAGCAAAATCACTTGTCAAAATTTGACTTTAGTTTGACGTATGAAGGTTTCGAATTTTGGCACAATAAAAATTATGCCACGTCTTTGCATTATTTAACAATGTGGTGCTCCTATTATATGTATAATAATAATAATATGAATTATTTAATTGAACGTTTCGATGTTGTTTTGATACTTTATTTGACTCGAACGCTGTTGCGTGTAAACATTACAAATTTGTGGCCAAATTTTAAATGATAACTTCACTCTTAGGTCCTGAAACCATATACTTAATACTAAGTATTAACTATATGCCTGAAACATTTTTACATAACCTAACATTTTCGTAATGCATAAAAATTTCACTATTTTTTGAGGTTATCGTAAGATGTTTCGATTAATGTAGCTTAGTTTGATATCATATCTGTATGTAATGTAAGCCTTATCTATATATATAAAAATTGTAAGTTAATGTATGTATTTATTATTTTTATTATTAATCCATATCACACGGTTCGAATACCAAAGTTACCAACATTTATATACTGACATTTACAAATTAGTGTCAGTAAATGATTAGATTATTTGTGACAGAAAGTTTTTTATGTCTATGTTTTAACAAATTCAAAAATATGATTGTTAGAGTAGAAAATGTCAAAAAATCTATTTGCTGAATAAAATGACTATACATGAACTGTTAGTTAGAAAGAAACAGTCCCAGGGTAGAACCTTGTGGTACGCCGACTTTATTCTTAGTTTCGTAGCTTCTCTGATGGTTTACTCTTTAACTACAAAAAATTAACAAACCATTTTAATTACATAAGGAAAGACAAATGGTACATACTGGACAATAAAATGTAGTCACAGCGTATATATGAATACGGGGTTGACGCATGTTCTGTGACGGCTTTTGGACAGTCGAAAGTTACTTCAGGTTTTCGACATTTTATCACATCATGCATGGTTAGAAAATGTTTGTTTCATTTAAACCCTGTGATGTTCCTGCTCTGATGTTAATTTGCTGATCAAAAATAAAAAGGCAATCAGAGAAAAATTATATTTAATAGATGGTTTTACTAACTTAAATGTTCGTATTATAAGCCTTCAACAACCTGGCAAGTTCATCATGCCTGATTGGTTTTAATCAGTATACATTAGATTTAAGGTGGCCCATGAACAAAAGTTCTAGTGAATTACATCTGGCGATCGTGCTGGCTAGTCGATAGAGTCATTTCCACAAAGCCATCGTTAATTAATAACTGTATTGATATAAATTCTCACATCCAGCAATCCCAGAACATGGGTCAAACCTTGTATATTTTGCGGTAGTTTTTTTTATTAGCATTCCTAGTTTGACAAAAAATGTGTTGCTCAAATTGTATTATCGGTGCTAATCTTGATTTAAGAAGATAATATAAATACAACCTATTAATTAACAATCTTCAGGATTTTCGAATTATGAAATATTATTCAGTAGCAGCCAAAACATTAAAACTCACTCATCGTATTAACGGTTAAAGATGCAAAGGATATTCTACATTGTGTTCTATTATTACGGATGCCAATAATAATTTTCTTTTATATAAAATTTGTCATACAACGTCAACCTCGCAGATTTGTTTTTAACTTCAATTTTGCAATTTCGGAAATCCTGCTGTATGGTCTTATAACAAACGAAATACAAGGCACAGTTAAGGAAAACAAAAATAATTATGAATATTGTTTAAATCAATAAATTCTATGAATGTGATTTATGGGTTATTATTGCTATCAGCAAATCATCGGTGTAAATATTATTAGGCACTATATAACAACTGATATCAAAATGTTGGTATACATATATGTTTATTTTCTATTTCTTGAAATATATTAATATATTTTCATCTTTATGGTAGAATTAATAGTGCCTATTCTAGGGTAAATGAACTTTGAAATTACCTTTTTTATAGTTTTAAAGATATACTAATGAATTTTCTGTCATATAAAATGAAAAATGAGATTTATAAGGCCATAAAACAATTCTTCCCCGAAGATACCACAAGATCAGCGAAAAGTCACCAGAAACATTCTTTCACAATAGATCTTAGTTTTCTCTATTATTTCCTAAAGTTCGCAATAAAAAATCATAAATTTCAAAATTCCAGTTTGTACTTGATTGTGCCTTGCATTGCTTGTATTTTAGTTGCAGTGTGGTTAGTAAATTCTCTATATTTCTTTGTTTGTCAAAATTTTATCAAATTAAAGTTTATTGACAATTAAACAAAATGGAGTATATATAGTTACCAAAAGAAAGAGCAAATATAAACGATAAAATAAAAATGTAGTATTGTTTTTATACAATAACGTTATGATATGTTAGATTATAGTTTTTTATATAATTTATTTAAGAAATATGACTTGTAAGGTATATTTGTATTGAAAGAGATTTGTTAAAATCATTCAATGTGAAAATGCTTGTTTTTAGTCTAGCTCATGTCTTCAAATC
Source organism: Octodonta nipae (assembly GCA_034190945.1). Lineage (NCBI taxonomy): Eukaryota > Metazoa > Arthropoda > Insecta > Coleoptera > Chrysomelidae > Octodonta > Octodonta nipae. The sequence goes on from CM067216.1 coordinate 54,965,296, forward strand.
GTGCTTATCTAAGGTCAAGTTAACTATAAACGAGGGTTATAAACTCGGGAAATTTTTTTGAAAATGGACCGATACCTATAAACATTACGAATAAACTGAAACAAACATTGCCCAAAATGGCGCCCAACGTCCTGATACGAGGTATGGCTATTAAATAAAGGGACTGATATTGTAAAAAAAAATATTTTTATTTTATACATAATTACTTATTATCGCCTTCAATATACACCCCTTCTCTATCCCTACAACGTTCCATGCGAATTTTCCATTGTTGGAAATAGTGCTGGAAGTCATCTTCTGTCAACTCTTTCAGGACTCTTGCCGCTTTCTTTTGAACAGCTTCTACGGATTCAAATCTCGTACCTTTCAATGCAGATTTCCCCATAGTGAAAAGATAAAAGTCACATGGTGCTAGGTCTGGTGACTAAGGTGGATGTTCTAACACTGGCTAGGAACCGCTTAACAGATAACGCGGAATGAGCTGGCGCATTGTCTTGGTGCAAAACCCACGATTTGTCCTTCCACATTTTGGGTCGTTTTTTTCTTATTCTTTCACGTAGTTTATCAATTATCTCAAGGTAGTAATGTTGATTAATTGTTTGACCTTCAGGAACCCAGTGAAAGTACACAATCCCATGAATATCGAAAAAAACAATCATCATTGCTTTAAATTTTGACTTGCTTATCCTTGCTTTTTTGACTCTCGGTGACTTTGGGGTCTTCCAATACATGGATTGGCGCTTCGTTTTCGGATCATAAGTAAAAAAACCACGATTCATCACATGTTATTATCCTTTCCAATAAATTTGGGTGATTTTCAATGGCATTCAAAGTGTCAGTACAAACATTTTTGCGAGTGCTTGTTGTTCGATCGTGAGAATTTTTGGTACCATTTTTGCACACACTTTTCGCATGTTCAAATTGTCACGTAAAATTTGCCGTACACATTCTTTATCAATGCCTACAGATTCAGCAACTGCTCGAATACTTCATCGACGGTCAGACCGAATCAAATTAGCAACTTTTTCCACATTGCCATCCGTTTTTGATGTTGAAGGACGACCTGGCCGCGAATCATCTTATTCATCATTCATCATTTTATTAATCAACTATGTATCACACTAAGCAATAGTACCCTCCTTCCTTGCTGTTTGCAAAACTAAAGAAAGATTACAAAGAAAATACGACAACTTTCACATTTTTTTCCAGTCTTCATCCCGAATAGTATGTGTTTCCAAGCGTATTTTAATTCCCTTTAACTTTAATTAACGCGTTTTGAAGATATGAATTTGACTATTTAATATGAACATTGTTACATAGTAAGTCCAGCCAGCTATAGTTATATAATCAGATTTTATATTTGATGTTACCGAGCTAGGTGAATATATCATCTATTTATTTATATGTGAGAAAATTATCAAAAAATTTAGCATTGTATAACATAACCTGAATGTGATGGTATAAATATATTTTTGGTATAAATTTTTGTGGTGTTGGGTTTTGATCACTTCACTTGTCTTGTCTTTCACATGTTTTTGTGTATGTCCCATGTCCTGTTCGACTCGTCTACGGTGCTGTGTGTTTGGTGATGGAAAAAGGTTAAATTTCGCTTCAATTTTCCTATCTCATAACTTGTAATAATTTCTGAACAGGATGACATATTGCATGCCGACACATTACCGAAAATCACAAAACCTAACGTAGAAGCTGACACCAGATCTTTGCCGAGAACGTTCGCATCGACTGAGCAACATAATATCGGCGATGACATTCCTGTACAAAACCAAACTCCTTTGGATGTTACCCAAGAGGTTCGCTCTGAATCCCAAACTCCTAACAGCATTTCAAGTATCCCGACACATCCAAACACCGTTCCTGTGCAGCAGACAAATCCCGAAAGGGTTCTATCACCTCCGAATTTAGTGTACGCTATGCCTCTGCCTCCGCATGCTCCAGAAGTGGCCTACCAACCTTTACCGCAAAGTTACCAGTTTCAACCGTACCAAAATGTAATTGAAATGAACAACAATGCCTACGGGACTGTTACTCGTATATCAAATTATTCAACATCATCTACGGTTCCTACGAACTTGGCCATGTCAATTCAGTCGCCGATGATGAGCACTGGACCGTATCTAATGAACACATACCCAATGATTCCTCCACCTCCTCCACAACAATTCGAAATAAACGTTTATAACACTGTTCCACAAAACAAACCCTTCGGAAACTATAACGAACCAAGTTATCCACATTCTCTTCAAACGGTACCATCTGTGCCAGTTTTGCCACCGCCCAATTTACCACATGCGCCAATTTTACCTCAGGTGTCAAATTTACCACAAACCTCAGTATTACAACCTTCAACTAACTCTATGAGCGTACCTGCTGATGATATACCATCAACATCAAACCTACACATGTCAAATGTATCCCCACCCTTACCACCTCCATCGTCGAGACCAAGTATACCACTGCAACCCTCATCTTCCGACTTATTGTCTTTGGAACTACCGCCACCCCCTCCTCCTCCGTCTGTTAACTCACTGTTGTTGAACGATTTAGATGCTCTTACAATACCACCACCAGAATTTAGTGATGCATCTACACTATTGACAACAAATGTACCCCCTCCTTTGCCAAAAACTCCCCCTCCTTCGTTGGACGAAATGGATTCGGGGTTAACCAACAATGATGGTGGGTTTCCATATTCAACCTCAAAACCAGAATTGGTGGAGTCAGTTCTAGAAACTGTAGAGAAACTCTCGAAACTGCTCGATGAATCTAAAGCCACTGAAATATCGCCTGAATTACGCCCAAAATCATCATTACATGATAATTCAACTTACAGAAATTCTGGCAGGATATCCGATTGGATGTTGTCAGATTCAAGCAATGAAGCAATTGTAGCTACAAATAATGACAAAAAACTAACTGCTGAAAATCTTGTTTCACCATTTTCGAAAACTGATATGCCCGAATTACTATCTCCAAAGCCTTTTGTGGAGCAGAAACCCCTCTATCAAAAGCTGGTAAAGGAAATGATCGTAACAGAATCATCTAGCACTCTTTTGGAGGATCGTACAGTTGAAACAACCAATCTTAAAACGTCAGGTCCTAAATCTCCCAAAATAACAACAAAAGAAATGTCGTCGGCTTATTCGGTCGAAAAACAATTCCAAGGAGGTGCCATATCGAAAATATCTCGTGTCGAACAACTCTCACCACGTCCCAAAGTCCCCCCACCTCCGGTGCCTAAAACAAATGTACCTTACAATAAAGTAGCTCCTCCCGTACCATACAAAAAGATTCCGCCCCCAGTTCCCACAAAAAAACCCGTCCTGAAACCCTCGCGAAGCGAGGAAAACATCTTGGACTTTGACGACTCCAAGGAAATCGGTGTAAAAAAGTCCAGACCTATATCCCTTGTATTTTCATCCAAACAAAATTTTGGATTTGGTAAGGAAGCCTTGGGGAGATATGGTTCTTTGGAGAAGGTAATATAAAATGCTTTTCTAACACCTTTACCTTTAGACAATAGATAGATACGTATTAAAGTTTTTGTTTTGAAAAAAATCTATATTTTTACCGAAAATTATTTCGCAGCCTCCCCAATCACCGAAGCAAACGTTCCAGAAACAATCGGTGAGTGATAAAAAGAGGTTTTTCGAAACTGCCATGGAAGAGAGTCAAAAGCCATCCAAACCAGGTGATTACACTTTGACTAACTTGAAATCGTTAAGTTGTGGATGTGATGTCTTTGACACCTATTTTGCATTATTTTAGATAAAGTGTTCAGCTACTTGAACGCAGACGAACTAGAAAAGTTAAAAGCTGAAGAAGAAAGAAAAATAGCAACCCTCACTGCTACAGAAATCGGTTCTCTCAACGATTTAGATCAATCCGATGGAGAGTCTGTAGAATCACAACGTTCTAGGTAAAAAACTAAATCAAATATTTTATTTTACACTAGTTAATACTGGGGCTACATAGCGTCGCAAGTGATTTGGAAATTTCACCAAGTTTGCTATGTAAACAGGTTTTTCCTGAAATAATTACTTTTTAAAACCCTCTCTCACTTAACTAACAGAAAATAATTTGATTCATATGAATTATTGATTTTAATTATGTTCGTAAGTGTGTAAATTCACAAAGTGCTCAAACATGATTTCATAAAAACCAAGCGAAAAATCTTTTATTGCCAATTCCTTCTGAAACAGCAAACTTATGTTCGCTAAGTTCAAAATTCGTGTCCAATATGCAAATGAGTTTATTTTAGTTGTGAGTAATGAAAAAAATGCTTCGAACTTATATAACCTGAAGGTAGCGTACTATACTCCGATTGCTTTGTCAAATTTGCTTTAGAAGGTTACATTATGACAGGATGGAACACACTCAAACAAATTCCGTAACGCGATCGAAGTGTGATGCGCTATCACATCCTCTACCTTCCGATAATATATACATAGCATAGTACTTATCGCCTGTCATAATAATTCAGACTTTGACGTACCTGTGTCATTGACTTTTTAATATTTAAATCTCTCAAGAATACGATTTTCCCCAAAGATGAAGCTATAAGACCAATCCATTTCTTACCATCGAAATATCTAAATGGGTTAATTTCATCAAAAACGTTAGAGCCGTTTCCGAGAACTACGATTATTTAAATAAACAAACATTGGTCGTATTATATTATTATTGTTTGCTTTAGGCCTTCCAGTACTATTGGTGTAGTACGCACAGCTAAGGCGGAAAAACGACTAAAAGACAAACTTAGAGAAGAGGGTTTGCTCACAGATGAGGAAGAACCACCCCTCTCTCCTGCAGAAGAACGGGCGCTCAGAGCAGAAAAAAGAGCTGCTTGGCGTGCCGCCAGGTTGAAGTCTCTCGAACAGGACGCCATGCAAGCTCAGATGGTAATTAAAAGTATGACTGATATGGTTGGTGCTAGTGAGTTGTCTCACAAAGAAGAAGTTGCTCCCATTAAGGAAGAGGTAAGGAAAAACAAGTTTACAAACGTCAAATACAAGAGATATCATGAAATTCTGCCGACTGCGCCAATTTATCATCCCAAAACCAAGTCACTTAGATAATGGTAGTTTATCATTTGCATGAGTACATGCACATGCTAACCATGAGCATAATTTTTCTATTTATACTACTAAAAGCAAGTTTATTTATTTATTGTTTGTGTTTAACTGACGTGGTTTTAAGTATTCGTTTATGAAATGAGGTGTGGAATTTTACATGCAAGTAGTACACACAATATAAGTAACCCATATAGACTGGATGTAAGATTTCATATATTTTATCGTCGTAACTAACTGCATTCAAAACTTTTCAATGGAAGGGGACATTACCAATTCTTACTACCAATGTGTTAAATTATTTGGTTAAATAAGACTATTTGTGTAGGTGAATAATTTGGAGATATCTCTAAATGAATCATTGTGCTGTGTATTGTTATTAATAATGTTTGTTAGGTTTATTGTATGTAAACCAATCAGCTTGTGTTTTATTTTACGAGGGCCTTTCAACAAAGATTAAATTTGAATGTGCCAAGAAGTATATGTTATTTATTTTTTGATTTTGATTGAATATTGATAATGAGTTAATGTAAAAATATATTATAAAATTGCTTTACCTTACATATCTTTCAGAAAATATTTCAAAATATAAAGATACTGTTAACATCTACAATGTTTATAAAAACATCGATAAATATATGGGTAAATTTGATGCTCAAAGAGGTGTTTAAAAAGATGTAAATGGCTAAATTGATGTTAAAGTTATGGTCAAAACGAGGCATTTTTCCCCAAGTTTAAACATAATGTAAAAAAAAGTAAGCAATGTGAGAACATAACATATTGGCTGATATCATTAATAAAGGGAATAAAATAGAATTGGGACACCTCAGATATGAAATATTTCTCCAATGACAAAGTTTTGCATGGACTAAAGCAAAACGGAAAAACAATTTGATAAAACCAACACTAAATTAACAAATTAGTAAGGGTGGGCCTTTTCGTAACAAGTACCATTTGGAGCGCAATGTGAATTTGTTTACAGTGGCATTTTTTGTTTTCTCCTGATTTTGTTACATCAGGTTTTGTTTTAAACACGAAAACAGTTGTGCAGAAACTACTGAAATGATGGAGATGGCGTTTGGGAACGAGTTTATGAGTAAAACAGATAAAAGAACCTCAAACACAATTAAACCAGAAAATACTGCACAGTTGCTAGTACATATTAAAAGAATCATGTTTCCGAAGTTCTAACCCAGGATTTGGAAATGATAGGCGTGTGTGCGAAATTCGATCCGATAAAGGAAAAAACTGTGCAACACTTGGAGGCAAAATGCTAGATTACAGAACTTTGCCCGCCTCCGTACAGTCCCGACTTTTGGTCGTTCCTAAAAACGGCTCACACGAATGCGACGAGTACACTGAAAACTATTCGAAGAATTAACTTACAGAAATGGTTCAGGGCGTGACAGCAGGCTGTTCAATCGAACGAGAATTACTTCAAAGGACGCCACAAGCCTGATTATATTTAGAGGAGTTTATTTTAAATATATGGTTGAATATTTAAACGCGAAAAAGAGTTAATGCAACCAGTCACATCCAAATCATGAGTTGTTATCCCAGCACAACTTCCGACTTGAAGACTCTCTTCGCTCTTATCACAAAAACTTTATGTATATGTTCAATGAGTGTTTAAATTGTTATTTATTATGATTTAAAAAAGCTGCGAAAACTCTAGTTCAAGTCTTTGTGCAAATGCCCTCGTATTCTTTAACTACATTTTTATCTTGCACGTTAGTAAGTTATTAAAGAGAATTCTCAACCGGAAATGTTAATAGAATCGACGGAAGAAATAAATTGATGAATTTTAATTTGATGTTGCATAGCGGGTTACGACAAGCGCAGGCGGTAGGGTGACGACATAAATCAATAGCAACGCCATCTGTTGGCAACCGTGGTACTTAGCCTGAAAAATTAGTTTGGTGTGGATTCGAGGACGGCTCTTTCCGTTGATAGGTCACGTTTCAACTACGTGCGCTTTTGAGGTGCACTTTGCGCATTATCTTTGAACTGCATGCGTATCTATTTATATGGGAGTAGAACAGGGGTGGATCCTGACAAGTGCTTTGGGAGGGGGTGATTTCATGCTTCAAGGGGGCGATCCCATACTAAATTTACCTAAATATAATTTTATCCCAGATTTCTTGGGCTATTACATTAAAAATAGTCATTCTGAGGTTTAACCCCATAGAAGTTACATTCTTCTACGCTTTTGAAGTGAAGATTACCTCGTTTTAATATTAAATTTACTAACTTTGAGGCTATCTCACTATCTTATAACAGCACACATAAACAGGTACATATGCACCCCAAAGATATTACACATAGTTCCTCTCATTAGCGTATTTAGTTGGAACGTTGTCTCTCCGAGAGACACCGGCTCCAATCCACCCAAACTTTTTTCTAGCTTATTACCCTGGCTGCTAACAGATGACGTCGAGATTTATTTATATCAACATTCTATCGCATGTGAGACTGTAGCCCGGTCCGGAACTCTATCTGCTCATCTACTCCCGTCTTATTCAGTAAGAATTTGTGATCTCCCTAATTGTCTAACAAACTTAAAACCGAACTGGACCATCGATACTCGTCCAGTCTTTTCGCCCGAAAACAAATACTAACTCTACCCATTGCATGCCTCATTTTGTAGCAACGGCCGTCCAGCGCAGATTTCCCAAAACTGGCGGTGCGCACTAAACCCGGCAACAAAACAGTGAGAGAAAGCGAGAAAGTCTTAGGAGAAACAATAACTAGAAGAACCGAAGAGTACACCGACGAAACAGGGGAGAAACGCGTGCGTACCGTCGAGTATGTCGAAAAGCTGATCGAGAGAGAGGTATAATCATAAAAAACAAACAGAAAAAAAAGACACACAAAAATTCAACAAAATAAAAACATGTATCTGGCTTTTTGATTGGTTTCTACTACAAGCATGACACTTCTCCTCTTCTGCTCCCTATTAAGCACATTCTGGTTAGTTGAGATTATTAACACTTTTTTGTTTTAATTTATTAATTTATTTTTTAAATTTTAATGTAGTGATTTTGAATTTTAGGTGTAGTTTTGTAGTTTGCTTTGTAATGTTTTGTATTTTTATTTTTTGTGGCGATTTTAGGAAAATGTCATATCTAACTGTCAGTATGTTTTTTGCTAATAACACTTAGCACTTACATTATCACGGCGCTTTTAATTGCCTTTTGAACAACCTTATATCTAAACATATTGTGCTCTCATTTTTAATATTAATGAAATATTGGAATAAATAATACATGTGTTTTCCCACTGTATATATGCTTACCACTCATTATCTGGACAGAGAATGCTGCCTATTTTCATTAAGACATTTGATGACAAGACGACTCCAGGCCAGTGTTTGGGGGGGGCTTGGTCCATGTAAAAAAATCTTCACAGAAAAAAAGGATTTTACTTAATATATTTTATTAATAATCTCTACAGCAGTTCTAAATTCCTGAGGATTAGAATTATTTTTTATGAATACTTAGTAATAACTGTTAATGCAGATATCGTACATAATATTTTGCTTTATTTGGGGGGGAGGGGGGTACGATTATGGAAACAGGTCAATTTGTAAGATGACCATCGAAAACGGGATTAGCTCAGGTCATTTACTGAGAATAAGACCTTCTGGTGACAATATTAATAGTAGATCAAAACCAACATCAGCATGTTCTAATATATTGTTTCTGGTCGATAAACTTCATCAGTTGCGCTCCCCACAATACAATGTCCTCTCGAACACTTAATTATGTATTTGATACATAACAGTAAGTTTGTAGACGCGAGATGTAAGACCGACATCTAGGATTTTCGGGGAAACTAGCACACAGGTTCCAAATCTCTGACAGATGAAGTAACCCAAAAATTTCAGTGTGACATTCTAACCTAGAAGTTACGGAAGAACGAGAACAGCAATTACACGGAACGGCTCCAGATTCGGAACCTCTTTGTGCTAGTTTTCCCGAAAATCCTAGATGTCGGTTTTACATCTCGCGTCTACAGTAGCAGAGTTGATCAAGAGAAGCCTTATTTCCCAACATTTAAAGTATAAAGACATATAGGTATTGAAAACATTTTGGCATTCTGAATCATTTCATCTGGACGAGTCCATACGAAAAATTGCTAAGGAGTGGTACTTCTGAAACTATATTCTTATAATAAATAATCTCACTGCAACTTTTAATTTTCAGCAGACACATTTATATTTCTAGAATATTGAATTTTATGTCAATTAGTCTTGTTTTATGATTAGAACACTTTGACGTTGGTTTTGTTCTACTGTTAATTTGGTCAGGTATTTTCGTCAATGTCCTGGGCTACATCCCCAACTGAGCATCCGGTTAATGACGTCTAAATCTCATTAATTAGTACCCTAATGACTGGAAAGACCAACATTTTAATGGAATGTGAATTTTTATTTGAGCAATATGTATTGTAATGTCCTTCTGGCTAGAGAGGTAAACGTACGGCGCGAAATTTGAAAGTATTGACAATCACTTCCTTCTAATAAAGAAAAGACTTGTTTTAGCATTTGCGTTGTATCCCAGAATAGCGAAATAATATAGACAAAGAGTAAGAAATTCTGAAAAACAATCTGAATTACTTTACAATTTTTTTTCGCTTGTAGTTGATCAAAATATTTGCTGTCATCAATTTTAACAATATTTATAATTTGGGAGAGTTCATTTTGTGTATATTTAATATCTTTGTACTAGTGTCAACCTCTCATTTTCAGTCATATTATAAGCCTTATTTGTGATGTAATTTTGATAAACTTTCATGAAAGAATGAACAGCTCAATAATGGACTTCATTTACGAATTTAGTCATTTACAGCTGGAATAAAGGCGAACCTGTTTGAATGATACATAATCTGTTTAAATTGAACTTTAGGGCACATATTTGAGAGTGTACGCACGGAAATGGAGCAGATGGTTGTTTAACCGCATGACAGTAGTTTTGAAAACACAATGGCCAAGAGCGCTGTGAACCATGTGACTGGTCAAACGTTAAAGTTAAACAAAATCCGGACTAACGGGCCAACATCTAATTTGACCAAAAACACATTCATAAAACCTAACCCTGTCCGATTTTATCCGAACGACTGGCCCACCTACAGAAGATGGAGAAGATGACAACTCATACACTATTTTTATTATGTATATAAAATTAAAGTTTTAGATTCTAGAAGCACACCATTGAGTAAATATATAGATTTTAGATTCCAATAGCTTCTCGCAAATGGCTTGCGCATTTAAAATTGACAGTTTTATGACATTTTCCTATTAATTGTGTACGTCTTACGTCACACAAAACTTTTCCCGATGTTTCATTATTGCTTACCTAGCAAATTGGTGACAGATTGTTGTTTGGTAAATTAGCTTTGTACAAAAGTGTGAACAGTTTATATTGTAGTTAAAATTTATAAATAAACGAAAATTTGAGAAATAACATAAAATTGTCATAAAAATATTTTGTACATCG